>WEKX01010573.1:567494-602207 GCA_013390025.1 Pitta sordida
GGGGTGGGTTATGGGGTGGGAGGTGTGCGCACCCCACTGTCGGGGGGCAGTGGCACCCAGCGAGGGCTGGACAGTGACATCCAGAATGTCCCCGGGGAATGGGAACGTCCAGAGTGTCCCTGGGGAACAGGAACATCCAGGGGCTGGTGCCAGCCATGGGGCTGTGCATGCCGGGCTGAGCCTGTACCCAATAACCACTCCTGGCCTTTCTCCATCGGAATCCTTGGCACTGGCCTGGTGTCCGTGAGGAGCCACTGCCAGGCCCGATCCCAGGGCATTCCCCGTGGGAAGGTGTGGAGGACCCGCCTCTCCCTGCCGGCATTGCTGACAAATCCCTGTGCCAGACAAAGCATCCTGCTAATCTTCCCAGAGCCAGTCCCAGCCTGGCTGCTCCCAAGGCTTCCCATTTAAACGACCTGTGTCCTGCAGCCCAGGGAGCGCCAGGAATGTCCACCAGCACTCAGGGATGCTGAGGCTCCCCGGGCTCCTCAGGGAATGGGTTGGATTGGAAGGACCTTAAAACTTACCTTGTTCCACCCCTGCCATGGGCAGGGACACCTTCCACTATCCCAGGTGGCTCCAAGGCCCGTCCAACCTGGCCTTGGGCACTTCCAGGGATGGGGAATCTTCTTCCCTTGCTGCCAAACCGCCCTGGACGTGCCTCCCCCAGGGCAGCAGGTCCCACAGGAGGGCTGTGTCCCACTGTGGGGTGGTGGGTCCCTCCAGTGCTGGTGGGATCTCATGGCTGAGCATGGCCAGGGCACTGCCAGGGAAGGGAAGGGAATGGCAGGAGCAGCTTTGTGCCAAGAGGGAAAACTGGTGGCACTGCAGGTCTGGGATGTGCAGAGACCTCAGGAATGAACAAAGGTCCTGACCTGTGTTCCTCTTCCAGCTTTTGGGCTGCTGCCCCCAGCCCTGGCAGTGACCCCACCTCCCTCTGTCCTGGTTTTGAATCCCTTCCCATGTGCCTTGTGCTGGTAGGACACCAGCATCCATCACATCCTGCCCTGCTGTAAAGATGTTCCCGTGCAGCCCTGGGTCCTTCTGCTCCTCCTGCCTTGTCCCCTTGTCCCCCCCACTTCTGAGCCCAGGAGCCCAATCCTGTGTGAGACCCCCAAGCCCTTGTGCAGCCCCTGCTGGAGCTGGCACACGAGCAGGGCTGGCACACGAGCAGGGCTGGCACTTCCCTTTCCCGGTGGCACAATGGCCTGTGCGTCAGCTCCTGCTCTGCTCTCCTCCTCCTCCACCTTCTCCTCCTCCTCCTGCTCTGCTCCCTTGCCTGTGCTCTTCAGGTTGCAGCAGCACTGAGACTTCTTGCCTTCATAAAACATTAATTGCTGCCCAAACCTGTCTTTTCCTGCAGGGCTGATTCCCCTCCCTCTCTCCCGCAGGGATTGCTCTGCTGGTGACCCACAGGCCGGGACAGCAGTGCCAGGGGTGTGTGGGGACCCCCCAGCACCAGCTCCTCTGGAAAAGATTCCCTAAAAGTGGGGCTGGCAAAGGGGGAGAACTGAGAGCAGGCAAAGGGCAGCTGGCAAAGTCCAACAGGCTCCACCACATTTATCAGGCAGCCAAAGGAATTCCCTCCCAAGGACTCGGCAGTGGTGGATGTGTTGGTGCTCAGCTGGAGAGACAACCACTGAACACCCACTGGAGGGCAGGACACTGGTGCCCCACAGCTCTGGGAACAAGGGACCCTCCTGTGCTCCACCAGTGCCCCTCAGGGGCTGTGCCATGGGCAGGGGGTGATGCTCTGGGGAAGGCAGATCCTGGAATCCCAGGATGGTTTGGGTTGGAAGGGCCCTTAGAGCTCATCTCATTCCATTAGAGCTGGACAAGGGGTGAAATCCCCCCGTGTGTGAGGGTGGAAGACAAGGACCTGCGCAGCCAGGCCTCAGGATGGGGATGAGCTGCCAGCCTGGGTAAGCTGAGCCTCCAGCAGCTCCTGCCAGTGGCACCACATGGTGCTCAGGAACACCCCAAACCAGGGAAGAGCTCAATTTTCCTCCCAACATCTTTATTTCAGTGTCATCAAAATCTGTTTAAGTTCTGATTAAAAGGTTTAACTAACCCAAAACCTCCACAGCTGTCAGCAGAACAAAGCTCTGCATCCCTAAACCTTCACACACAAGCACCTGTAACTGGTGTGTGCAGAGCAACTCTGGTCCCAGCAGGGACCTGCTGGCATTGCCACCGCCCTGGTGGCATTGCCACTGTCCTGCTGGCATTGCCACTGTCCTGCTGGCATTGCCACTGCTCTGCCCAGCCTGCAGAAACAGAGCCACGAGGAGCCTGAAGCCAGTGTGATTCCTAAGCCAGGGCTTGCTCCTGGCTGGTGTGCTGGAGCAGCCTGTGTTTCACATCACCAGGCTGTGTTTCACATCAGGGCTGTGGTGGGAAGGAAGTCACCTTCAGCTGGGGTTAGTGGTGACATTTAAAGCACACATTGTGCTGCTCTGAGGGGAGCACTTCGCTCCTGCTCCCCCAGTAGTTCATGTGAGTGAAGGAGAAAATGAACCAGTGGTTTTTTAACCAGTAACTGAACTTCCTCATCAAACTCACTCACAGACTCACTCACACTCCTAATGAAACCATCAGTGACTCAGTGCTCTTTCATAACGCTTTACTTAAAACCAGAAAACACTGTAAGGAGGGGGATTGAGATGTGAAGGTCTCCACAAATTTCATCAGTGCCAGATGTTAAATTCTGTGGGTGGAAGAAGCGCTGCAGCCTCTCCCTGCCCTGAGCACAGAGTGGGGCCCCAGCCCTGCTGCTCCCCCCGAGCAGCACAACCAGCACCTCCCCTTTCCCGGGAGCATCTGCCTGGGAATGCAGGGAGTGCATTCTGCCACCTGCAGCACCCAGCAGCACAGCTATCCTCAGTGGAAGGAGCTTGCTGAGACAGTAACTGGGGAGTCTGAGCATTCCTGTTCTGAGGCCTGGCTGTGGGTAAGGACTGGAGGTGAGGCCTCCAGCTGGGAGCCAAAGGCAACAGACTCTTGCAGCAACTCCTATGGAAAATGGTGAGCCAGATGCAAAGGTGATGGGCACACAGTTCTCATCCAGCAGCACAAACCAGCTGCCCACGTGAGGTTTGGATTGCTCTGAACGTGTTTATCCTGCACCCAAAAGCTCCTGATCCAGCTGGAAAGGCCTGTGGCCTCCTGTGATGTGGAGATCCAGACTCACCCCGTGTGTGTTCACACTCACCCCTCAGAGCCTCAGGGCTGTTCCCTGGCTCTGGCACACGTGGGCACTGGCAGGTTTGGGGTTCTGCTCCCAGTCCCTGGAGGGCTGTGGCTGGACAGCAAATGCTCTCTGCTCTCAGAGCAGAGCAGGTGAGGTACCCGAGTCAAGGAACAGGATCCTCAATAACCTGAGGGCTCACCACCACCCCCCGCAAAAGGCAAAGGGGCTGCAGAACAGTCCCTGAATAGGGGGGAACAGGAACAGAGATGACACAGGACTGCAAATGTCCCCAGCCACTGGGGGGATCTGAGTGACGGTGTTTCTGAGCTCAGCACAACAGGACAGGAGGCAAGAGAAACACAGCAAAGCCTGGCTGAAGAGCTTCTGCACTGTGGGGGTGACCAGGGAGGTGGAGGAGTCTCCATCCTTGGAGGATATCCCAAAGCCATGTGGACAAGGCCCTGGATAACCAGCTTTGGGTGGCCCTGGGTCATCTTGAGGCCCCTTCCAGCCTCCCCCAGTGCTTGGTGTGAGCAGCAGGTCTGAGCTCCGTGAGTGAATCCCCCAGGGTTTGAGCTAAGCAAGAAGAGGGTGTTGGGGCAGCAGGATGAGGCAGCACAGGGCTCATTAGCTGCAGGATGACAATGCAGGAGATTTTCCTGCCTTACACTCCTAAGAGTGGAAGTCAACACATGGATTATACATAAGTGCAACCCCCTCTGTGTGGGCCTGAGCAGGACACAGTCCAGCTGCAGGATCAGGGAAAGCTCCCAAAGCCACAGCCAGAGCCTTCAGTGCAGTGTAATTACTGAGGTTTCCTTTCAGCATCATCACATGCTGTGCTCCTGAGGGAAGGAAAAGATTTCTCCAAGGCAGAATTCCTATTTATGATGGAGTTTTGCACGCAGTGAATCACGTTCTCCCTCACAACCCCCCTGCCTAAGCAAAGAGGGGGTTTGTTCCAGCACTGGGAACCATAAGGTGGGAGAAATAATAATAAGGAAAATGCACCATTATAAAAAGCCTGCAAGATTAGAGGCTCTGACTGATGGTTGGCAAAGCCTCCTCGTGCCTGCTCTAAGGGTGTGGGGTAGGAATGGGAGATCTGAAACCTTTAACCACTTCTCATCCAAGGGCTGGCACGGATAACATGGATCTGAGGATAACTCGGAGCCAGAACCCTCCCAGCAGCCGCTTCCCTGAGGAAATGCCAGTGCTGGGCCAGGCCGTGCTGCTGTGGAAGATGCTGCTGATCCCAACTCCTAATTAGAGGGATGACATAAGGTCAGTGTTCCTGAGCAGGATGTCTCTGAGCTCTTGTGATGGCCCTGCACAGAGTCGGAAAAGGGTGGGGGAAGATGAGTTCACAGCAGGGGCTGGAAAGGAAGAGCAGAGACGTGGCACCAATCCAGCAGAAGAAACTCAAGATGCTCAGACACCACCACGGGCCAGGAGAAGGCCCAGTATGAGCAGCAGTGGGGCAGCTGGGGCACCAGTGCTGGGTGACACAGAAATGCCCCACTGGGAGCTGCCACTGCCCAGCGGGGCTGCTCAGGCTCCCCCGTGTCACAGGAGGTTGAGGAGGAGCTTTTTCTCTGTTTGGTATTTCCTCAGCCCACTCAGTATCAACCTTTAGTAAACAAACCCCACACTGGACATCTAATACATCTGGCAGCTTCCCAAGAGGAAGGTCACACTTGCTGGGTTTTTGTGTCTCTGGGGCTTCCAGGTCACTTGATCCCAAAGGACAGCCACGATTAGGACCATCATGAACTGCCTGAGCCCACAGAAAGGTTTTTAAAGCCGGGATATTGGGAACATTACTTTCACATGACACAAAACAATGAAGTTTCTCCCAGCAGTCAGTGAACTGAGCTGTGCAGGCGTGGGAGGAACCAGGGCATGGCATTTAGTAGCTGCAGTGGAAAGATGAGAGCGAGGTAACCTGTGAACCTGCTGAGAGCCAGGTGAGGATGGGGCTCCATGACTGACTTCAGCTGAAGGGAGAAATGTTATCCAGACCGTTCATCCACTAAATGCAGCACAGCCTGGACTTATTCCCACTGGGAATGATGAGAAATATTTGGGCCACTGGGTTTTCTTCAGTGAAGTTCTTCCCTGGGTGAGGTAACAGGACATCCTTTGGGAGCAGTGTCCATGGAATCCTGCCCCCCTTCACAGTGTCCCTAAGAAACCTCGAAGGCCTTGGAGCTTTCCCTGCTAAGGAATGTCTGCTCCAAACACCTGCAGAGTTTCCTTTCCCCCTGCTCAGGCTGGACAGGCAGTGGCTGCACCACGAGGGGCTTTTAGCAGCTCCAGACAACCCAAATATATCTGGCCAGGGATGTGTTAAAGCAGCAGGGCCAGAACCCTTCCCAGCACATGGATGAGGCACAGGGCTGGAGCAGGGAACTCTTATCCTGCCCCTGGAAGTGCTGGCTGGAGGTTCCTAAAGCCCAGGGCACCCTGCCTCACCTCCATGACTCCCACTGGAACACACAGGCAGCCCTCCAGAGAAGGGCTGAGCGCTGCAGCCACAGCACATCCTCCTCTGCCTCCTCCATCCTGGGTTCCCTACACAGCCACAGGAGAAGGGGCAGACCCAGCACATCCTCCCTGTGAGGTACCAGGCACTCTGGGTGTGCCCAGCAGGGCACAGTGGCACTGCAGCCTGGTTTGAGCTGGGGCAGGGGAGCCAGCAGAGCTGCAGGAGGATGATTTTGGGTAAGGACTGTGTGTAAATGTCTACACAACCCCTGAGTACCCAGGGAGGACACTCCTGGGCACACAGAGCCCTTCCTAAGACAGGGGAAAGGAGACACATCAAAATGTGACCAGGACACTGGTGCACTGGGGAGGTGTCTCCAAAGCAGGAAACTTCCCCTAAGAGAACCCACGGAATCACACACTGGTTTGGGGGGGAAGGGACCTTAAAGCTCATCACATTCCACCCCCTGCCCTGGGCAGGGACACCTCCCACCAGACCTACTGTTTCAGGGGAAGAAGTGAGCCTTTAAAAGCCTCACAGTTGAGATAAATAAAGACTCCTAGACTATCAGGAAGTGCAAAATGAGGGACCCCTTGGCAAGGCTGTCAGCAGGGCCCTGAGTATCAGGCTGCCCTGATACTGCCCTGGCTGAGCTGTGCCAGCCCCAGCAGAGCCCTGGCCAGAGCTGGGCTCAGCAAAGCTGTGTGTGCTGCAGAGCCTCAAGCCTCAGCAGGGCCCGGGACTCCCAGGGCTCGTGGCCACACACACCTGAGCAGTTACAGAGTCACAGAATACTCTGAGTTGGAAGGGTCCCACAGGGGTCATGGAGCCCAACTCTTCAGTGAATGGTCCTTACAGGGGGTTGAATGTGTGACCTTGGTGTTATTAGCACCAAGTTTTAATGAGCTGAGCTCATCTCAGGCTCACTCTGAGGCTGCAGGCTCTGTGCTCAGCCCAGGGCTCAGCTCTCCCCAGAACATTGTTTGCTGTGGAAAACAACATGGATGAGAGCACACAAGCACCCTGTTTCTGTGCTGACACCTCCTCTGGTGCTGCAGGGAGGGGAGAATCCAAACCCTCCAAAGAAGAAAAGAATAAATATCCTGTGAACTCAGACTGGTCAGTTCTCAGTGCACGACTCCAGGAGCTGTCCCTCCCTCCACCCCGTTTGATCCCCTGGCTTGAGGGCTGAAGCATAAAAGGTCCAAAACACCCTTTTATCCAAATGCACCTCAGCAGGAGCTGAGAGGCTGCTTCCAACCATTCCTGGGAGCTCACAAGGAAGGAGAGATTCATCCCCAAACCATTCGGGTGCTGGTTTCATGAGGCACTGACGGGTTTAACCTTTCGCTTCCAAATTATTCATTAGCATATTATACAAACACAGTGCAGGGAAGAGAAAAGTTGAAAAATAATGCTTAAAAACACTTGCCTTTAAAAATTCACCCCCTCTCATGTTACCAAAATCTATTTAACGGGACGTAGCAGTTGCTGGCTCCGAGAAGCCTTTGGTCCCAAAGTGTGTTTTCCTGGCCAAGTTCTCCTGCTGCCTTTAGTCCTGCTTGTCTCCTTTGTGTTTCCAAGGGTAGATGAGCTCTCCAAGGAACAGCTTCTTGCAGAGGGATGCCCAGGAGTCCTTGGGGTAGCAGCTGTAGGTGGGCAGCCTGTATGTCTGTACCACAGCACCGTACGACAGGGGGTTGATCTGTGGGAGAAGGAGGGACAGGAGCAAGGAAAACACTTGGAGAGAAGCTCAGGCAGTTGGGAAAGGTTTCAGCTCCACTGAAACATCGACCTTGCTGCACTCAGGGCATCCCAGTCCCTCCCTGGCTCACTGAGGTTGGTTGTCCTTCCACAACATCCCAAGGCATGGACAAGTTGAGCTTGGCAAGGGGGATGATTGGAATCATTTTGGAATCATTTCCAAGCACAGAGGCAGCACAAGTGCTGGTGGGATGAGAGTGACACACGTGCCACAGGGGTGTGGGGCTGTCCCCTCACTGTGTGAGGAGGGACAGGAGACACTGACAGAATCACAGAGTCATGGAATGGTTTAGGTTGGAAAAGACCTTTAAGATCATCCAGTCCAACCCTTAATCCACCACTGACCCATGTCCCCAGGTGCCACATCCACGTGTTTTTTGAACATTTCCAGGGGTGGGGACTCCCCCACTGCCCTGGGCAGCTGTGCCAGGACCTGACCACCCTTTTAGGGAAGGAATTTTCCCAATATCCAACCTCAGCCTACATCTAATCCTCCACTGGGGATGCCCTGGGACTCCCAGGAACCCCTCTGGACTGGGCCAGTGAAGCTCCACCTCATCTGAGCCCTCAGCTCAGAGCTTTGAGTTAAGCCTGGTACCTCCCTGGTACCCAGCACAGGAACTGAGGCCCAGCAGGACAGGATCACGCTCTAAAATAATTACCATTTTCACTATTTCCCCCAATTCTACCCATTGGAAATTACCATTTTCAATTAAGTCTGCTTGGCTGAGTTAACCTTTTTGAATTTGATTTCAATCCCCACCCCAAGCCTGTGCCTACAAAAGCTCTGGGGCTCAGAAAACAGGCCACGAGAGATGCCAGGCAGGGGGAATTACAGAGCTGGGGGAAGTTTGGACAATGAGGAGAAATGGAAGGACATCCTCTAGTGAAAGGGTCCAGCTCTGCTGGAACTCCAAGCAGCTCCATGGAAGGAAACTGTAATTCAGAGCAGAAAATCCAGGCACAAAAAGGAAGGAGAGACAGCAAAACCCACACTGAGAGTCACCTCTTGGTCAAAAGTTGAATATTTCTCTTGTACACTGAGTAACATCCAGTTTTCTGGGAGTTTGCCTGTACCAGCAACTTCAGTTTTCTGGTGCTCATGGAGCAAGGGAGGTGAATGCAGAGTGGTCTGGGAAAGGGTGGCTGAGCAAGGAGTTAAATAAATTAACCCTGGAGACATTTGTTAAACGAGTTTCAAAGCACAACATTGCTGAAGGAGAAGGGGGGAAATGCCAGGACACAGAAGCATCCCTGGGAAGTTCAGGAAAAAAGGCCTGGGCAGGGGAACAAAATAGAAAAAATAAGAACAAAAATAGGGAAAAAAAGGAAAAAATAAAAGTAAGGGAAAAAAAAGGCCTAAGAAAGGCCCCCAGAACAAACAGCAGTAACACCTGAGCAGCTGTTCCTGCCCATTCCCTCAGTGTGGGCAAACCAGAGTGTTTTGAAGTGCCAACATGCTGGGGGAGGACAGAACTGCTGCTCAGCAAGGCAGACACCCCGTGTGCTCCTCTGGCTGTTCCCGACATGGGCTGGAAGGTTTGGACACAACATTTCTGATTGAGGAGCATCTCCAAGCAGAGTGGGGATACCAACATTTCCCTGCTAAAAAATACCCAGGGATGGGGTTACACCCAGGGCAAGACATGTCCTGCCTCTCCTGTTACAAACGGAAACATCAGACAAAACTCTGCATTACTGAGGTCTCCTCCTGCAGGTTCTGACGTTCAGAGCTGTGATACACCCTGCAAGAATATCCATCCTCCCTCTCATCGTGGAGCTGTTCCCTTTCCCTTCCCTCTGCTGCTTAACCCTTTCCAGCTGGGAAAGATGACACTTCCAGCAGATGGTGGATGGATGGATCAAACTCATCATGTCCCAGAATCATAAATAACGAAGTGGTTTGGGTTGGGAGGGACCTTAAAGCTCATCCCATCCCACCCCTGCCATGGGCAGGGACACCTCCCACTGTCCCAGGCTGCTCCAACCTGGCCTTGGACACTTCCAGCTTCTCTGGGCAACCCGTGCCAGGGCCTCCCCACCCTCACAGGGAAGAATTCCTACCCAAAATCCCATCCAAACCTGCCCTCCTCCAGCCTAAGGCTAATCTTTCTCTGGGCTATCAGTTCCCTTCCAGAACTATTTCTTCTTCTGCATCAAAAGAAACGATTTCCAACACTAATGAAAACACTGACCTGTGTAAGACTTCCTGGAGAATATTAAGCAGCATTTGGAATGGAAATATCATCCCCTGCCCTCCACCCCCCACCCCATGCCTGGACTTTGCATTCCAGTGGCACTATCTTAAAAATCACAAATAATCACTTGGCTGAAGCCTGAGCTGGATGGGAATGCTCAGACCCAGAATTATTGATTCCTAATCCATTAGCAGGGCCCCAGAGGACAGCTCTGAATGTATCAGGCCCCTCCAGCTTCACTTACTCTGGGCACAGCTCCATGCAAACAGCCTGATTTCCACCCAGCACAGCTCCAGGGGAGCTGCAGGGAGAGGGGGCAAAGCCACCGTGAAATTTCTAGAAAGGCACATCACCTTGGACAATAAATAAGAATTTCAGCATGTCACTTAAAAATAAGGTTTTTTTAGATTGTTCTTTCCAAAGGCCTCTGAGAAAGTGGAATATTCAGCAGGGTTTCTGACACAAACCCATTTTTCATTTCCACCGGCACAAAGAGAGGGGGAAAAAATGCCTTTCCCGACTCTCTGCTCATTATCATTTGAACAGAAGGCCAGGAGAGAAGCCACTGCAGCACTTCCACCTCTCCAGATGATGACTGGTGCTGTATTCCAGTGAGCAAATGGATCTTCCTGCCGTGGTCCAAGGAAAATCCATCACAGTCATATGACTCACTGCCTCTGCTCTTTAAGTCAGGATCTTTTCCCTCCGGAGAGGCCATCCAGCTCATCCACACCCACACTGCTGCCAAAGCCTCTGCTCAGCACCTCCTGTGCCTCAGCTCTGCTCTCTGCATCCCTTGTTATCCCTTCTGGCCACGGGGGATGATGGATTTGGGTTCTTACAGCACTGGCCTACTGAAAGGCAGGAGCTGGGAGGACAGGATGTTTAGGAAATGCTGGATTTGCCCTCGAAGACATCTGCTCAAGGGATTCCTTTTGGAACTGCTCCTTGCTGCTGGGCTGCTTCCCTGCTAGCCTGACCTTTTGAAACGGGGCTGGACTGGGGATGGAAAAAGCAAAGGAGCTGGGAAGCTGCAGTTCATTCCTTCCCACACACTCCCCCAGTGCCCAAGTGTTTGAGAAGTGCTTTTCTCCCTGCAGCCTCTCTCCCCTTAGGATTCAGAGAGCAAGAGAAGCCTCCCTGGGACATGGCTGTGTCCCTGCTGGGTCAGGAAATGGAAATTCACCCCTGAAAGCAGAAGGACAACTTCCCTGCCAGCATCACCTCCTTGCTTTCCAGAAAATAATTTCCTTTGGTCTGTCTGATGCCTGAATGTGGGAATGCAGGGTTACAAAGGGCAGGTGAGCTCTGCCTGAGCACCTTCCCAGAGCAGCTCAGCAGGAAAGCAGGAGGCCCTGACCTCTCCTGTGGCATCATGGAGCAGCCAAGGCTTCCCACCACACCTGGAGGGGAAAACCTTCATTCTGGATGGTTTAACTCCTTTTTTGGCTTCTCTCAGTGCTCAGCAATGACCAGGGAGAAGCTCCACAAAACCAGGAGGTGACAATCACACAAGGTCTTGATCCCAGAAGTAACACAGCTCTGTGCCTCTCCTGGCTCCCCTCCTCCGTTCACTCCACACATCCCAGAGCATCGAATTTGATCCCCAGGGCATCACAAAGCACAGACACCAACCATGGCCCTGGGAAATGATTTCCCTTGTTTCAGCACTTCCAGCTGATGTTTTTGAAGCAGAGCCTCTCTGAGGGAGCAGCTCCAGAGCTACACTGGGGTGTCTCTGAGGGCACCAGGGCCTTACCTGCATGAGGAGCCGCAGAGGTTTTCCATCCTGCTGCTCGAGGACCCTGAACTTCACTCCAGCTGCAAAGACAAAAAACAAGGAAACCAAATCCATGGTGGGATTCCTGGGACTGTCCCATGCAGGGCCAAGAGTTGGACTGGATCATCCTCGTGGGTCCTTCCCCCCTCAGGACCTGGTTCTGTGCCATCTGCTGCCCAGTGCTGCTGTCTGAGCACTGATTCCACAGAAACTGCCTTCAACCCCCATGGATTTGGGAACCCTACATATTTTCCAAAGGATTTTTCTCTTAGTGCTTTAATCCTAATAATGAAGGATGGGTTTCCTTCATCTCCATTAAAAAGCAGCTCCTCTGATTTCCAGCCTGAGAACTCAGTCCTAAAACAAGCCCAAAGCCTGGTGATGGCAGAAGGGGCTGGGAAAACCCTTCCTTTGCCCCAGGCTTCCATCAGAATCGGGGAGCCCATGTGAGGAGCAGGCAGAGAGTTCACCCTCAGCTTGTGCTCATGTGGATCCCTCTCTCAGACCAAGTGGCTGAGCTGGAGGCATGAAAACATTTCCAAGCAATCCCTGCCCATTAATCCCAGCAGCCACATGTTTTCAACAGGCCCCATCAAACCTTCAACTTCTCTGTTTCCTCCTGGATTTGCCTCATTGCCACTAACTGTAAAGAAAAATAGGGAAGATTTTGGATTCCGAGGGTGACGTGATGCACACAAAGATTTAATGCAGTGTTTCAAACAAAGGGCTGGAGAGGCATTTTTCTTTAAAAGGTCTCAAATTACTTCACAGAAATAAACCCCACTCCATCTCTGCAAACCTGTGCCAGCCAAGTGTGTCCTCCTTATTCATATTTTGCAGGTAAAAAGATGAGACAAGTGATCCAACAGTGACTCAGGAGTACAACCACAAATAAAAGTCTCCACTTGTGTAAACCCCATTGCCACAGTGTCTCTGTGACTCTTGCACATTTAAAACCCAAAATGTTTTCTCTTTTTCCTCAAGCTTTTGAATTAATTAAAATTATACAGTTGACTCCTGGGAAAGAATGATCTTCTCTAGCACAGAGCTCTGGTTTAAACTCTCGGCCCAAATCATAAAGACTTCTCTGTCCAGGACAGGAGGGATTTATTTGCATTTTGCTGGATTATATTAAAAATGGGTTTCCCAAGTGGCTTCAAATGGATGTTTGTGTAGCCTGGGCCTCAACAAGCAAATGTGCTGGATGACAAATGTTCAGGGTGATCACAGAGCTGTGGCTAAGAGGAAATGTCTAAACCATTCCAGGAACTACTTTTCTGGCAGGATTTGCCAGAGAGACACAGAAACAAGCACTGAAGGTTCAGGGATGTGGTGGAGCACTCTGGAATCTTCTACAAGAGCCCATCAGACCAGCAAATTCTGGTTCTGGAGCTCAGGACCACATCACTCACTCCTCCTTCTCGTTGCAAGGCAACAATCTCTTATTAAAGTATATTTAATTGCTCAAGAGTCTTGAACTTGCAAGGAAATACAAAAAGGCTATAAATTCATTTTAGAATGGCCTCCAGGCTCCTACAGTGCTCAGGAGTCTGGGCACTTCCCAGGAAGGGCAGGAAGGCTCAGGGAAGAACCCTGAACCATTCCATGACTTCCAGCCAACTCCAGAGCTCAGGGTTCTGCTGTCCCTGCACAAAGGCACCATGGATGGCACCAGAGAGGTGAGGACATGAACTCATGTGTTCTGGCACACTCCAGGGAGCTCACTGCCTGTTTGGATCCCACTAATCACGGAGACAGCAGCATTCCAGGCCCTACAGAACCTTTGGGGTGGGAATGTTAGGAAAGAGAAGTACAGGGAAAATGAACTGGCCTGTTCACAGTCCAACGGCATTTTGGTAACTTGTGTGTGGGCAGAGTTGGAGACCCCCAGAAGTTACTGCTGCACCTCATTTCAGCCTTGTAGGGTGACACTGGGTGGGCACAGCCCTTGCACAGAGGAGATCAGCTGTGAGACACGAACTAAACGCTTTTTAATGTCACAAACACTCACTTGGGATGTGTAGAAAGCAGAGATGGATTTAGTTTCTGGCATGTGGATGGATCATTCCATTACCCCGGCCCAGGCTTCATCCATGGGGTATTTTGTCAATTGAGACACTGAGTCACTGAATCAGGGAATTGTTTGGGTGGGAAGATCATCCAGATCCTGCCACGGGCAGGGACACCTTCCACTGTCCCAGGCTGCTCCAACCCGGCCTTGGACACTTCCAGGGATCCAGGGGCAGCCACAGCTTCTCTGGGCAACCTGTGCCAGGGCCTCCCCACCCTCACAGCCAACAATTCCTTCCCAATATCCCACCTAAATTCACTCTCTCGCAGCTTCAAGCCATTTCCCCTCATCCTGTCACTGTCTGCCCTTGCATTAAGTCCCTCTCCAGCCTTATAAACCCCCTTGAGTGAAAGAACTTGGAGCCCAGACACCACGAGTGAAATGAGCTGAACTCAAACTCAGCACTACCCCCTCCTGCCAGGGAATACTCTCCATCCATGTTGGCAGAACCATTTTGATGGTGCCTGTAGGATCAGCTGACACAGGATGTCTTATCCAAGCTCTGGGGCTGGGAAGGGAGGCAGAATCCAAGCAGTGAGGACACCAAGTGTGTACTCTCTGAAGTCCTTTGAATTGGATCCAACTGCTCCATCTGTTCCTGCTGCCGTGCCGTGGTTTTGGGCTGGGGCAGGAACACGGGCTGCAGAAATGCCCAGAGCTGCCTCTTCAGCTCACAGGCAACAAGGCATTGCAGGGTCAGTGCAGAACCTCAGCTGGGAGGACAACCCTGTGCCTGGGTGGAGGTTTGTCCCCCTGCAGCAGGGGCCTGGCTGAGCAAGAATGAGAAGCATTCCAGGACTGATGGAATGGCCTTGCACAGAATCACTGAGGTGGGAAAAGAGCTCAAGCTTTCACTGAACACCACCACGTCAACTACACCACAGCACCCAGTGCCACGTCCACCTGCTCCTTGAACACTTCTAGGGATAAATCTCTCAGTGGCAACAAGATTTCCTTGTGCCCCACCTTCCTGCTGTTTCCTGGGTCACTTTTCTTCAGCAGCACCTCTCCAAACACAGCCCTGAAGGGTTAAGAACTCTCTGCCAGGAAATTTGTGGGGCTCTGCTGAAGGCAGACAGAGGTGGCTCACCAATACCTTCCCAAAATTGAGCCTGGCACCCCTACAACAGACAAAGCTGCTGAGGTTGCCTCAAGCCTCCTCTGCCTTTGATGACCAGCCTTGGTTTAGTGATGATCAAGCTCTTTCTCCTGTGTTAAATTCCTGCTGCCTGCTCTTTAAATGGATGGGAGATAATAATTTAGATGTGCTTGACTGTAAAGAGATCAGCCATAGCTCCAAAATGAGCCTTTTCTCTGGTGCCAGCCATGGTTTATGGTCACCCAAAGCAGGAAAACAATGACTAGCTCAAAATGGTGACAATGATTATCTGAGCTCAGCCCAGAGCTTTGAAATCAATCCAAACACCTCAGCTCAAGGCTTCAGTTGGTCGGGACAGCACAGAACTCACATTGATTTGCAGCCATTGCAGAACCAGCCCTTTGGAACAGCAGATTTGTCAAGTGTTTTTGTGGGTTGGCTTGTTTCAGAGCCCAGATCCACAAGGTTAACAGCTTGTTTCATAGAATTATGGAATATCCTGAGTGGGAAGGGACCCACAAGGATCATCCAGCCCAGCTCCTGGCCCTGCACAGACACCCCAACAATCCCACCCTGTCCCTGAGGGTTGTCCAAACCCTCCTGGAGCTCTGGCAGCCTTGGGGCTGTGCCCAAACCCTGGGGAGCCTGTTCAGTGCCCAACCACCCTCTGGGGGAAGGACCTTTCCCTCAGATCCAACCCAAAACTCCCTGACACAGCTCCAGGCCATGTTTAACTCTCTGAGGTGACCCTTCCCTGGTGGTCTAGAACTAGAACATAAGATGAACTTTTTTTATATGGTGCTTGCTTGGACATTACTTTTAGTGGCCACAGGCTTTGTAAAGCTGCTCCTCATTCTGCCTCAGCATCAGTTTTCCTGCCATTGACATCCTCACCCTGCTCCTTGCAGGAACTGGGGAACAGCAGTTCCTGCACAGCTTTGGGTTCTTTCCTGCCTCTGCTGCATCTTCGTATTCAGGAGTGACCCAAAGTGCACCAAAATCAAATGGATAATGCAAAGTCCTTGAGCTGAGGGACTTACCTGCGAGCCTGTAGGACCTGCAGAGCCGGAGGATGAGGGAATAAAGGGGCAGGGAGTCAATCAGGTCCACCAGCAAATGGATCAGCCCTTGCACAATCACCACCAGCAATCGCAGCTACAAAACACAGTTTAACAGGAAACCTCAAAGCCAGGCCATGAAACACTTGTGAATTCAGGAGCTGAGCTGGGATCTGGCATTGCTGTGTGCTGAGATAAACCTTCCCACAGTGGGTTTGATGTCCAGACCCTGCTCAGGAGCCTGAGGGTGTCACTGGAATGAAGCTCCGAGAGCTGGATCTGCACAGACGTGGGATCTACATATTCCACACTGGAAAAGGAACCCTGAATTTTCCCATTTCCAGCCAACTCCACCCCTGTGTACCACTGAATGCCAGTTTTTCCCTCTCCAACAGTGAGCTGGAGTCACTTCTTTCTGCCTGAGGAAACCCCAGGGAGAGTCTAAGCAAGAGCAGAGCAGGCAGGAATGAGTTCCCTGCTCCGTGTTTTCTGCACCTCCTTTTGTCCCACTGCAGTTATTTTTTTGCTGCCAAGCTCATCTGAAAAGAGAGGGCTCAAAAAAGATGCTGAGAGCATGTGATGGCCACTGTCTGTGGAAAATCTGGCTCTGGGCAGGCCCCAGAGAGGACTGGTGATGGTGGGGGGAGAGAGGAAAAATCAAGAAGTCCCAGGATCTGAGCTAAGCCTGGCTGAGGGCATTTAACACAGCGAGTTAATTCCATGGAAAAAAGAAGTTCTGGATCAAACCAGACGGGCTGTCAACTCAGCTGAGGGATGGGAAGATAAAAAACCAACTTCTGAGAGAAACAGAGGGAAGTTCTGCTGGCCTGGATTTGCTGGGAATTCCCTTTGGAGAATCACAGACCTGAATTCCTGAATTCCTGAATTCCTGAAGGGGACTGGCTTGGCCCACGTGAGCTGTGTGAGAATCCTTCCTAAAATTCCTATTTTATATACCCAATTTTATATTTATATACCCAGATTTATCTTTTCTGTGTGGATGACAACAAATGCCAAGGAAACCATTAATTTCCTCTCTCAGCAGAGAGCATTTCAAGGGTTTTTCAAGGGTTAAATCTTACCAGGGTGAACACCAAATAATAGAGGGCAGTTGTAGGCAGGAGGAAGAGCAGGATGGTGAACAGCAAAGTGCCAATAAATAACTGGAGGGGAAAAGGAAACACAATCATGAGCAGAGCAAAATGAAATACATTACAAATAAAACCCAGGAGACTGAGGCAATGGAAGTTTGCAGGACTCCTTAATGTGTGAATAATGCTTTACCTGGGATATTTTTAGCATTTCTCCTCTCACTGGGAGCTTTTAGAAGCTCCCTGTTATAGGAATATGTTTGGGGAGATAAATAAAAGCTGGATCCTGACAGCATTTTCCCTTTAGAGACAACACAAGATTTCCTATTTCAGCCCAGCTGCCTTAGGAAACAAGCCTTACATGATCTTGCCATTTGTCCCCTCCCTAACCCCAAAAGTTTTAGGATCATTGGTCAGTTTTGACCAGAAAAAAACGTCGAAAGGAACAAAGAAGTGGAAATTTGGGTGGGAATTTTGTAAAGAATTGAGAAGAACTTTTGTTCCTCCTTGTTTTAACACAGCAGGCACCTGGGGAAAAGCTGAATTTGGCTGATAAATATTCCCAAGGCACTACCCCCACCTCTTGCTCAGTGGGAAACTGGGAGAGAGGAAGAAGCTGGAGTTACTGGGGTGGGGGGAGCAATACCCAGTGAAGGAAGGATTAAAAATCCACAGCAAGCAGGTGTCATTAGCTCCACTGCCCACAGAAAAAGCTATTTTTGCTCTGGGCCAGCCCAGCTGGGGTAAGTCTAACTAACTCCAACTGGGAGAAATGCACATTTATGACAAATAAGGACCTGACTCCTCCAGTTTCTGTCACCACTTCCAGGACAGGAGCACAGGGCACTGCCACCTCTGCAAAAAGGGATCATGGCTGGGATGTGATGAAAGCAAAGAACCCACCAGCCACGTCCCAGAGGTGGCTCAGCATCCCAGCTTTGGGCACAGAACCAGGAACAGACCCCAGCCCAACCCACTCTGCTCACAGCAGTTGTTTCTCCCTTCCTCTGTCACTCCACTGAAGTTGCTTAAACCTCCAAAAGTCTTTTAAGGTCTGCTTTGAATGTCTCTCCCAACCCAGCCAATGACACAATTCCCACTGGTCTCCAGAGCAGCAGGATGAAGCCTGAAGTGCCAAAGCAATTCTCCTCAAAGTACTCAGGGACTGAGCCCTGATGCAAACCTGGCACGGAGGCTTTTAATCATCAGAGAAACAGAAAACCAGCTCAACTGTGGGGCAAGAAACTCAAAGTTTTTGCCATGGAGGGAAGCACCGACCCTGGAAGTTCCCAGCTATCACTGTATTATCTCAGTGAAGTTGCAGCTGCCAGTGTAGGAGCAGTTGAGGCTCTGCTGGACTTTTGTGTGGCATTTCAGAAATTAAAAAGAGCTGACAAAAAGCTGCCTCTGCCTGAGTGGGAGCGTGTGGGCCCTGCTCCAGCACAACGTGAATGAAACGGGGCCTTTTAATAGAAACGCTGCCACGGCTGTTTCTGTGGAAACACTGCGGGCACAGCTCTACCCCTGGGAATGCGGGAGGGGAAGGGAAGGGAAGGGAAGCAGAAATGCCACTGATGCAGTGGTGGGGCACGTCCTTGTTCTGGGCACCACAAAGTCTCCCATGCCTTCAGTCTCACTGTTAATTGAAGCAGGAGAGGGTCAGATGGCCCGTGGTGCAGTGACCCTGGGGCTGCAGCACTACCTGGTCCAGGTCATAGGAGCAGGAATCCACCCGCTGCCGGAGCACGTTCCACTTCTTGCCCCGGAACAGGCGCCAGAGGGAGGACAGGCCATAGATCTTCAGGCAGTAGAGCCTGAGCAAGGAGAAGACTCTGCATCAGAGTTGGGATTTCCTGAGCTCAAACAGCCTCCCAGCCCAGTGCCCACCACCCACCAATGCTGCAGAATGGGGGGGGGGCAAAAGAGATCAGCTGAGGATGGCACAGGTAAAGACCAAGGGCTGGCCTTGGCACAGGGCTATTGCAGCCAGCCCTGGGCTACTGGAGGGCAAAGGCCAGGCCATGTCCTGGGGCTGCAGCAATCACCAGCCCCACAGCAACACCTTCCCTGCAGCAAAAGGGTGGGGAGGCCCTGGCACAGGGTGCCCAGAGAAGCTGTAGCTGCCCCTGGATCCCTGGAAGTGTCCAAGGCCAGGTTGGAGCAGCCTGGGACAGTGGAAGGTGTACCCGCCCATGGCAGGGGGTGGAAATGGATGGTCTTTAAGGTCTAATTGAGTCAACTTTGCCTCTGCAGCACAAAGGAGAGGATTGGAGCCCCTGTGCCTTCTCCAGTAACCCACAGCTCCAAACATGCTCAGGAGTGGGAAGAGACCAACAAAATCCTGACTGCATCCCTTCCTTAGGATTTCAGACCTTGGTGCTGTGACAGTTGGAGCTACATCCCTCAGAAAAATGGTGAGGGAAACTTGGCGTGACAAAGGATGGAAAAGCAACACTCCTCTGTGGAATAACATCAAGGAAGAAAGGGCCCCTGGGGTGGAGAAAAGGCACCAAGAACCCTGGGCAGCAGCTGCAACACACAGGGATGTAAAGAAAAGGGACACAGCCGATCTGTGTGGCAAAACTGAGCCTGAGAAAGCCGGAGCTACAAGAGCCAGACTGGTACACCACGCTGGCTAAGGTGTGGAGGCTGCTCACATCTCACGGCAGCCTTGTGAGTGCAGAGGCAGGGAGTCTTACCTAAGAGAGAACCCTGCTCTGAGGAACACCAACTGCTTCAAGGAACTGGCAGGGTGCCCCTGGACTGGCAGGCACTAATCCTCAGGCAGGAGGGTGCCCAGGACAACTCCTCCAGGTTCTGGGACACACCTGCCCGTGGCTCTGACTAAGGCCACGCACTCCCTGCACACCCTGACGTGACACCACACGGGTGTTGCTGTGGTGGCACCTGCCCCACCTGCCCTGGCTGCCTGCACACACTTGCCTGCTCTGTTTCACTCTGTGGTTTGTTCAGAAGGGGATCTCAGGTTTCTCCAGCACCTGAACCAGCAAATTCTTCCACTAACTGCAGGAACTCAGGGTGCTGTAGTGGCTGTGAGTTGAGTGACTGCTGCCCCTTCCTGGCTCTCCATGGGGGCACCTGGCTCAGCAGGAGAGCTCAGTGCCATCTCTACACTTCTGACAAACACCAGGAGGGCTGGCTGGCTCCCTGCAGCTCGAGGGAAGAGCAATCAGCCCAGAAAATGCTTTTGCTACTTCCACTCCTCACCCACCAACACAGAGATCCCGGCAGTTCGAGGTGTTGGGAAGAGACTCCCTGTTACTGACATCACTGATCTGGGGTGTCAGCCCTGTGCTCACAACACACCTGACTCATAAATCCTGCCTCAGGATTTCCAACCGGCCCCTAAACTCCCCAGATCTAAAGATTTCCTATTCTCCTGCTGTGGACAGTGTAAAGCCTGGGCAGGAACAACGACCACTCTGTACTTTATAAGCCCAAAGGTCCTTTATTTCTTGTATCCCAACACCCTGGCAAGCTCAGCTCTTCTCCCATGGTGCAGCACAGAGATGGGCAGTGATGGGCACTGCTTGCACAGGAACCCCAACATGCCCCAAAGCCCCTTGCACCCCCTCAAACTCCCCCAGAGCCTCTGCCCAGCTCTGAGGGGGCACAGGGCCCTTCAGCAGCAGCAGACAATGGCACCAGGATGGTGCCCCAGCTACGCTGTAACCCCAAACCTGCCACCTGTGCTCCACAGGAACCTCTGAACCAGGGCAGAGACAGCGACTTTGGGGCTTCTCAATAGCTACAAGGGCGCCCCTTTCCTCCTCCTCTCCTCCAAACCCCTGGGCAGGGTGTGCAACTGAGGAAAGCCCTGTGAGGCTGAATGAGAGGGATGGGGAGAACAGCTTTCCTGTCCTCTGCCTTTCATGTACTTCTATTTTTTCAGGTCACTACCACAATAAATAAATAAATATTTAAACACAGCAAGACTGAAGGACAGGTGGCTGGCCCCACTGTGGCCATCATTTCTACCAGCATAAAAGAAGGTAACAAATTAATTGCTGGTTAAAGTGTGGGTTCAGGGGAGCTGCCCCAGGATTGAATGTCCCAGAAAGCAAAGAGGTGTCCTGAGGGTTCTGTGGCCCTTCTCTCCACACCCAGGCAGCAGAGCTGGACTCACCTGGCTCCGTAGACATAGAAGCAGTAGATGTGGAAGGTCAGGAGGGCGATGATGTCGGAGAGGATGGAAAGAGCCACAGTGAGGCCCAGACACGCTGAGAGACCCACGTACCACAGGATCATCTCGATGAAAGGGGACATCAGGTGGATGTAGCCTGGGGGACATGGCACAGGGTCAGTATTTGACTGGGACACCTTGTCCCTGACACTCTCAGAAGACTGATTGCCACTGTCCTAGAACACTGCTGCAGAACTCAGAGCCAGGAAAACATGGAAGTAAAAACTGGAGAACTCCTGTAGATGTCATCTCCTGTTTAGGAGGGTCACCAAAAACTCTCTTTCAGCCCAGGTTCCTGTCCAGGTGTGGCAAGGGGAGGACACACTTAGCTTGAACAGAGAAGTCACTTTGCTCCATGTGGGATTTCACAGAATCATCATGGAATGGTTTGGGTTGGAAGGGACCTTAAAGCCCATCTCATCCCATCCCTGCCATGAGCAGACACACCTTCCCCTACCCCAGGTTGCTCCAAGTCCCATCCAACCTGGCCTTGGACATTCCGGGGATGGAACAGTTGATTTTCTGCAGTTGTGTCCAGGTTCTTCAGTACATTTTTACCAGCACTCATCAACGTTTGCTGCAACCATTCCCGTTTTCCTGCTCTTCCCACAAAAGCCACTCCAGATGGCTTTTATAAAATAAAACAGTGCCGAGAAAAGTCTTTCATCACTGAAGTGGGGCAAAGTCACACAAACAAGACCATACTTGACTGGTGAGCCAAGCAAAGCAGGCTAATAACTGTGGTCATGTCCATCATGGCTGGGCTCCTCCCTCAAGGATTCAGGGGTGGGGTATTTCAAGGAGAAACCTGAAACACTGAAATCGCCCTGAGCTGAAGCTGGGGACAACACAGGGCTGGCATTGGTATCCCTGCACATTTCTCATCCCCCTCACATGGCAAAGACCACAAACCCTCTGTAGAGGGGCCCTCCCTTGGACACCCACCACTGGTAAACGGGGGCCAGCATGATCTGCTCCTCTTGCAGAGCATCAATACCAGGATTATTTAATATGCATGAATTCCTTGTGTGGGAATCCAACTTTGGCTTCAGTTCCCACAGCAGGAAGACTCACAGACAAGTCTGTACTTGCAGAAGTGCATTTTGATTCATTACTCACCTCTAGGCAAACATTAAACACTCAGAGGGAAGAGATGAAAAGGGAGGCAGAGAAATTAAAACAACTGCACTTACTAATCCAGAGATGGATGTGGTAAAGGAAGAAGCGGCCCAAGACCTGATCCAGAGCTCTGTTCATCTTCAGTCCAGCTGGAGCTCCCATCAGCCACTGGAGCAGGTCCTGGAGCTCCTCAGCCACGTGCTGCCAACACATGGAAGGCAGGAATGGAGATAAAATACTGCTACCACACCAACCAGGCCCAGAACGTGCTGCCCCCTCAAAGGATCCTACCACAGCCAGCAAACCCGTGAGAAAAAATCCAAATAGCTGCTTTACAGATGACTAATTAAATGAGAAATGCACATTTATGGACTCCTGACTGAATCTAACACCAGAGCTGGGAGAAACCTGAGCTGCTTCCAGGGACTCAGTGCTGGGAACAGACGTGAGCAGTGTGATTTCTTGGTGTCACCAGAGTTCTGGGAAGAGATGGCAAATGCTGGGGCACAAATCGACTTCTGGGGACACAAGTGAAAAGACAGAGCAGGGTTTGGGGAAGGCTGTCAGGATTGTAAAAAAGGGGGAAGATGGAGTGTATTAATGGGCAAACAAAAGTGGATTTTTACAAGCAACCTGTATGTGTTCAGAGCAGGGGAGAAAACACAATTAGATATATAAATGTATTTCATACACAAACTTTCTTGATGCTTTGTGGTGTACCAGGCAAGATCAGCTCTGCTCTGTAATCTGGTCTTGCCTAACACTGCTGGGCCTCTCTGCAGGCTCCATGGAGAGGTATCCAAGGCATTCCTGAAACAAAGCACCTGAGGAAAAACACTAATGGGGCTCATCCCCAGATCAAAGAATCAGAGACTGATGATGGCTGGAAAAGCTCTCTAAAACATCGAGTCTCACTGTCAACCTGATACTGCCAGGTCCACCACAAACCACATCCTTAAGTGTCACATCCACACGGTGCTTGAAAGCTCCCAAGGGACTCGTGGACACTTTCCTGCTGTCACTTCAAAGCAGCAGCAGAAACCAAAACCCAGCTCTGAACTTGTTCCTCCTCACCACAGACCTGTGCTCCAGACCTTTCACTGAGGGCTTTGACTCACAACTTCTGGCCATTTCATCCCAGGCTGACTTTATTTAGTGATTTTCTCTCCCCACCTCTCACACTGTTCCACAAGAACAGAGATTGTGAGGAAACGCCTTCTTCCACCTCCAAAAATCCCCCTGACAGTCAGGTCCGTGCAGGTGAAGAACCACCAAGCCACGCTCCCTAAATCTGAGGCACTGTAGCCTACTTTCCCCATCATTTACATGGATAATTTCCCTGTGGGGAACTTATTTCCAAGGAATGATTCCATTTTCTTTATTAACCAAAGGGATCCCGGCAAAATGGGTTTGTAAACATTTACTTTTAGTGCAGTGGCAAAATGAAATGGCTCCATCTCCAACTTCTCCGAAGGGCTTGTCTTTCATTCCCCCCGTTTTCCCTGTGTCTCCCTGCAAGGCTGGACTGATTGGATCCCATGGAGCTCACCCCCGTGGCTGAGGAGCGTTTGCTGCTTTATAAATAGCCCGGTTTTAATATTTAAAGTGTTGGATTGGTAACTTAGAAAAAGCATTTGGGGATTTTAATGAAATATTTAAATGCTTGAGAGCAGTCCTTCAGCAAGGCTGGTTTTTTTAGCAGGGAGTATTTCTGGAGGCTGCCAGTCCCAGAGGTACTGCTGAACCCTGACAGGGGCACGTAGCCCTGGGAAGGTGCCCTACCTTGGTGGGATTTGGCTGGGCAAGGCATCTCAAAACATAATCCCGAGGCATAACCTGGCAGGTTGTTTTCCAAACAGGTATTTTAGGACTGATCCGTCACAAGCAGAATCAGAGAAGGTGACTGGGAGGCCAGTTCTCCTCCTGCAGTCATGAATTCTGAATGTGGGCAGTATTAATAAATCAGATCCAGTGGGTTGGAGTGTTTCATAACGGGGTGCAGGGACAGGACCAAACTGGAGAGAGATTGAAGCTAATGAGGATTAGATGAGCTCACAGTGGAAATATTCTCTTTATTGTCACGCTCCTTCTTTCTGGTTTCCACATGCACAGGGACTCGTGGGGATGTGACAAGGATAAGGACACACAGGGCACCAGGGGTGGGCAGTGATGGGAATTCCAGAGGTGGGAGTAGAACTGTGAAGGGGCTGGAGCAGCAGGAGCAGCTGAGGGAGCTGGGGGGGCTCAGCCTGGAGAAAAGGAGGCTCAGGGGGGACCTTCTGGCTCTCTGCAACTCCCTGACAAGAGGGGGGAGCTGGGGGGGGTCGGGCTCTGCTCCCAGGGAACAAGGGACAGGAGGAGAGGAAGTGGCCTCAAGGCGCATCAGGGCAGGTTTAGGTTGGATATTGGGGAAATTTCATCATGGGAAGGGTGGTCAGGCCCTGGCACAGCTGCCCAGGGCAATGGTGGTGTCACCATCCCTAGAAGTGTCCAAACACTGGATGTGACACTTGGGAACACGGGGTGGTGGTGAACACAGGGGTGCTGGGCTTGATGATCCTGAACCTCTTCCAGCCCTGCCTGGTGCAAGTCAGAGCAGCTCTCCCTGCCAGACACACCTGCCCTGGCTCTGCTGCAGGTGTTTGGGGCTCTGAGATGCACCATTTTACAAATTAACATCCATAAATATTTTCCAGGAAGTGTTCTCTCTGCTTGCTTTGTTTACAGATCAGCGGGACAAGGCTCAGTAGGAAGGAACATCCAATTACCTCCAAGTCCCAGTAAGGCTTTTGGAGGCACCATCCATGATAAATATTTAACTGTTTCAAAGATTAGAGCCTCAGAAAATGAGACATCAGAGAGGATAAAAGAGAGGAAGGAGGGGGAAAAAAAGGAAGTTTATAAGCAAGTGTAGTGCTTTGAGTCAGGCATTCCTGACAAAAAGGCAAACCACTGGGAAGCCTGGTGAGAATGGTTTGAGAACCATTTCATGAGGGAATGGGGAAGGATGCCCAGGGAATGGGGCTTGAGCCTCCCAGCAGCAGCTGAGCGTGTGACCTGTGCTGAGAGTCAGAAAATCCTGCCTGGACCTGCTCCTTCCAGAGAAATGTGTGTGTGTCAGGAAAAAAAATGAGCAGTTCATGCAGGTCCCACACAGCTGGGATTCTGTCAATATTAAAATCAGTCAATCAAACCAATAAGGTTCTGGGTTATATAAGGTCAGCCTGTCAATATTCAGATCAATAAGGTTAAAATAAGGTTATGTATAATCTATATTATATTAGAGTACATAAGAATCATATTATAATAGAACCATGGAATATCCTGAGTGGGAAGGGACCCACAAGGATCGTGGCCCTGCACAGACACCCCACCAATCCCACCCTGTCCCTGAGTGTTGGCCAAACCCTCCTGGAGCTCTGGCAGCCTCGGGGCTGTGCCCAAACCCTGGGGAGCCTGTTCAGTGCCCAACCACCCTCTGGGGAAACGATCCATCCAATGTTCTATCTCCCAACACACAGAGATGTGAGGCCAATGCCACCGGCAGATCTGGGCAGCAGCTCAAAAGGGGGAAGGGGCAGGAGCTCTGTGACTGAACTTGGCACTCGAGAAAGCCCCAGTGACAGGAATAATGTGCTCCAGATGGACACTCAGCAGTACAGAGGGATGGCTGAGAGGGGATTTTGCTGTCATGCTGGAAAAGAAGGGCTGGTGGCTTGCACAGCACATGCTGAAGTCATTGGGATATTTTGGGATCCCTCAGATCTGCATTTTTAAGGCCTGCACAAAATGCACATAAATCAATGCCCAGCAAAGGCAGCAAAAGGACCCAAATGATTGAATGGCCACATGAAAGAAGAAAGTGAGGCTGGGGAGCAGGGAGAGCTGTGAGTGGCCTGAACTGATAAGCTGGAGAAAGAGAGAAGAGAGGCCCTGCCTGGCTATCAGGGCCCCCACACAGGCAGGAGTCAGCACTTCCAGGAAGGAAAGCAAACAGCTCCTGGATCTTCCACGTAACCAAGTCCACACACGGAGGAGATAAGTGACACTGTGATAAGCTGAGTGACAGATGAGCTAAATTACTGAGAGAGGAACAAAGAGGGAGCCCTCAGCAGCAAGCCTGGCCAGGGCAGGTGCTGGGCTTGGACACACCTTGAGCACGGAGAGTGTCCATCTGCCAAAGGCACCGGGCAGATGGAATCCCTCCCGGAGCCACCTGTGCAACCAGGAATGCAGCCAGAGCCACTTCCCTGCAGACTTGTTAACAAATC
This sequence comes from Pitta sordida, assembly GCA_013390025.1. Lineage (NCBI taxonomy): Eukaryota > Metazoa > Chordata > Aves > Passeriformes > Pittidae > Pitta > Pitta sordida. Next base: position 593,828 of record WEKX01010573.1, read on the forward strand.
AGATTTCTGAGAGCTGGGCACTCGCAGGAATCCCATAGGGAGAGCTCTAGAGAACTTCCGCTCCTCCAGCTGTGGGGGAGAAGACTTGGGAATATGCCTCAGGAAAATATTTGTAGTGTCCTGCAAGAAATGTGGCCCTTAAAACACGCTGCCCTTAAAAGCTTGGCTAGGAAAGATAAGAAACACAGCAGTAATCAGGATCCACAGCTATGCTGGACACTCCAGACACACTTTCTGGAAGTACAGCATGTCCAAGAATGATCAGAGACTGATGGCTTGCAATAATTAAAGGGTTACCACAGACCAAGCAGATGATCAAGGGCTATGGGAGCTCTTCCCAGGAAATGCAGCATAAGGGGGAAAAATAAACTGCTGCTGGAATTCTCTAATCAGGATCAAATTCCTCTCAACCAAGTTGTTGGAGAAAGAGTAGAGAGAAGATGTTCTCCAGCTGTTAGAAAGAAACCAATGGAAAGATCTAGTCAGAAATGAAAGAGAAGTGGGCAGAGAAAGGATTAGGCTGTGCAGCTGCATGGCAGGGCTCAAAACTGGCTGCACACAAATTCCCAAGGCACAGAAGCTCTTAAAACAGAGCTGACCTCAGATTAGTGGTCTGGTCTCCAGCTTCTGAAGGACATATATTACATGTTCCTCATTGCTACTGAACAGCTCCACTGGGGCTCTGCACCTCAGATGAACTGCCAGGAGAGCAGGACAGTAGGACAGGGTGAGTCAGGCTCGTTCTTCCTGGATTTCTGCTGATGCCGAGGGATTTTAGTGGGCAAGAGGAGTTCTGTCTGACAGAATCACAAGACACAGCAGGTTTTCCCAGTTCAGCCTCTGTACCCCAGAGCTCCCAGGCAGCATTTCAGGTGTTTGTACCCTGACCAGCCTTTGGACTTCCCCACGAAACTCCTTTCCCAAGCACAGCTGCTCTGCTTATCAAGTCTGACTGTTCAGCAGTTTATCACACTCAGCCCAGGTTACAGCTTTGTTCCTCCCCTCAACAACCCACAGAGCAACATCCTGAGGACACTTTCTGTTGACTCCAGAACAAAATAAAAGTCCTGTGGCTCCATAACCACTCAACCTGCAGCCGCAGAGCTCTGTCCAAGCCACAATTGTTCCTTCAGGAGCTGGAGCAGCCCTCCAGTAAACACCTAATCACTATGCAGAGCACATGCAAAGCAGAGCTGTGTTCCTCCGGAGCAGCCCCAACAGGCTTGATTGAAGATTTCACTGCTCTTGAGGAGACCTGATTTGCATGACTTCAGACAGGACTCTCCCCAACCCTTGTGTGGGAGGCATTGCCTCCGTAGAGCTGCCCCAGGCACCCAGAGCAGGTGAAAGAAGAACAGACTTGGGCAGACTTACATCAGCCACGGGGATGAGTGTGTCAGCAAGGTGACCAATTCTGTTCTTCCTGTAGAGCCAGGACATCAGCAGGATCCCCAGGGCCACATCAATCAGCAGAGACACAAAGATGTTGGCTTTCCTGCATGCAGGAGAAAGAGAAACAGAGCTAAGGGGAAAGGAAGGACAGTGTTTAATGTTTCAATGACAATTGTTGACTTTGCTTACATGGCATCTTTACAGTCCCAGGGACATGAAGAGGAACAGTGCAGGGAATTTTGATTTTCACTGGTGTGCTGCTCCTTCTGTGGCCAAGCACAAGGTTTGCTCAGCCTGGGGAAGAGGAGACTGAGGGGACACCCCATGGCTGTCTGCAACATCCTCAGGAGGGACAGCACAATCTCTGCCCTCTGTGACCAGGGACAGGACCTGAGGGAACGGCTGGAGCTGTGCCAGGGCAGGGTCAGGCTGGATCTCAGGGAAAGGTTCTTCCCCCAGAGGGTGGTTGGGCACTGAACAGGCTCCCCAGGGTTTGGGCACAGCCCCAAGGCTGCCAGAGCTCCAGGAGGGTTTGGACAACACTCAGGGACAGGGTGGGATTGTTGGAGTATCTGTGCAGGGCCAGGAGCTGGACTGGATGATCCCTGTGGGTCCCTTCCAAATCAGGACAGTCTGTGAGTCTAAACCCTGCCACACCACAAATCCTCTTTGGGTAGGGAACAGAGAGGAGATTGGAGCTGCAGAGAGGAATGTTAGCCAGGAAGGAACAGACAGACTCAGGGGGGATTTACCAGTTACCAGCACTGAGGGCAGCAGCACTCGGAGGAGCCACGCTGAGCTCAGATGGTTTTCCAAGCCAAGGCAATAAATGGCGTTTCTGGGTTCACACACCAACCCAGAAGGGCTCCTGAGCTGCCCCCTCCCTGCTGGAGTGTCTGAATGAAATTCCATGACGTGAGTTATTCAGGAAATCAGATTAAACAGTTGCAGTTACTTTTGGCCTTCAAATCTGCTCATCTATTTTAAGTGTTCCCTGGGAGTCTATTCCTGCAGGATCAGAGAACCCTACAGAACGAGACGCTGGGGAAGGGCCACAGGGCACTCACGATGTGTCTCAGATCTCTGCTCAGCTCCACTCCCTGTGCTGCAGGTTTGCTCTTCCTCTTACACTGACTTTGTTACTGCTGTTGGAGTCTCTGCTCTGCAGTTTCTGCCAGAAAAGGCTCCCCAAAAGACTGGGTAAAAGAGGGGAGCATCTCAACCTCCCTGCTCTTATGGCAAGTGCCTCTGCACACTGATGGCAGTTTTTGGTTAACAGCAGCACACGGGGAAGCAAAGAGCTCATGGGGGTAGTGACAGCAAAGCACTCACACATGGGTACAGGATGAACTTGGGGGGGCAATATCCCAGTTGCCTTTCCCAGACTGGGAAAAAGGCATCATTAACATATAAAGACATAAACATATACAAGGAGGGTATAGATGTGCAAAGTGGCAGGAGCAGAGCAGGGGGTGCAGTGATGAGCCTGTGGTGCTGTGTGGGCATGGGATCCATGCTTTGGGTTCCTCAGAGCACACAGGGCTGGAGCAAAGACACCCTGACTGTCTGTGTAGCCCATACCTCATCAGCTGAGTGTGGCTCTGAGCCTTCCTGGTGCTGCTGATGGCCTGGAGGTGCTGCAGGCGATGTCCCAGCTGCTCACAGGTTGAGAGTTTGCTCCATAAGAAAGACAAAGGCCAAAACTTCAGGACCCTGCAGAAACACGTGGGAATGGCCCCTTTAGCCTCTGCCAGGCAGCAGGAAGGGCAGCATCCCAAATCCATCCAAAACACTCAGTGTGCAGTTAAGGTTGGGCAAGCAGAGATGGTGATTAGATGTTAAGGACTCTCTAGAAGGTTAACAGACTTAAGGCAGCTCTGCCAGACCAGAACATCTAAAGCAGACAACCCAAGCTCTCATTTCCACCCTGTGAAACCAAGTGCCTCGTTTTCCAGGGAAGCCACAGGGCATTTCTGGTTCCAATCCGTGCTTTGGGGAACCTCCCTGGGCTTGCACAATGCCCTGAGTCTCCAGGAGAGTGGAGTCAAGGCAGTTTTGTGTACAGGGCAACAACACAACACGGTGGAACTGCTGCACAAATCCCAGTGTTCCTAACCACAGAATCGTGGAATAGTTTGGGTTGGAAGGGACCTTAAAGCTCATCTCATCCCACCCCCTGCCATGGGCAGGGACACCTCCCACTATCCCAGGCTGCTCCACCCTGGCCTTGGACACTTCCAGGGATCCAGGGGCAGCCACAGCTTCTCTGGGCAACCTGTGCCAGGGCCTCCCCACCCTCACAGCCAACAATTCCTTTCCAACATCCCATCTCTCCCTGCCCTCTGGCACTGGGAAGCCATTCCCTGTGTCCTGTCCCTCCATCCCTTGTCCCCAGTCCCTCTCCAGCTCTCCTGGAGCCCCTTTAGGCTCTGGAAGGGGCTCTCAGCTCTCCCTGGATCCTTCTCTTCTCCAGGTGAACCCCCCCAGCTCTCCCAGCCTCTCCTCACAGGACTGATGATCACCAGCCTCTGCTTTGTGTGAGCTTGGTACAACACAGAGCTGTGCTCTCCATGCAATTTCTGTCCCTTTCTCCCTCTCTTTTTCTTTCTTCCACTTGATTCTTTTTTTTTTCTTTATTACCTCCAAAATCCATTCTCAGGGTCTTGACTTCCACCTTCTCTCCACAGCCCCACAGTGACCAGCATTATGTAGATAACATGACATTTAGCATTTAATGAGCTCTCAAACTTAACAGCCACGTTAGGCTTGTAGGGGAGGAAACAGTCACACGGTTCTTTTCTTATGACTCAGAAGAAAAGCACTAAATGATGCTCAATTATTTGGGGGAGTCACTTTTATTTCCACACAACCTATAAAGCAAGGTTTGTGTAGGCTAAAACGACACAGCACTGGGTGCAGAACCCCCAGCAACTCAGCACCAGGTTTGGTTTGGGGGAGAAATTCTGCTCTGGCCATCACTTGGATCATTTGTCTCCTGTACACTCCGGTTGTTGAATTATTTTCACAGAATTTCACCGGTTTTTATTAAGGTTCCAGGAATCTGTGCTCACTTTTAGTCACTTCACCTACTCTCCTGGAATCCTGCAGTTTACATTCAATATCCTGGGAGGTAAAACAAGGGGGAGCATTCCTGGCAATGTGCAAAGGGGCAGGAGCCCACGAAGGGAATACCAACATGATTCCTCCTATCCTGCGTCAATTTTGATACTGTCCAGCTGCTGGATCCTTGCAGGGCATGGCTTGGACTTTGTGTCCCTGCAAAGTGTGTTTGCCTTCCATGGATTTCATCCAGAGGACACGAGCCTGGTCCCAGCAGCAGAGTGTCCCCAGGCCAGGCTGGGATGGGCACATTATTTATCCATTTATCCATTCCACACCAATCCCAAGGGTATGTCTCCTCCAACCCCCCCTGTGCCCTTTGTCCCCTTCCTCCCCACATCCCCCTGAGCCTTCCCAGCCACACTTTGGGCAGGGTTTGCCAGCTTAAAAAGCAAAGTGCTGAAATCCCCCCTTCCCCCTCTGTCCCTCCCCAGGGCGATTGAGCCCCGTGGGGTGTGAGGCACTCGCAGGGACTGTGAACCACTGAGCTCATCTCAGGGCTCTGAGCCTCCCACCTCGGAGCCAGATGAACGCACAGCCCCTCAGCTGCGTTGGCAGGAGGAGGGATGCGAGCAGGGGAGGGACAGGGGGGTCCCTGCTGCAAACCTGGGCTCACAGATTCACCCAGACACCAGAGCAGACGACTTTTCTCTTCCAATTACACCCCAGCCCAGTGGTTACAAACTCTGCCGTGGCAAAACTTGACTGGAGCAGAGAATTCCACTTGAAATGCAAAGAGGGGGGGGGAAGGAGAAACGCTCCACCTGTGGGATTATGTCCAGATGGCTGAAGGTGAAGAATTACCAGTCAAAGCCCAGCTGCCAGAGCCTCTCAGTTCAGGCAGCAAGCAGCAGATCCAGGGCCCTGCGCCACACATTGGGGGTGACAGTCCCCCACCCTCTCCCAGCAGCGCGTGTCTCTCACCATCCACAGCAACAGAGGGATGTGCTTGTCTGTGCTACAAATTACTCTTCACTCAGCACCACAAAAACCACCTCTACTCCACTCACATACCTTCTTGGGAAAGGAAATACACACAGTTATTGAAATAAAAACACAAACACGCTGCAAAAAGCTCAACAGAGCAGCTGCAAGATGTGCTAAGGGAGCTCTCATCTCCAGGAGGGCTGAGGAAGGAAGCCAGAAATAATCCCTGCGTGGTCTCCTACCCCTCTGCACATTGCCAGCAATGCTCCCACTTGTTTATCACCCAGGATACGGGAGGAGTTTCAGAACTTCAATGGAAAAACAGCCAGATTAAAAAAAAAAACCAGCAAAAATCTGGTGATGTTGTGTCATTGCATTATTTAAGCAGCAGGAGACCTTTGGGGTATTTCCAAATACAAGGAATTTTAGCAATAAATTAGCACAGCCTCCATGAGTAAGTCTGGATTTTCCAATTCAGTTTTTTCTCAAGGGTGAGAGGGGATTTTTCAGGTGTCAGATGAAAAGCAACGGTTCCAAATCTGGATCGCATGCAAATATTAAGCTCCATTCACCAGAACTCCCAGCTCTTTTTGCTCCTTGCTGGAAAGTGCAGGAACAGTGCCTCCCCTTGGATGATCAGAGGTGTTTACAAACAGACTTCTCTTGCTTTTTGCCTGAGGACCAAACAATCCTGATGTCCCCAACAGCACAGAGACTTCCAGGGACAATGGGAATTCTGCCTCCAAGTCCCTTCGAAGCAGAATTGCAATGGCCACCCCTCAGCACACGGTGGTGCTGAAGAAATGCCTGAACTCCCGATGTGGGAGCACGGGATGGATTCAGTAACTCACTTCCCGAGATTCACAGAATATTCTGAGTTGGAAGGGACCCAACTCCCAAACGGCCCCACTGCCTCCCTGGCAGGAATCGAACCCCTGGTCTCCCACATGAGAGGTGGGGACAGTCCCCACTGTGCTAAAGTGGATTTTGCCAAGGCTGCTGCCCTCATCCTCCTGTGGAAACACATATCCAAAAAATCTGCAGCCCGAAAGGACAGCGCTGGTCTCTCCTCAGCTTTCAAAGCTCACTGTCCCTTAGCATGACAAAAAACAGGAATAGAAAGCAGTCCTGTGACCTGAAGGAGCAAAAATCTTATTTTATGGGATGTCCTGCCCCAGCACAGGGAGGAGGGGACTGGAAGGACACCTGCAGGTGACCTCTTGGACTCTGCCTGCCTTGAGTATGTTGGGACAAAGGAGGTTGTACCACATGCCACCTCCTAAGTGCAACCAAATTCCTTTAANAAAATCTGGTGATGTTGTGTCATTGCATTATTTAAGCAGCAGGAGACCTTTGGGGTATTTCCAAATACAAGGAATTTTAGCAATAAATTAGCACAGCCTCCATGAGTAAGTCTGGATTTTCCAATTCAGTTTTTTCTCAAGGGTGAGAGGGGATTTTTCAGGTGTCAGATGAAAAGCAACGGTTCCAAATCTGGATCGCATGCAAATATTAAGCTCCATTCACCAGAACTCCCAGCTCTTTTTGCTCCTTGCTGGAAAGTGCAGGAACAGTGCCTCCCCTTGGATGATCAGAGGTGTTTACAAACAGACTTCTCTTGCTTTTTGCCTGAGGACCAAACAATCCTGATGTCCCCAACAGCACAGAGACTTCCAGGGACAATGGGAATTCTGCCTCCAAGTCCCTTCGAAGCAGAATTGCAATGGCCACCCCTCAGCACACGGTGGTGCTGAAGAAATGCCTGAACTCCCGATGTGGGAGCACGGGATGGATTCAGTAACTCACTTCCCGAGATTCACAGAATATTCTGAGTTGGAAGGGACCCAACTCCCAAACGGCCCCACTGCCTCCCTGGCAGGAATCGAACCCCTGGTCTCCCACATGAGAGGTGGGGACACTCACCACTGTGCTAAAGTGGATTTTGCCAAGGCTGCTGCCCTCATCCTCCTGTGGAAACACATATCCAAAAAATCTGCAGCCCGAAAGGACAGCGCTGGTCTCTCCTCAGCTTTCAAAGCTCACTGTCCCTTAGCATGACAAAAAACAGGAATAGAAAGCAGTCCTGTGACCTGAAGGAGCAAAAATCTTATTTTATGGGATGTCCTGCCCCAGCACAGGGAGGAGGGGACTGGAAGGACACCTGCAGGTGACATCTTGGACCCTGCCTGCCTTGAGTATGTGACAAAGGAGGCTGTACCACATGCCACCTCCTAAGTGCAANAAGCAGGAGGTTTGTTCTAAAGCCAGGGACTGATCCCTGTTCTCCAATGCTTTGGAAGATAAATAAGTGAAATGCTGATCCTATGGGTGATTAAAACAAAGCAGAGAACAGGCTGGATGTGCCTCCCAAGCCCAAGAACAAGTTCAGCCTAGGTTTGTGCACTGCCTGCTGGCAGGAACAGCTGGCTGCTGCTCTGCCTCCAAACATCTGTCCTGGGCTTGGCAAAAGCTGGAATCAGACTTCCTGGGATGCTGGGGAGCAGCTATCTGGGCCCAGCCTGCCACACTGAGCTTGAGCTCCCGAGTTGTGCTGTGACTGTGGCCTTCTGGAGACCTGCCAGGCTCTGGCTCAGCCTGACTCCAGGCCTGGCACTGAGCAGGGTGGGACCTTGAGGCCAAGGGCCTGTGAGAAAAGGATCAGTTTGTTTGATGTGACATAGCCAGAAAAAGGACCACTTGAACCCTAAATCTCTTCCAATTGAATAGCCCCAAACTGGACAGCTTTCCCTTTATGTACTTAAGGAAAATTATGTTGCACCTCCAGGAGGGTAAGGAGATCAGACCTAGTCAGCATGGCTTCAGGAAAGGAAGGTCCTGCCTGACCAATCTCATTTCCTTCTAGGATCAGGTGACCCGCCTGGTTGATGAGGGAAGAGCTGTTGATGTGGTGTACCTGGATTTTAGTAAAGCCTTTGACACT
>WEKX01010573.1:609421-730683 GCA_013390025.1 Pitta sordida
CAGCCCCTTCCCCAGCTCCGCTCCCTTCCCTGCACACGCTCCAGCCCCTCAGGGTCTGCCCAGCCGTGGGGATGCCAGAGTGTGTCCCCGTTCCCCGCACAGACCCCGCGCAGCCCCGGGCCCGCCCCGCTCCTACCGCCCGTTCCAGCCGCCGCTTCCGCCCGCGTTGCTCGGAGACGCCGCAGCCGCGGGTTCTCTCCGCGCTCCGTCCCGNCAGCGGCTCCTGTCGCCTCATGGAACCCCGCTGTCTGCCATCCCAAAGTCCAGGGACCCGCCTGCCCTCACGAAACCCTCTTGCCTTCCATCCCCACAGGCCAGAGGGTCGGCTGTCCTCATGGAGCCTGGCTGTCCCCCATTTCCCCAAGGCAGAGCCTCACCTGTCCTCACAGGACCCCGTTCTTCTCTGTTCCAAAATCCAGGGGCTTGACTTCCCTCATGGAATCACATTGTCCCCTGTCCCACAGATGAGAGACTTGCCTTTCTATGTGTAAAGCCCCATTGTACCCCATCCCCGAAGTCTTACCTGAGGACTCATCTGTCCTCACCGGACCTTGTCCCCAGAGGCCAGAGGTTTGACTGTGTTTATGGGACCCCCTTTCTCCTTCATCCTCAAAGTCCAAAGAATTGCCTTTCCTCAGGGGACCCCGTTTTTCCACATCCCAAGGGCCCGGGACTTGCCTGTCCTCAATAGACTCCATTGCCCTCCATCCCCCCCGGCCAGGCTCTCAGATATCCTCTAGGGACCCCTTTCTCCTCCATCACTGGAGTTCAAGTACTTGCCTTCCCAAGCAGGACCCCACTATTCCTCATCCCCAGAGTCCAGGGACTCACCTTTCCTCAAGGGAACCAGTTGTGCCTCATCCCAAAGGCCTGGGACTTGTCTGTCCTCATGGGACCCTGTTGTTCTCCGTCCCCACAGGGCAGGGGCTCACCTGTCCCCATGGGAACCCCTTGACCCCCATCCCCACCACCTCAGCACCCCCTGGCCTGGCAGAAGCCCATGGGTGCCGATGGGTGCCCGCGAGCTTCCCCCTGTGACCCCACAGTGAGTTGGGGCAAGAGATCTCCAGGCAACATGAGGGGGTCCCCCATGGAAAGGGAGAGCAGGTGCAGAGGTGTGGGTGGGCTAGAGAAAAGGTTTGGGGGGTTATTTTTGTTGTTGGGTGCCACAGAATTGGAAATAAATGGGGGAAGATTTGCATTTCTGGCATCTCGGCTCTGTGGGATGAGACAGGCTCGTCCCTGTTCCCGCAGGTAATGCAGACCCCCCTTCCTGCAGCTGGACTCCAGGGCTGTGTCATGCACAGGGAGAGGGGGCTGGGAGGGTCTGCTGTCCTCAGGGCTTGTTCCAGGGCCAGGAAGGAGAAAGGCCCTCTCCAGGGATTGTTTGGGGTGAGAGGTGGTGACTGGATTTGGGTCTTGGACATCAGCAGAGGTCCAGGAGTCCATACTTACACTGAGGGCTGGAGTGGGGAGAGGAAAACGCCCTTCCCTGTGCCACCACACCCTGCCCTCCTTCCCCTGGCCTCTGCAGATACCAGCCCTCCTCTCCAGGGATAACAGACCACAGGGCAGCTCCAGGTTCAGGATGTGGCACACTGTTAGCAATTCCACGTTCCCATACGGAATTTACTCTGTGCAGTGGTTGTTGCTTCCCTGTAGAGGTCAGAAATGCAGCACAGAAGGAGTTCCCTTCATCGTACTGAAGTCTGCTGCAGACCCAGTGTGCCATTCCATGATTCCAAAACCTTTCCTAAAAGCCTGGACATGAGTTAGCACAGACCAATTGTCTCAATCATGCCAGGCAGGACAGCTTGGAGCAACCCAGTTTAGTGGAAAGTGTCCCTTCCCATGGCAGGGGATGGAAAGAGATGATATTTAAGGGCCCCAAACAATTTTGTGATTTCATGATTCTTTGATAGACTGTGATTGCCGGGTCTGTTCTGGCTTTACCCTCTCTGATCATACTCTGGCAACAGGAAAGGGAACCATGGCACATCCAAACATTTTGCTGGAAAAAGAAATATTTATATATTAGGTTTGCGAAACACACAAGGATTTGAGCGGGTGGTGACAACAAGTTTACCAAGGCACCAATGTGTGGCCAGTTCTGAGTAGCTCAGTCCTCCTTTAGCATCTCTGGTGGATCCAGGAAATTCAGAGCTGGTCTAGTACTTGTATCTTCTGTCTGAAGCAGCTGGAGGGCAATCAGGCAGTCAGATGGGGAGACAATGACCCACAAATCTGGAAGTGTCCAAGGCCAGGTTGGACAGGTTGGTTGGTTGGAGCAACCTGGGATAGTGGGTGTCCCTGCCCATGGCCTTTAAGGTCTCTTCCAACCAAACCATTCTGTGATTCCACGGTATGAATCCATGGGAGCAGTGGGGCCCAGAGCCCACCACCAGACCCACAGCTCAGTGGGGTTACAGAATCACAGAATCACAGAATCAGTAAGGTTGGAAAAGACCATAGAGATCATCAAGTCCAACCTATCACCTGTTACCTAACCTAGCCAAACCTGTTACCTAACCTGTTGCCATCCTACTGCCAACACAGGGTTGCAGTGCAGCAGCCCTGCCTCCCCTCCTGGGTGTTCGGTTGGGGTCACCACATGGTGCCCCGTGGTTGGCAGGGTTGTAATGGGGGTCTCACACAGTACTTATAGACTTTGACACAGTTCTCTCCTGCATCTGCCACAAAGAGGTGCCCGAAGGAGGAGCAAGCCACGCCAGCAGGCCTCCTCAGCCCTGTGGACACCAGGCAGATGGGAGCTCCATGCTCTGGGAACAAGTGGACTGTACGAAGTCGCTCGTCTGCCACCAGGATGCTGCCATCCCTGTCCACGCAGACCCCAGCAGGGTTGCTGAACTGGTGTCCATATTTGCTGCTGAGGGAGCAGAGGAGCGTGCCACTGCTCATGAAGACCTTGACATCTCCACACTCCTCGCTCACCACAAAGCCTCCCTTGGGCCCTGGACTGACGTAGCGAGGTCCCTGCAGGTCGGGGACTGAGTGGACATTGAGTGTCTTGAAGGCAGGGTCCAGAGCAAAGCTGTGCACTTGGCCCTGCCTGTAGTCTGCCACCAAGATCTTGCCCGTGGAGTCTACTCCAATACCTCTGGGGGAACCAACCTTCCTGATCTTTATCCATTCCCCCTTGGAGAGGCTGGTGTGAGGGTTGAAGACCCAGACGGCTTCATTCACCACGTCAGCCACAGCCACCATTCCTTTGCGAGTCACAGTCACATCTTCTGGCAAGAAAATGCCGCCTCCTTTCCCTGGTTGCTGACAGGGCAGGGAGTGCAGCGTGTGGCCTGTGCTGCTGAGGAGATGGACCCAGGGAGCGTTCTCAACTGTCACATAGATGGATCCATCCGGGGAACAATGGATTCCATGGACACAGCCGTAGCGGCTGCCAGTGGGGTTGGGGATCCGCCGGACCAGGTTGTCCCGGCAGTAGTGGAGGAGGTTCTTGATGTTGTCCAGATCTCCACAGAGGCTTTTGGCCTTATCTGCCAGCTGGTGGACTTGGTGCTGTGTCACCATGCCCATGCCAGGCTGGCTGCTCAGCAGAGGGCTGGCTGTCTGGAGGGTGGCAAATGACTTCACCTGGAGGCTGTAGATGGTTTTCAGAAGCTGCTTCTTCTGCTGGCTGCTCTCCAGCGTGTAGTCCATGACAAACCTCTTCTCCCTGTTGGAGGGAAGCAGTAGGACCATGACTGGCCCTGCCTGCTGCCATCTCTGGGGACATGTTAAGGTGTTTGCTGTCTGCCCAGGGTCAAGGTGTTGGGGCTAGTCTGGATTCACTTCAGTGCTGGAGAGACCATATCACTTTAGTGCCAACTTATTATGTGCTCAGGATATAAGGAAAAACAAGGGCCATGACATGACAATGGAAGAGTCAGCAAGCTGGATCTGCAGCTGGAGGAACCAGCCAAAAAGGTCCACTGCTTTCAACAACACTTTGACTGGTGTCATATGTAGCTTGAGGATTTATATGTAAAGGTGAACCCCGAGTGTGATCTCAGCCTCTTCAGTTCCTGAGATTAGTGGCATCTCTCAGGCCTTTAACACTTCTTAATCCTCTTTTCTGTGAACCTCTTCTCTCCTAAACATGTTCAATCTGCCATATGTGGGAGTTGAGGAATAGTCACCCTCAGTGTCCTGAGTGTTCTCATGGACTGAACACAGGGCCAGAGCATCTCTTTGCTAAGGGCAGCTACTCCCCATCCAAATAAATTCATAGAATCACACAATACCCTGAGCTGAAAGGGACTCACAAGGATCACCAGTCCAATTCCTGGCCCTGCACAGACATCCCAACAGTCCCACCCTGTCCCTGGGAACATTGTCTAAACCCTCCTGGAGCTCTGGCAGCCTTGAGGCTGTGCCCAGACCCTGGGGAGCCTGTTCAGTGCTCAACCACCCTCTGGGGGAAAAAACCGTTCCCTGAGATCCAGCCCAAACCCGCCCCCGACACAGCTCCAGCTGTTCCCTCAGGTCCTGTCACTGGGCACCAGAGAACAGAGATCAGCAGCTGCTGATTGAGTTATTCCTGAAGTAGCCAACGACTTGTCAGAAGGAAGGAGGGAGGTTCTGCTCTGAAGCACACATTCAATCTTCACAAATTTTTCAGACATGAGAGCCACCACAGGAATCCAGATTTCTCTTTTGCCTACTCCTTGTTTTAAAACTAAGCAGTGATGGGAGCCCAGCTCTGCTGTTGCTCCCTGGGGCTCTGCTGTTGCTCCCAGGTACTGGGTAACACACAGCCAGGAGCTGGCAAGGGAAATGTGGCCTCATTAAAGCTCCTGGACAGGCAGAAGTTCACTTTGCTTTAAATGTGATTATAATTAATACTATAATGGGCACACTTGGCTCTTTTGGGTTGTTTGCAAGCCGTCAGGGCACTTTTATCACCCCATGTCCCGTGATTGCCTGGATCATGTGCTCTGTGCTGTTCACAAAAGTGACATTTCCTCAAGTCACAGCTGAAAGAAGCTGAGCCATACTGTGCCAGACAGTCCTTCCCATGTGCAAATACCACAATTACCTAAAACCCACCCCTGAATACTTGCAGAGATATCAAATATGTGATGGTGGAGATGAGTGAATACGGATAGAATCCAATTTCTGATGGTCAGGGGGGCTTGGGAACAGCTTTTTCTGCCCTGAAACAGTTGTGCTTCATGTCTTCATCAACTCAGTGGAAACAAAACCTCCACCCCCACCCAGGACTGCATGTCAGGGTCCTCTTTCAGAGCTGGACAGAGTCCAAAATAAAAAAACCTGGATTTTACAGATGGGAGAACTGAGTTACCACCAGTGAACCGATGTGCCAGCCAGCACACACCCCTCACTAGGAGCATCTGCCTCCCTTGTGCTGGGCACCCAAAGCTGCCCTCAGACCCTTGATGGTGTGTCCTGAGCCAAGCCTGAGCTGCTTATCATGGGTTCAAACCCAAGAACAGGTCTCTGTCCTGTCCCCCACATAGCCCAGGCCAATGACCATGTGTGGCCATGAGCCAGCTCAACAGGTCTTGTACCTCAGTCCTGATGTCCTGGGGGCTCCTGTCCTCCCCTGGCAGTGCTGCCCTCCCTCACCAGGCTCAGGGTAGCGGGACCAAGGGATATTGTGTTGTTAGTGACGGGCGATTGCCTCGAGTCTGGGTAAACATGAAATCTCCCTGTGCTGACAACCAGAAGCAGCGAGACAAGGGCTGCTCCACGTGGTTTTTACTCCCCTTTGGTCTCCTGCCCAGGCACAAGGTGCCTTTCCCTCAGAATCAGTCTGTGTCCTACCTACCTGCTCCTGCCAGGGGGAGCAAAAGCCCCAAGCTGCAGGAGTGACTGGGGGCTTTCATGTAGAAGCAAAGGGGGTGATTTGCTGCATCTCACCCTTGGTAGTTGCTGGGCTGGGTCAGGGACACTCACGCTGTGAATCAGGGCTCCTGCCTGGTCTTACAACTTCATCCCTGCCTCCTCTTGTGCCCCTGACCAAGGTACTGCGTGAGTGTGTGCCTGTCTCCTCACTTGCAAAAAGGATACTGGTGAATTTTGCCACGTCCTCTTTGAGGTGCAGCGATGGAGAAGCTCTAGGAAGAGGCAGATCAGCACAGCCCCTCTCTCCATCCCTCCACGCTGCCCAACCCAGGCTCTGTCCAGCTGCGCAAAGCTGTGGTTGGAGCTGGTGGTGGTGGCATTTATCAGTCCAGCTCCAACAAAGAGGGTCATGAGTAAAAGAAAAGTTAGCCAGGAGCAGCCTGCAGGGACTGCTCAGAGCCTGCCCTTCCTCCCTGGCAGTGATTCCTGACAGTGCTTCATCCACCTTTGCCCAGTCAGTTCAAACTGCCCACCTTAAACCTGGCCAAGGTGTGAAGAAGTTTGTGTTTATTCATTACTCAGATGGGCCAAAGGTAAGTGAAGCTGGGATCAGAGTCACCCACCTTTTGGGGTGCTTGGAGGGGCTGCATGTGCCCGGCCCTTAGGGCTGAGGAAGCAGGCTGGGGCCCATCTGGCTGCAGGAGCTGTGGGATGGGGATCTGCCTCCAAAGCCCCAGGGCTGGGTGCCCCTCTATCATCTGTTTAGGGCCCCTCTGGTCCTGTGTCAGACCCTGAAGCTCACAGTGCCTGGGAAGCTGCTTCAGACCTATTACCTGCCAAAATTACATAAATAACTTGACATGACAAGCTCCGGGCCGCTCCATCCCAGCCCCAGCAGGACGGGAGGCAGCTTCAAAAACCATCTCCCAGGGCAACAGGGTCTGACCTTTTGTTTTGCTGTTGTGTGCTCCATCACCAGGATAAACAAACACAGCCTGGCCCTGGGGCTCCTGTTCACCTTTCCAGGACCGTGGCTCTGTCACAACCTGTTGGGAAGCTGTCCCTGGACCCCAGGAGATGCCTGTGTCATGGCAGGGCTCTGGCACAGCCCATGCCCACGCCAGCACTGGGGACTGCAGGGTTCAGGGACAAGGGCATGGCCAGCCTGCTGGTGCTGGAGATGAACCAAGAGGAAGAGAGTTTGGGATCAGTTCAGGCTTTCCTGGAGCACATTCCTTGTGGGTATTAGTGGTGAACTTCTCCCCTTGAGGCTTTTCCTCCCCTGGCCTGGGAACAGCAGCTCTTGGTGGAGTGTCCACAAGGAACACACAAGCCCTGGGTCTCTCCTGGTCAGGGAGACCGGCATAGTGCCTACCTGGCACTGTGCATGTGTGCAGGGAGCCAGCAGGAGATCCCACGGGATGAGCTGAGGTCATTGCTGCAGAGTCACAGACTTGTGGGGAAAAAACTCAAGTCCATCAACTGGGAATATTCCCCCCTCTCCAGCACAGCTCTGTGGCTGGGGGAGGATCAGGAGGACACAGAAGGCCACACTGTCAGTGCAGTGTCAGTTGTCATGGTGCAATGAAGGCCTCCTGTGGTTCAGGTCCATGCTGGATGCTGAAGCATTCCAGCCCCAGGGGTCCCAGCAGTCCCCAGTCTGCTCAGGTCACAGAATCACAGGATGTCCAGGTTAGGAAGGGACACACAAGGATCATCCCGTCCAACTCCTGGCCCTGCACAGGCCCATCCCCAAGGGTCCCCCCCTGTCCCCAGAGGACCATCCCAANTGCAGCTCAGAGCAGAGCGGGACAGTCACCTCCCTGATGCCCCCAGATCACGATTGTCCCTCTCGGCTGCCAGGACACTGCTGACTCGTGGCCAACTGGCCATGGACCAGGACCCCCAGGTCCATGCTGGATGTCACCATCCCCGAGGGTCCCAGCAATGCCCAGCCTGCTCCAGACCACGCACAAGGAAGTTGTGGCCGAGCGCTGTGATGGTTTCCCGGGATGTGGGACTGGCCGCGGTGTCCGGCTGGACACGGGCTGGTCATTGCTTTGCACAGACACCAGGAGGCTCCATCTGTCCAACAACAGCGAGTGATTGGCACTAATTACCAAAGAGCTGCACTGGCACCGTGTGGGGTGTGTGGGGAGGGGGGATGGTGGTGTAAAAGTGGTGTCCCAGGAGAGCACGAGAGCTTTCGGGGGGAAGTTGGAGCATCCCCTGCACAGCCAGACAGAAAACATGATCCCTCCATCCCAGCTGCACTCACCCGCTATCCGTGAAACGCCTGCAGGGTTCAGCTGGGAACACACAGAGGCTTGGGGGGACACTGGGGGACAGGGTTCTTAGAGTCTGATCCCACACACAGACTGGGACTGGGGCTGCCATGGAGGTGAGAGCAGGAATTCAACTGCTCTTCAGGCATCATGAAAAGAAAATAAAAGTTGTAACTACTCTTTTCCCTAAAACTGCCCTGGCCCTGTCCTCTGGCCCTGTCCTCTGGCCAGCATGGGCAACCAAAATCCCCACTGCTGGTCATCAAAACCATGGAGGAGATTCTCATAAGGGCTGAAATGATGCCTCGGCTTCTCCCTTTCTCCCTCCTGCTCCACAGCCTCCAGCTCTCACGAGGCTCACAAGAGGATTAGGGAGTTAATCCTCTTTGAGACATGGAGCTCCCTGTTGAGCCTGATCAAAAGGGCCAAAAGCTGTGACGCACAGCAGGGCACTGCCACAAAGCCCTTTTCCTACCAGGAGCAGCCACTTGCGTGAGCCCAGCCTGTCCTGGTGGCACTGGTGTCATCCCCTTCCCCAGCCACCCTGGGCACCACCCCATGCCCAGGGCGATGGGAGCTGGGCAGTGGTCCCACCATGCTCCCTCCCTCTCAGCCTGACCTGGCTCCTGCAGCCTCTCCACACTGGTCCAGGAGGGTGGTGGGAGGAAAGTAAAGCATCTTCCTGGTGCTACAGGCAGCAGCACCCTAAGGCCATGTAGGAAGTGGGAGATGAACAGAAGATTTCTGCAACCACAGCTCCATGCTCAGCCTGCTGGGGGTCCAGGAGCTCTGCAGAGCCCCAGGGGCATCAGTATTACTGGAGCAAAGCTGTGCTCTGGAAACATCCCCTTATGGATGATACTGGACTATTTGGTCTTCCAGGAAGGGTTGTTCCAGCTCTTGGCTACGAAATGTGCAGGCTGGCATTGCTGGTGGGCACTGGCTACAGGTGGGCAAGGAAACACCTGCACCTGCACTTTCTGCTCCTCCTTCCCACCCAAACCCCAAACTGCCTACATCCTTGGCTACCTTGTACCTAAAATTAAGGAGGAAATAATCACAGCTGGGTAGTTTGACTCCCTGAGCCCCAGATCTGGGAAAACGATGTGTGTGTTTTGGCTTTGCAACAGCCAGTGCCTGGGATGGGGGAGCCTGGGCTGTCCAGGCACTGTACCTGGCCATGCAGGTCCTCCTGGCTCTTCAGGCAGCTTCTGCCTTGCAGGAACCTTTCCACCTTTCCTCTCAACCCTTTGACCCTCAGCACCTTCTCCTGCACCCCCAGGCAGCCACGGGGAGCACCCAGCCCTGGCGCCTTGGCACCTCTTGGCATCTCCCATGTTGCCTCAATCCCAGCAGGTGCAGGTCTCTTCCAGGCAGGGAAGTGGGCAGGAAGGCAGGAGCTGATCAAACATCATCAGCAGCCGGGATCTCACCCTGTCTTAGCCTGTGAAGCCTGAGGGAAACTCTCTCTCCACTCGGCTTTGCTGCCTTCGGGAGCATCAACCCTGCTGGGAGCCAGAGCGCTGCTCTCACCCGCCCCAGCTCTCTTAAATACTTAAACCTCAGTGCTTCCTTCCGTGGGCCTTTGATCCAGCTCCAAAGCCAGAAAACTTCTGCCCTGGGCAAATACCCAGGGAAACAATCCATTGCGAGGCATCCAGGAGCGGGGAAAGGAAACCTCCGATTGCAGTAACAGATGAGAAAACGCAGCAGGGAAATTTTGTAGCTTTTTGTAGTGCTTTTACTCATTTAAAGCTGGGGAGGTGGGATAGCTGCTCCTCCAGACTGGCTGCATGCCACGGGGGGATGGAGAACACAGGCACTGCTGGAGCAGCTCCGGGGCTGCAGTCCCAGCTCTGCAGCTCAGTGTTCATGGATGGCAGGGGTTAAAGAGTTCACGTTGGACTCAAAACACTCCAGCAGTGTTCCTATCAGAGCCAGGGGACAGTCACCAGGGCACACAGCGGGCTGGAGGCAGTGATGCCACCACAGGGGTGAGAGCAGCGAGGAGCAGCAGTGCTGATTCCACGATCAGCTGGGGGCACAGGATCCAGGATGAGCCACAGGCGGTGTGTGGAGTGATGCCTTCTGGCTGCCTCTGCTCCTCTTCCTCCAGCAGGGAGGCTCCCAGGGGGAAGAGGAGGACTTGTGGCTCCTCCCCAGGAGCTGCAGTTCAGGTGAGAGCCGGTGGCTGGGCTGTCTGTCCGAGCTGCACAGCCCTCGCAGATCAGCCCCTGCCAGGGCTCAGCACATCTGTGCTGCTTCCCCGGTGTGCCACCAGCCCTGGGGGTGACATTTCTGCCTCGAGGGGAGTCACATCCTCCCCTGCTTGCTGCTGGTGTGCGAATGCTTCCAAGCAAAGGGAGGGACAGTGCTGGGAAGAGAGCTGAGGAGGACACAAGGGGAATGCTGCTCTCCTGGCATGGCTGGTACCTTCCAGGATGCTTTGCTGGGAGCTCCTGAGAGCACCACCACTCCTTACTTAAGGTGTGCAGTCATTTGGCAGAAAGAAAGCCTTGCCAGCTTTTCCCCAGGTGGAAAGTGCAAGGTGAGGATGGGAACCCTTTGGGGGTAATTCCTGATTTGTCTTCCCATCTCCAGAGTTCTCCCAGCCTGGTATGTCCACCTGCCCACGGCTCACAGTTAAAGCTGCCCTGTCACTGCTGCAAAACCTGGTCACTGCCTCCCTCCTGCCCGAGATGGAGCAATTCCCCTCCAGGTTGTCTTTGCAGCTTCACACGTCTGCTCAGAAATCTCCTGGCCGACCTTGGCCCTTCTTGAGCCCACGTTTGGTAACTTTCCACTGCTCCAAGCTCCGGCCTCTCCTCGTTGGGATAAGAGAAAACTGGTTGTGCTGGGCAGGAACCACTTCTCGTCCCCAGCTGGTTCCACCTGGTAGCCCATTGTTACGAGTGAGTGCCCAGCTCCCGGGGCAGGACACCTCAGCCCTTGCCTCCCCTGGTCATCTCAGCCACGGCCTCTGGATTTGCACAGTCCCAAACCGCTTGGATTTCCTCTACCCAGTTGCACGTTGGTCTGTGCCAGGCATTAATTAATGCTGGCACCAAACATGTCCCCATTTGTTGGTGGCACAGCAAGCACTCTGCCAGTCTGTGGCAGCACCCTCTTCCCCTGAACACGGGGTTGGTTCTGCCCCATCTGTTACCTGTGAGAAAACCCAAGGGAGTTTGCTGTTCCATTCCTTGGACCGTGGTGTCCCCTGCCAGGCTGGGGTGCAGTGGGAGGAGGTGATGCCCACCACAGCCCCTGCTATCCTCTGTGCAGCCCAGTGCCTGTGTCTCTGCAGTGAATGTCCTCTTCCAGCATAGGATCCATCACCAAAATTTACCACTGGCCCTTTGCCACCAAGCCAGGGAAATTTAGGGACACAGTATTCTCATGGGGTCTGTGGGTTGTTCCCACCTCATGCTCGGGGCTGCCTTGCTCATGATGAGCAGCATGCCATGACCTGCCACCCTTTCCCACAAACTGTGGCCCCATCCCTGTGTCCCAGGGTGCCTGGGTTGCCCCTGCACTGTCTCCCCTGGCTGTTGACCCCAGCAGGGCATCCAGCCAGAGCTCACAGTCACTCCAGTGTGGCTGGAAAACTGTTTGGGAATGCAGCACACCCACCTCTCCGTGTCCTCCACTCAGCTTCCCTGGGGACACGTCCTTGTGCCAATGGGATGGAGAGCTTAACAACCTCCTCTTTTACAAGGAACCTTGAAATCTGGTTCCTTCCACTGCCTTGCCCGAGATAAGCCTTCCCTCAGGGTTTGTTTATTAGGAAACTTCTCTCCCTCCCTCCCAATCCCTGAGCTCTCCTTTGCTCTTGAACCCGGAGGAGAAGGAATACTTGAGCTGTACCCACCTGGGGTTAGAAACCCATAAAAGTTGTGCAGCTCCATTGACCAGGAGCTCCTGGTCTCCCGGGGACCTGCTGTGACCTCACCTTCCCCCAGCCCCGGGAGCAGGGGGGCTGTTGGATTCAGCGGGGCAGGGGAGGGGTTTGGCTGGATCTTCCAGCTGTCGACTGGGACTTGGCCTGGCTTGGCAGGGAAATGGGGGGACAGGCAAGCAGGGGGTTTGGTCAGCCATGACGGAGGAAGATGGCTATCGGTGGGCTGCCATAAAGGCAGGCAGTGGCTCACTATCAGATGCCTCTGGGGTGACCAAATAGCCGTGTAATGGGCCCTGTGCTGCAGTGGGCTGAAGGCCCTGGGGGTGCAGATCGCAGACTGGATAAGCCACCCAGGTAGTTCAATTCCCATCCATTATTTAAATGTAAACGCTTTCATCTTTTCAACTGGAGTGGTGCCACCAGCTCGGCCACCTGCAGAGGGTTCTGTGTTGGTGGCCCGAAATCAGGAGTCCCTGGGCAGGGGACTGCCTTGGAGAGCCAAGGGCATGGAGAGGAGCCATCCCTTCTGTGGGGGGGCCACCAGCACCACTGGGGACAAGATGTGAACACTGAATGACAGGGTGGCACTGAGGATGTGACCCTGCACTCTCCTCTCTGCTCTTCACTGCACTGGGACTCAGAGTCTGGTGCTGCAGCCCCAAGACCCAGCCACGGCAGGTGTCAAGGGAGATGGAAGGAAAAGGCTGAGTATGGGCTGGGAATTCTGTAGGAGAAACTGTAGTGATAGGACAAGGGGAATGACTTCAAACTGAGAGAGTAGGTTTAGATTACATGTTAAAGAGAAATTCCTCACTGTGAGGGTGGGGAGGCCCTGGCACAGGTTGCCCAGAGAAGCTGTGGCTGCCCCTGGATCCCTGGAAGTGTCCAAGGCCAGGTTGGAGCCACCTGGGATAGTGGAAGGTGTCCCTGCCCATGGCTGGGGGTGGAATGGGATGGACTTTAAGGTCTCTTCCAACCCAAAGCATTCAGGGATTCTGTGATTCTATGAGTTAGGACCCTCGTGGCCCCTGTGAGGACATTTCTTCTCCTGACACCTGCTGTCAGACATCATGGGCTGCCCCTCTCCCCAGCACGCGACAAGACAACGGGATCCCAGTGTTGATCCAGCAGAATGAAACAGTCAAAACCCACCCACATAAATACTGACCACGTGCAAGCAGTGTCCACATCTGGCCACACCCTGCTGGTGACTAACCTGGCACCTTGAAAACACGGGCTCTGTGATGGAGAGCCATGGATTGGGATCACTGCAGGATCCGGATGGAGCAAGGAGGGCTCCCAGGAAAGGAGACCAAAGCAGAGAGCAGCAACTCCCACTCGTAGGTTTTCCCTTTAATGGTTTGGTTTTTGTTTTGTACATTCGTAAAACTGTGAACAATAAATACTGTGTGATCGGCCCCCAACTCCCACTTGCCCCCGGCTTTCTGAGGAGGTGAGGGACATGGTGAGAGGTGTGGGGAGGGCTGTGGGCACCAGCTCTGCTCATGAGCACCATGGGGCAGGGCAGCATCCCAGCTTGGGGCAGCAGGATGGAGCAGGGGCTGGGGAGGGAGAGGTGACTGTGTGCAGGCAATATCTCAGCTAAAAAGGGGTGAAAGGCAGCACTGCCTGCTGGTCTGGGCATGGTTCTCCTGCTGAAGCTCAGGGCTGCTGCTCCCAGAGTTCAGCTGCCCTTCTGGGGTCCTGGACCTCCAAGGTGCCCAAGTTCAGATGGGGATGGGGATATGCTAAAAAACTTGGATCTGGGAGGAGATGGGGCTCCCAGGTGGGGAGAGGGACCTACATGTCTTGTTGTTCCTCAGAGGAAATAAAGGCCAGGTGGGTAGTGAAGGATGTCACAAAAAATGGGACTTCAATTCCTGGCTGTGCCTGTGGGTGCCCTGCTGTGCTCTCAGTGAGGGTTCTGTGAGGGATGCACAGAGAAAGTGAGGGGGAAAGTTTGGGAGCCCTGAGAGATGGGAATGGGGAGATACTGGCATGGGGGACGGTGGCTTCCAGGGCTGTGTGAATGAGGGAGCTGGGGAGGGGAGGTGACAGCGGGGCACAGGGTGACACAAGAGGCTGTTGGGAGTAGGTAATGTGAGCAAGGTGCTTGATATGCTGAGGGTGTTCCAGCATCCAGACATGCCAGCACTATTCACACACAGAAAGGCCCAACATCCCCTCCCCTGGGCCCCGTGATCAAGGATCTCTCACCCAGGCTCTGGGGTCTGTTCTGGTGGGGACTCATGACCTTCCCATGGTCCTTGTGGGGCCAGGACCATGCTGGGAAGCAGCAGGACATGGCCCACCAGGAATATCTGGAATTGGCTCCAAAGGCTCACGGTGCTGAGCTGAGTAGCTCTCCTTCTGAACACCCCCCTTCCCCCCAACCCACACTTCCCTCAAGAAAGAAGAGACCATTAACCCCACAGGCCCCTGTACCCCGAGAAAAGTCTTTCAGTGAGAAATAAACCCCTCTGGTGAGGTGAAAGCTCTGTCCAGAGAGCAATCAGGTGAGAAAAGCCAACTCTTCCTGTTGTCTGGGTCCATCAAAGTACTTGGGAATCCTTCACTTCTTCAGTCACCACAGTGGGATTGTCCACTTTGTGCCCAGAATGTCTAAAGCTCCTTGCATGTGCTGTGTATGTCCCTTATTTGTGGTTTTCCCACTGTCCCCTTTGTCCTGCCCTCCATCCCCCCCACTCCCCATCCCAGTGCTTCTCATTGCAAAGGACAAGCACCAGGTGAAGGTGAAGGCCCTGGGTGGTAACAGGACCCCCACCATGTCCTGAATGGGAGAGGAAAAGGTGCCTGTTTTTTTCCAAGGTGAGGAGAGCACTGGAGGGAGGGACTCCAAGCATTCCTGGCCCAAGCTTGGGGACATCCCGAGCCAGAGCAGATGCTGCTCAGGGAGTGTTGGGGGACAGGGAGGTGTGACTGCCCTGTGGTGGTTGCCAGCCTGCCCAACAGAGGCAGGAGCCCCCAGTGAACAAGGGGAGAAGGGGGACTTCCAGGAAGGCTGATCCCAAACATCAGGCAGCTATGCTCCAGTGTTCTGGCTCAGGGGACCTTGTTCCAGCTGGGGACACGCCAAGTTTGTCCCTTCACAGTTGTTTTTGGGGGTCTGTTTCCCTTGAGCTTTGTGGGTCATGGCAGCCTTGTCTCATCCATTTCACTGTTCCATGTGCCATTATTTGGGGGATTAAGACTAGTGGGCAGGAGCTCCTGGGAGCTGAACTCTGTAGGATCGGGACCTTTGTGAGGAATGTGCATTATGTCTGCATGGGGACAGGCCAAGGGGCAGAGGGAGGGAAGGTCCTTTCTGTGTAAGAACAAAAGGAGGAGCCGGACACTCCATGGCCAGTGGACAAGAGCAAGTCCCCACAGCCCAGCATTCCCTACATATGGAAGATGCCCCTGGCAGGAGAGCTCAGGATCCAGGTGTGGAGCTGTGGCAAGGCAGCTCCTGTGTCACCTTGTCATGACTGGGAGGATGGTTTTTTCTCCACAGTGTGGAAAGCACTTGGCCTCTTGGTCAGTCCAGCTGAGCATCTGATTCCCTGCTCTGACTCTCCAGCCTCCATGGGACAAAGCCACTGTGTCTTTGCTCTGTACGTGGTGACAGCCACAGTCTCTTTGAGCACAGTCTGGACTGAGGCTTGGCCCTCTATAGTCCCTTCCCTGTCCTCAGATTAAGGGAGCTGAGTTGCAAATGTCCCTGAGTGTCCCTGATGAGAGGGCTGGGCGAGCCTTTTGCTGAAACCTTGGTGCTTTTAGCAGTTTCTGTTGTTGCCTGCTAATGACTTCCCTTTGGAAGGGAGCTCCAGGACAGGGTTCTGAGGCTGTGGAGCATGGAGAGCCCAGCAGCACTGTCCACAACACTGGGGGAGGACAGGGACTGGAATTTTACACCTTGTGGACTCATCCAGGGGAGGTGGCTGGAACCCCAGCAATGTGGTCCCAGCCGGGCAGTGGTTGAGCTTTCATCCATGGGGAGAGGAGGAGCAGAGATGTGGGACTCTGGGGAGGTGAAACATGAGGTGGTCAGTGAAATACACAAACTTTCGAGCAAGGTGTCCTTAGGGGTCGGCATGCAGAGGGCTGTGGACACACATGGCGTCGGTGTCACCGGGAAGGCCGCAGGACAGGGAGCGCTGCATGGCCCGGCAGCCCAGGGGCCCATCCTCGGGGGTCACCGGGAGCTGAGGGCCCTGGGTGGTGCTGGACCTGCCGTCGGAGCAGAGCAGGACGCTGGAGTCTGCCTCACACTTGGTGGTCCGGCTGTAGTAGGGCTCCATGACGTGCCGGAGCTCCAGGGGCACCGTGAGCGGCAGGACCTCGGCCTTGATCACGGCGCCCAGGGGGCCCTCAGAGGAGGCCCGGAGGCTCTCGGAGCGGCTCATCTTGATCAGCAGGTCGATGGTTTTGTTCTCGGCCTCCAGGAGACAGTTGGGAAGTCCCTCCCCGTCTCCAGCCTCCCCCGTGGCCGGACATTTGCTGAGGGGCCCTTGGTCTTTGCCGTGGAGCTTCTCACTTCCCAGGCTCATGTTGCTGGGCTCCTTCTTGGCCTGCTGGACCTTCTCCAGACCTTCCGAGGATCTCTTCACCGACAGGTCCAGTGGCCCCTCGTGGGGTTTGGTGGCTTTCTCCAGTGCCTGGTGGATGTGGTAGAGTTCCCTTCGGATTTTGACCAGCTGGTCCCTCAGCTCTTTTTGCCCAGGGGTGTCCTCTTTTGCCAGATCAGAGAGTTTCTTCTCCACCTCTTGGTACTCCTCTAAGGTTTTGGACAGGTCCCCGATGAGCATAGTTGTGGCCTCAGAGTCTGTCATAGCAGCAGAGGTCTCTTGGGGTCTGCTCTGCTTGCAGAGACCGTGGTCCAGGGCAGCACCCACAGAGGGAAGGACTTCAGTGTCATTGCCCCTCTCCGGTTCCTCAAGCTGGCCTGTGAGGACATCCGTGTGCCAGTGGTCCAAGGCCTTGGGGATGTGGCCAGGGTTGGCTCTGGAACCGCTGCAAGTAAGAATTGGATCCAATCAGTAGGAAAAAACATAAGAAAACCCCTGTGTGTTGCCAAATTCAGCCAGGGTTCCTCCACTGGCTGCTGCCAGAGTGAGACCCTTCCAGGAGGGGCTCTAGGAGGAGTATCCAGAGTCTTGGCTCGACCTGCTCCGGGAACAGTTCTCCCAGGAGAATGGACCCTGACACACACAGTTCCCTGAGAACTGTGAACAAAGGGAGAGACCAGCCTGGGAAGATCCTGCTGGTCCCACCTCAGCTCCTCAAACCTGGATTCCCCCTCTTCTTGGAGCACTGAGGAATGTTGATAGAAATTACTATCCCAGAGTTCTGGAGGCCAAGTTGGAAGGGACCTCTCCAGCCAGCCTGGGAGCAGGGGAAGGGCAGGTGGAGACAGAAAACCATGGACAGCTTCTCCAGAGAAAGCTCCTCTGGGTATCAAAGCAGTGGGTTTACTGTGACATTTTTCTTGGAGCCACAGCTGGACTTGCACAACCAGAGGAGGAACTGGAATTCTGTTTAAAGGAGCTGTGCACATTTCTAGCCCCAGGTAAAAGGAAATGTTTGGGAACGTGACCCTCCTTCTGGGCTTTGAAACCAGAAGGCGAATCAAAGGAATGCAAATGGGCATGTTTAAAAATAGGCAATGATTGCTCCAGCAAACTTGGGATTTCTGGGGACACAAGAGGAGCTTTCCTGGTTCTTGGGGAGCACAGGTCCACACCACACAGACACCACATCACCTCTGGCTCTATATAGAACAGGGGAAAGCAAGGGAAGCAAGAGTGCCATGGCCCAGGTGCTTGGATGCTCTTGGAGGGGAGAGGGTCCTGCTCTGAGTGGGCACTGGGGTGGACCACCGGCCTGGGGTGTGCTCAGCCCTCTGGAGCTCATCTCGTGGATGAGTGGGGGGATCAGTAATACAGCAGGGTATGAAAAGGATGTTTAAAGTCAACTAGATGGGAGGAAGAGGCAGAGAGATCACAGGCACCTTACCTGCCCTGGTAGCCAAGTTTTCCAGGCATGAGCCTTTCAGGTCCTATCAAATCCAGCCCATTGGCAGGGAACTTCCTCTTCAAGGGGTTTCCTGGAGGGCTGCTGGTCTCCAGACAGGTCACCACTGGCAACTCTGTCTTCCGGATGCTGCCATGGGCGAAAGCTCCGTCCTTCATCCCCACCATGGGTTGGTAGATGTCAGTGGCTGGCTTTTTGCGCAGGCTGTCGAGGCCCAAAGCTGGGTTGCTCTCCTTCTCCTGGGACAGCCATTTCTCCTCTTCTTCCTGCCCCAGCATGGCAGGGTGGCTGAGCTCGGAGCCCGGCTCCTCCCGGACACCTTTGGACCAAGGAAAACCTGCCTTCAGGACAGGTACCTTCAGCAGCCCGGGTTTGGTTGGCTCACTGGGAGGTTTGGCCTGGGGTGGTGTGGGCATGACTGAGCCCACCAGCTGCTGGCTGTCTGACTTGCTGGAGGACATCTTGCTTTCGGTGGAGCCGAAGGAGTGCTCGAAGAGCAGTGGGTAGTAGAAGCGGGGAAGGAAGGCTGAGCGCTCGGGGCTCTGCAGGGACTGGAAGTGGGAGGCATGGGGGTGCATCAGCTGGGCTGTGGAGGCCAGGAAGGGCAGCTGAGCCAAGTGTGGGTGTGCTGTCGTGCTGTTGGCCATGGTGGGGCTCAGGTAGGAGAAGAGGCTGGGGTTTAACGGGTAGTTGATACCCAGCAGTGAGAGGTTCAGGCCCTGAGGTTCGTGGTAATCACTGTAGGCTGGAGGGGGGTAGCACGGAATGATGTTGCTGTCGGTGCAAGGTGGGGAGACCTCAGGTGTGTTCCTCCTTTGCCCATTTGCCACCAGTTTCCACTGCTCCATGAGGATCCCACCGCTGGCCAGGCATTTCTTTGGCACTTTGCAATGCTTTGGCTTAGCATCTAGGTCAGGAGAGGCCATTTCCCTGCTTTTCATGACATGGTTCTTGAGGGAGAAGACATCCGTGATGATGAAGTCGGGCTCCACCTCCTTGCAAGGCTTGTTGTCCCTCTTGTTCTTGAAGCCGAAGACCAAAGCGTTCACTTCTGGTTCAGCTGGGTCACCTTGGCAACCTGCCTCTTCGGTTTTCTCTTTCTTCTCCCCCGCATCCATCTCCCTCAGCAGGCCAGCGACATCCTCCTCCTCCTCCTGGAACTGAACACCTTCTTCACCAGCCCCCTCAGCAGGCAGGATCTCCACCCCTGACTTGTCCTCGTGGCCATCCCTACCAGAGGTCTGCTTGTTCCGGGCCGTCCCTGCCGAGGTGGCCGACGAGTCACAGGTGTCCTGCTCGTCCCGCCGCCCGCGCAGGCGGGAGGTCTCCGTGTGCAGGAGCCGCAGCTCTGGGTGGAGCAGGTTGCCCTTTTTGTAGGGCCAGTCAGACTCGATGAGGAGGGACAGGGAGTTCTTGCACAGGCTGTACTTCATGTGGTTGTAGAGGTGGGACTTCTCCATGCAGGTGAAGGGGCACTGGAAGCATTTGTAGTTGTAGGGTTTGCCCCACGGCCTCGGGATGTAGTGAGGCTTCTTTGGCTTCCTCTCCTTGTGCTTGTAGACTGAGGTCAGCTTGCAGCCCACGTCGTCCTTGGACATGGTGGTGGGTGCCTGGAGGTGGCTCCTTGTGGGAACAGAGGGGCAGTGAATCTTCCCACACCTCTCTGGGAAGCTCTGTGTGCTCTGGAAGAAGGACAGCATGGAGGTGGTGAGCTGTGCCTGGGGGTCCTGGCTCCAGAGAGCAAAGCTCCTGGGACCTCAGTCTGGAGCTCCAGCCAGTGATGGAATTTTTTCCCAAACCCTACAGGTGTGCCTGCACACACTGATCCCACTGTTGACCATATTTTCTCAAACCTTTCTCAAATAGTGACCATATTTTCTCAAACCACCTCAGAGAAAAAGGAAAACAAGCGCTAAACAAGGAGCTAAACCATCTCGAGCTGACATTGAGGTGCCTGGGTGACCTGCCTGGGGCAGCCCTCCCTGGGGAATCCTCAGCCCAGCCCAGGATCATTGCCCTGCTGAGGGCAGGGAATGAAAGAGAAAAGCATTGGCAGCCCAAACACTGTGCTGGGCACGAACCTGTGTGGCTTTGCCATGTCCTGGGGTACCACAGTGCTGGAGCCAACCGAGGTGTTCCAAAACTCTGACACCAAAGCTTGTGCAGAGCTGGGCTAAATGCAGAGGTGTGTGACCCTGCACATGAATGTGTGATCCAGGTGCAGTCAGGGGGACAGACTGGATGGGACAGGCTGTGGACTGACTGCCTGGAACTGGACGTTACTGCTGGAAAAGCAGTGCTGCCCCTCTGGGTGTGTGGAACCAACACTGTCCTGTGCCAGAACAGGGGTAATCCTGCCTGGAAAACCACCCCAGACTAACCCACACCTCCCCACTTCCAGATGTCTTCTCCAAGATGGAAATGTCCAGGCAATAACCTCAGCAGTCCCCTGACACCAGGCTGTCCCCTCTGTCCTTCCCACCACAACCTGCCTGGGGACAGCAGAGTCACCCGTCCCACAGCCTGTCCCCTCACCAGCTCTGGGGTTGGGCGAGGGGGATCAACCCCCCAACTCCTCGTCCTTCAGAGGAGCCAGACCTGCACAGGCTCCCCAGTCATGGAACTGTTCTCCTCCACAGATGGCCAAGCAGTCACGGGGCACCCGACACCAGGGCACATGCCTGTGTCACACATGCAGACACCCCTGCAGTGACTCACCAGCTTCTCAGAGCAAAACCTGCATTTCTTCTGGGGAGGACACTGAGCTTGAGGGTTCATTTCCCAAGAGCCAAGTCTTCCCCCACACAGCAGAACTCTTCCAGGGAAACCCTGCAGCCAGGCTGGTGTGGGGTTGCAGAGCCCAGGAAGGAGAAGGCCAGGAGAAGCTCCAGATTGCCACCAATGTGGCAGCTGCAGCCATTCAGGGAAAAAATCTGCTCCCTGGCTTTTGGGAAGAAGGAGACAAGATCTGGAGGATGGGAAGGGAAGGAGCATGTGTCTCTGTGGCTTTGGGCAGCTGGGACAAGGAGCTGCCCTGGGGCAGCACGGGCAGTGGCTCAAGGACCTGACAGGAATTCTGATGGTTCTGGGACAGTCCCACCAGCCCCATGCCCGGGTGGCTGTGCCAGAATGAAGGATTCCCAATACTCTGTATCCGCTCTCCCCACCACAGAAACCAAGGAGTGTCTCCTTGCCTTGGGAGTATGGTGAGTGCATTTGTGTTGGAAGAGGAAATTCCCTTTCAAATATCCTCATGAGGTTCAAACATCCTCATGTTAACCAGATCAAGGGTGGTATCTCCCACCTGTGATGGGGACAGGGAACCACCCGTTCTATGGCTTTCCCAGGGCCAGGGTGAGCTGCAGGCAGGGCTTGGGGACATTCCTCTGCATGCCCACGTGTGGGTTGAGCTGGAAGCCGACCCTGCCACTAAGATCTAGTCATGTAGAAAATAGGCAAAAACGTCCCCTGCTAACGAACCCGTGTCCCCTGGGATGGCGAGGGGAACCCCAGGGGTGCAGAGCTGACCTGCAGCAGCCGGGCTGATCGCTCCCATCGCGGTGGGATGCGCAGGCAGAGCTCGGGGCCGCCCGCCTGCAGGTTCCCCGCGGTGAGCACCCGCCTGCAGGGACACGCTTGTCCTTCAGCCCTCAGACACATCGGGAGCGCGTCACACCCGCCAGCCGTGAGGGCTCAGCACACGCTGCGCTGCTCAGGGGAGCAGAAGCGATGCAGCAGCAGCTGGGCAGGATGGGGTCCCTCCCAGCATCGCTCCCTGGCTCCAGCCACCGAGCCTGGGGTGCCTCGAGCATCCTGGACCTGCTAGTCCCCGGTCCCCTGCCCCGTGTCACCCTGCTAGAGGGCAGAATGGGGAGCCGGGCGCCTCGGCCCCGCTGCGATGCACGTCGCCTGTTTGCAGGTCAGTTGAACAAACATTTGCTGTTTATATGCCAGAGGCAGATTAAATCTTTGCTGGAAGACTGGAACTGGTTGTTCCATTCCTGCACACCTGATCCTCCTCCTCCAAGGCTGCTGCGAGGGCCGTTCGTTCACCTCCTGTGCCCGGCGGAGCGGGGGATGGCAGGGAGATGTCCCGTGTAGGGACAGGCAGCTCGCCTGCTTCCACATCCTCAACGCTGCAGGGAGGAACAGCAAGGGAGGAGAAGGAGAATGAGCACAGAAAAAGCACGGGAGAGAATGGGAAAAGTGCCCTGCGTGTGAGCCGGGCGGGCTCCGGCGGAGCGGAGGCATCCCCAGAGCCGGATCAGGCCCTGCGGAGCCGGGAGACAGGCGTTGTGGCTCCTGGTTGCTGAGCAGTTCCCGCACCAGCAGATCTTCGTGGTCTGCTGAGTCTCTCTCTGCCACAACACATTATTTCCAGTGGGCTGTCAGCTGCGGCGGCGGGGGCCGTGCCCGGGGGCAGCGCCAGGCAGGGACCGCGCACCTGTGCCTGGGAATTGCAGCATCCCTGCTCTCCTCCCCGGGACCGCCGAGGGGAGGGGGAGCGCTCCGGTGGAGGGAACCGGGTGGCAAGGGGAGAGAAAGAGAGGGAGAGACAAAGAGAAGGAAGAAGGGAGAGATGCCCAGGAAAGAAGAGATCTGCGGTCCCTGGTGCTCCAGTACTTTAAAAATCCCAGCCTGGTCTCCAGTCACAGGGATGCAGGGAAGGGTATACAAGCATTGAGGCAGATAGACAGCATTGCCTCAGTTGTCCATCGTGTCCCTGATAACAGCCAAAAGCAGGTTCCCAGGATGTAGGACATGTATCCATAGTACCACTCTGGTTTTCCTGACCATCCCAGCAGACCAAGTGCCACTGGATGCAGCACGTGGCAGTGGCCCTCCCCACCCTGAATCTGCAAGAGCTCCTGTGTAGATGTCCAGCCCCCAAAGCATCCTGATGCAGGGAGTTCCCAGCGCACATCTGGAGCATCCTCCAGCCTCCCAAGCCTGTTGTCCCCACAAGTTTCATTTGATGCCACCCCATTCTTTGAGCTGTGGAAGCAGAAACCACAGTCCCCGTCCACCCTCCAGCCACAAGGTTCACCATCACACCTCTGCCTGACCATCTCCCTTCCAGGCTGAAGCTGGACACAGATTCAAACCCTTCCAGACCTCATCCCCTTCCCTGAGCCTCCTCCTGGTCTGCAGCAGCCTCTTGCAGGAAGGGGCTTGGACTGGTGGCTTTCCTGAACCGGTACAAACAATTCCTGACGTCCTCTCTACCCACAGGTGAGCATATGAACCCTGATATGCTTTTGCAGACCCTCAAGAGCTTTTCTGGCCAGAACAAAGACCCCATCCTTGTCCTTCCTTGTTTGTGACCTCAGAGTCCTCCAATGCTGACTGGGAGGCTGCCAGAGAACTGCGATGCTCCCATGGAATTTGGCTGCCCTCAACTTTCCCCAGATGGCTGTAGGACGTGGCATGGAGGAAGGGGCTCAGGAAAGGCAGTGAAGTTCTTCTCCTCTCAGTGTTGTTGTGATGAATCTCCTGCCTCTCCCCTACAGCAAGGGCTCCTGTGGTCTCTCAGGGCTGCTCCTACCTTGCACAGGTGGGAACTCATTGGTGGTGCCCTTCATGCCCAGCGTCAGCCACAGGGACAGCCCTTCCCTGTTCCTGCTTCCTCCAGTTGCCTCCTTCCAGGCTGTCTGGGTCATTGATTCTCCCCAGTCTCAGCATCACTCCAGCCTGTGGTCCCAGCATTATTTTTCCTCTGCAGTTGCCGTCCCAGGGATGTGCTGCCCTGATGACCGTGCCAGGAGGGACAGTGGGGACCAGGACGGTGTCCCACTGAGGGGCACAAACCCCACAAACCATCCCGTTCCTGCCATTACCGGGACTTCTGGCGCTTCCTGTGGGGTTTTAGCCCAGTTTTGCCAGCACCGAGGCTGGAGCAGCCGGGCAGGGAGGGGCGCGGGAGCCACTGATCAATGCAAACCACTTTCCCTCCGCTACAAGCTTTTGCCGCAGGGGCTGCTCGGCTATTAGCGGTTATCGGGTCCCTTTTCGTTTTCATAGCCTGGGGTTGTGTGATTTGAGCTTTTAAGCGTTTATCGGAGGCTGGGATGAAGGCAATTGGCCATGGCAAAGCAGCAGGCGCTTGGCAAGAGGAGGGAAGTCCGGCTGGTGGGGCTGGGAGCTCTGCACCTCCCCAGCCTCTGGGGGAGTGAGTGTGTGAGGACATCCTGCCGTGTCCTTCTGGGGTCCCTGCATCAGCTGCTGTGAAACTGTTCCCACCTCCAGCCGTGCCCTCCTCTGCCTTGATCTCAGTTGTTGCACCCAAATCTCTTCTCTTCCCCAAACCACATAACACCTTCAGAAAGGTCTGGGGTTTCCCATCTGCTCCAAAGAGCCAAACTGTCCATGTCTGCTCACCCACCACGTCTTTGTGTGCCCCAGGCCCCAGAGCTCAGTGTGGCTCTGCTGCTCGGGGGGATCGTCATCACCTGTTCTGTGTCTCCGTATGTGGGGGCATCAAACCATGTGCTTTGCGAGCCAGAGTTAAAATCATGGTCTACAAATCCAAGAGCATTTGGATTCCCAACCTCTGGGTTTCCAGCATTTGGAGGGCTCTGGATTTTCTGGTTAGGAAAGCTCAGCTCTCTTCACAAGTGGCTTTTGGTGAGGCACACCTGCAGACCCGCAGCCCAGCCCAGCATGAGGTGTCTCCATCTCTGTGAGCATTACATTACTTTGGAAGTGCATCTCCAGTCTCCTGTCCAGCATCAATATGTCCTTCAGCTAGACAATGAACTAATTCCTTCCCATGTGCTGGATCCACCGCACCTTCACACATACAAGTCTTCCCCAGTTTGGGATCAAAATCTTCTCCCTTTTGTGCACTTGCTCAAGAAGTGTTGCTGTGTCTCTGACATCTCCCAGGCTCTTCCTCCTCTAGCCTCCACCCCCCAAAAGCAGCTATCTGTCCCTAAAACTCACTGAGCCTGAAGGCTCCCTGGGGCAACCTCAGCATCCCGTGAAAAGCGTTCAACCAAGTGGCAATGGGCTGGAGTCATCGGCTCTGCCTGTGACACTCACAACACAACTCACAGGCTCCTTGAGAGATGAGATCAGGCCATCACAGCCTCCAGGCTACTCTCCAGAGACGTGAGGGTCCTCCACCACAAACGGCTTTTCCTCCCACAGCCTTTCCTGCCACAAGCCCTTCGGGGGAAGAGGCAGGTCCTGGTGAGGAGATGTAAGACTGTCTCTCCACATTAGATCAACCACCCGCACAAGCTTCTGCCTGGACCCCACTGCAGGAGCTTCCTACATCCTCCTCCACCTCCACTCCACCTGCTAATGGAGCCCCAGGAGACCACAGGCTCCCAGCCATGGTGTCAGCGGCTCGATGGCAAACTGACCTCCAAATTTGGGAAGACAACATCAATCTCCAAATGAAAACGTGCAGCTGGAGAGAGGGGAAGGTGGGCTTGTGCAGCTCAGGAGGGTCAACGGTGTGGTTGAAACCCAGGGGTAGGAAGAGGAGGAGGTGTCCAGGCTGGCAGGTGAGCAGGGGAAGAGGATGAACAGCTGGAGAGATCTGGGGGGGCTTAAGAAGTGGGTGCAGCTGGAATAGGAATGTGTAGTCCAGCTGTCCCTGGTGCTAGTCACTCCTGTGATGTGCAGGGCTACTGAAGGTCTGAAGTGTTGCCTTCACTGTTCCCAGATAAAGATTTCCATAACTTCTTCCAGTTTCTATGACCTCTTAAGTTCCTTTCCCCCCTTACAGGTTTTCCCTTCTCTTGTTGGTGTGACAGCCAAGGATGGATCCCACTGCCTGTAGTCACCTGTGCTGGGAGATTCCCTCTCAGCCTCCCATCTGGAAGACCTCTGGGGATGGTGGCACATTTCCAGAAGCCCCTCCCTTGTGGTCACCCATACCTGTCCCCTCTGTGTGCTGGCACACACCAGCAGCCGTCCAAGAAGGGCAATGTGGGGCTGAGCTCTGCTCTGATTCCCAAAATCCACCTCTCCCACCACAGACTAAGCCAGACATTAGACATTGGACACAGACATTAGATCATCTCTCTGCCCCATTGTCAGCACAGATCCCCAGGCTGGGTGTGGACTGATGCCACCTCCTCTGCCACCTCCTGCAAGGCAATGAGCTCTGTCTCACAACAAGGTGCCTTTTGCCACCCTCATCCCACCAGCTCCATGATCTTCCCAAACCTCTGCAGTCAAGTCCCTTAGCACCACTGATGCTTAGAAATGTTCTCCTCCTTTTCACTTGCCATTTATCCTCGGACTGTTCACATTCCTTAAGTGCCCTGGGAATGGGAAAGATGAGAAAGGAAGGAGATCTCTGCTTTGCTTTTGCTGGCCTAGCGGAGTCCAGCTCTTTTTGTGTCTCCTAAGACACACCAAAGGTGACCAAAGGTTCCCATTTTGATACAACCTTTCTCACATCCTGAGGTGTCTCCCATGACATACCTCCTGTGCCTGTACTCACTGCCTGGGTCCTTCACCACCAAATCAGTCTATGTCTTGCAACCATAAAATTCACCTTCTTCCAGTTCAAATGTGCCAAATTTCCTCTGGGAACAGAAGAGAGTCTTCATTCTTCTTCAACCTGCCCCCTCCTGCCTTGCACCCAGCCCTCTCCTTCTCCTGTGCCTGGCCATGGCTCTGTCCTCACTTATCCTTTGCTGTAGGAGAGGAGCTGCACACCAGGACATCACAAGCATTGCCCTCACCTTTCCCTGTCTCCATGTCCACATTCAATGCTTCCTGAGACCTTCAAGGCCTTTCCCATCCTCTCCTCTTTCAGTCCAGCTCCCGGCAGCCAATGCTGTGGCTCTGCTCATGTCATGGATGTGGCTCCTTTCCTGCAAAGCTGCTTTTTAGCCCCTTGAGCCAGGCCATGCCCTGCTGCAGGAGGCTGCTCCATCCTAAACGCCAGACTTTGCCATTCCCTTTGCTGAGCTCTGGCAGATCCCTGGCACCCCCTTTCTCCAGCTGGGAACTTCCCTGTCCAGCACAGCCCTTCGAACCTTGGCAGTCCAGCCAGTTTGTGACACACCTTGTCTTTATTTTGTTCAATTTGGCCATGAGGACACTACAGGAGACCATGTGAAGGGCCCTGCTAAGGTCACTTAAATAGCACCCTTTGTCCCCCCTGCCCAGGCAGTGAGTTGTCTCTCACAGCCAGCCGTCAAGCTGTGAGATTTTCTCCCAGTAAATTCCCCCTGGCACCTTCTCAACCTTCAAGAAGATGGAAAGGACCTCGAGAAGGGCTCAGAGCTGTCCCACAGATAAGTCTGGCCCACTCTGGGTGCTTCCTGATGGGTCTCAGCCACGTGTGCCACAGGGGCTGTTGAGTCCCTGCAGGCACCATTGCAGAGGCTGGGATGGAGCCAGCTGTGCCTGGGGAGTGCTTGGCTGTCCCACAGATGGCTCTCCTGGGGCTTTCTGAGTTGGGTCAGTGTCCCCAGGGGCTTGCCAAGCACATCGTTGCTGTTGGCAGCCACGCAGCCCTCCTTTGGGATTGTCCCATTAAGCCAAAGAGCCTTCCTTGGTGCGTCCTCGGGATACAGAGCCATTAGCAGGAACACTCATTTACTCCCTGCTCAGGTGGGCAGGGGAGGGCAGGAAAGGGAACAGACTTTGTCACAAACAGAGCAAACCCCTTCTTTTCCTTGTCTGGGATCTTGGTTCTTCCAGAGCAATTCCCAGGGATTCCCCCACTCCCTCTCCTGTTAGAAGACAAGTCTCTTTTTAGCCAAAACATGGCCAAGATGAGGCTGTGATTTCAACCACCCCTAGAAAAATGGGGCTGTGGAAATACTGGGGTCCCCCCCAGGAGGACATGGGCTTATCCCTGCTCCTGCCTGCCAATTCCCAGCTCTGAATCCAGCCTGTGATTTTAGGATGGAGCCATGAGGGAGATATTTAAATCACAACAAGGTCTAATCAGCCACCAAGGAACTGCCACCGGTGAAGGACTCAGTATGTTAAAGGTAAAAGCCAATAAAATAAACCGAGGGCGTTGATGTGCCAAGCTGGCACAAATCTGGCGACCACACTCATGAAATCCAGCCCATTGTAAAACCCATTTCAAAATGATCCCAATTAGGAACATTTCCTGCTTCTTCCTCCCCGTCCTTAGGAGCACAGGCAGCTCCACCTGCTAAATTAAAAACGAAAGGAGAAACGGTTCAGCGCTGGCTGGGGAAATTGCAGAGCACCCCAGTTGGTTGGGATGGACTCCCTGAGCCAGGAAAAAGCCCTGTGGGAGGGATGGGACACCCTGGCTCAGGGCCAGCAGTCAGGGACACCCACAAACCCTTCAAATTGTTCCCGGAGGTTACCACGCTCCCAGCAAAGAGGGACACGTCCCGGAGAGGAAGGTGGTCTGTGGGGACCCCGAGCACACCAGGCAGCATATCATGCCCCTTTGCAGATTTCTCCCTAAAACACATCTTTAGCCTCAAAAAGATACTTATTCTTGGGCAGGAACATTTGCGATGCTGCGGGCGCCTCTCTGCCTTCTGCCTCGGGAGTGGGGTTTGGGGGGGGGTTAACCAGATCAAGGGTGGTCTCCTCCCCGTGCTTCCATCTCCTTCGCCCCCCCAAAAGGGCAGTGCCCTGGCTGCAGCACGGGAATGGCAGCCGAGGGATGTGGCTGAAGCCGGAGGGGGAGATGCCGAGCGGGCAGGGAGCGCTCGGCCACCACGGCGACGTCTGCACTGGCCAAGGGATGACCAGGAGGAGTAACAAGGGCCCGAGGCGAAGCCACCGGGACGAGGCAGGGATGTTATTAGCTGTGCATGAAGCGGGAATGCAGCTCGTTAACCTGTGCTGTGCCGCAGGACCGTGAGGAATGGCACCGGAGGGAGCAGCCGCTGTGACGAGTTCCCGGGATGCCAGTGCAGGAAGGGGGGGATTTCTGTGTCCCCCCTTTTAAACCCTTCACTGCCTCTGGGATGAGCAAGGCTCTGAAATTTCACGGAGACTCCAGAAAAGGTGAGAATAGGTGACACGTTCACAACCGTCCGTCCTGCATTTTTCACTGAGAGGAACCCAAATCCTCCTCGTGGAGGAGTGTGAGCAGGAACACCCTGCCCCAAACCTGTCCCCAGCCCAGTCCCAGGATCTGCCACCACCACGATGCACAGCTGGGCCTTACTGACCTGATTTCCTTGCCCGTTCTTTTTCCAAGAAGCCTCCGACTGCTGTGAACTGTTCTTTGTTACATGACCTTTTGTTTTAATTGCCAAAATTCCTACAGAAACGCATCCTCTGGCATGAGGAAGTATATTCCTAGCTGAGACCATTAAGCATTTCAGTAACTCACCTCATCTGACAATTCAACGGCTCAGTTCAGTTTTCACTTCCATTAAGAAGGATTTAGAAGGAAAAGAATTACGGATAATATGAATAATGCTCTGCTACTTCTAAAATTCCCCCTTCCCCTGGTTTGCATTTCTTTTTCACAATTACAAATACTCATCACACCTCCAGACCTTCAGAAAACCGCGACTCCTCTTGGTTATTATGCAAACAAGAAGAGGTAAATATGTGAAAATTAACCTGCTCTCTGTGTCCTCATAGGCTGCTTCCCTTTTCCCCGTGTATCATTTCGTTTTCCAGTGAGGAGAACAGCCAGACCTTTGCCACCCACCACACGGTCGTGGGGAAACCATCCAAAATCCTCCCCAAACTTTCTATTGTCAGGGACTCGCGTGAGCAAACCCCCGGCGAAGGCAGTGGGACGTGTCATTAGCAGAGCAACCCGAGCAGAAAGGCCCCATATGACCTCCCCGCTGCCGAGTGCCTTTAATAAGCAGGAGTTACACGGCTTGCAAAGAGACCTGAGAGCGGGATCAAAGAGCATCCCTCGGGAACAGTCTCCTCCCTGCACCCAGCGGGTTCCAGCATGCCTTGTCCGGGTACCAGCTCCCGCTCCCGGCCCAGCTCGGCGTGGCTCTGGGCTTCCCTGGGCACCCCCAGACGCCTGGGAATTGATTTGGGAGAGTGCAAAACTGCCAGGAGAAGGCAGTTTGAACAGCGGGAATGTTTTCCCCTCCAGGTCCTTGATGGGTTTTGTTCTCTGCCCGCCTAGACCCACAAGAGAGACCCTCCAGCAGACCTTCAGACTCCAGACCTTCCACCCTCCTCCCGCCCCATCCATCCCCAAAACGCATCGAAATGTCAGCACTTACAGCTCGGCCCCTTTCCCCGTCCCGGCTGGGTCTCTGCTCAGGCCCGGGAGGCTGCGGGGAGGTTCTGGGAGCGGGCTGGGGACTGTCCTCCCCGCCTGGGACCCCGCGTCCCCAAAGCCCGCCGAGGCGGGGGGCGCCTGATGTCCGAAGCCGCTCCTGAGCATTTACAGGGTTGTTTGCAGGAAACATCAAACTCGGGAACAGAAGCGCCAACCCAGGAGTCATCCCCCCTCCCTCGCCGTCCCTCCCCACCCTCTTGCTTGGTCTCATTTGTACCGATTTGCCCCGCAGGCTTCGCGCTGATTTGCCATGTCCCTGGCAGGGCTTCGACCGGGGAGGGGGAGCGGGAGCCAGACGGGGAGCGGATCGGGGGGAGCTGCCATGGGGAGGGTGGTGGGGACCAACAGGAGCCTGGCTTGCCAAAAGCAGTTCAGACCTAGAAAAAGCTCTTTAATGTGCACAGACGGAGCAGGCTGGGAGCAAAACCAGCTGGGCTGGAAGAGAACGTGCTCGGCAAGAGGCTGGTTTGGGGCTGGGTGCGTGCGTGGCCCCGGGCGGGCTCCCTGCTCCAGCCCTCTGCCCCTGGGGAGAGGCAGAGGAGGGAGGGGAAGGTTAGATGTGAAAATTCCCCTTCCAACATCAACTTTTCCTATCGACGAGTGATGGGCAGGATGCCAGCCTGGTTTTCTCCGGCATTAATGATTTACCTGCTCCAGCCACCACCCTTGCCCTGACAGCTCCTGCACCACTTCTCCAGCACAAGATCCCCCCTTTGTGCCATGGGATGAGTCCCCTCCAGCTGGGGCAGTCCCACCGTCATCCCCACCCTGTGCCCCCCCTGGAGTTGATACCATCATTCCCATGTCCTGCCCACCCTGGAGTTTGTGCCCTGGCCATCCCCGTGTGTGCCTGACTTCCATCACCCGTGGAGAGAGACCCTTCTCATCCCCTTGCAAGTTCTTTTCTCCTTGAACAGAGCCCCACTTCACCCAGTCTGGGTGTCTGGCACCCACCAGGGTGTTGGCCCCGTTGGAAGAACAAGGAAGAGCTGTATCCTGAGATTCTCCTTGCAAGATGCTGGAGCAGCCCGGACATCCACGTCGTGCTGAGCTTACATGGTGTCGTTTAATGCAATTCCTTAAAATCAGACCTTCCCAAAACCTCTTGGAGCTCTGGGACCAGTTGAGGGGACCCTCTGTTCCCCCTCGCTGTTCACCCACCAGCTCCCTGTCACCTGTCCACGTCCTTGGATTATTAATTTTCAGGGCTCTGGTGTCAGCCCGAAGGGATGGATCCAGCACCAGGCACAGCAGAGTGGGGACCCCCATGGCTCTGCACCCCTCCGTGCCAAGGTGGGGGCCCGGTTTGCTCTTATCCCCCAGCCGTGGCAGGGACACAGCCCTTCCCGGGCACTCCGCAGGCAGCCGGCCCCAATCTGCCGTGGCACAGGGCCACCTGTGCTGGCTGCCCTCGCCATCTGCGAGGGGGGGCCCGGGGGGAGCCGGCTGCCATCCCCCCCACCCCACGTCAGCGAGCAGGGGGACAACTGGGGTGGGGGGAGCGCGGCTGCCTCGCTCCATCCGAGTGGATGCCTCCGCATTCCAGAGGGAGGAAGAGGAGGGCATGGGGAAGATCTGCCGTAGGTTTCTCCTGGGGCTTGGGGGGACATTCCTGAACCTTTCGGTGGGGACAGTCTGCACTCGTGTCCCCCCGGATGGCTGCAGCATCCCACTCCCTGCTGGCTCTGGATGTCTCCGGGACAGAGCGGGACCCCGGCCGTCTTTGGGGGTGCGTTGGATGCGGCCCCTCCTGCTCTGTGCACACGGCTGAGCACGGGGCGTCCCATCCCCTCCTGCCCGAGGGTGTCCCAAGGGGAGCAGCCCGAACCCCCTTCGGGAGCAGCAGAGATCTCTCTCTCTGCCCTCCTGCTCGCTGCTGGCAGCCGCCATCCTCTGCTCCCTCCCCGCTCAGCTCCGGTAGCATCCCGAGAGCTCCCGGCCGCGGCCGGAGCCCTCCGCGGAGCCGGGAACCAGCAGGTTCATTCCAGGAAAGCCCACGGGCAGCGCGGCTCTGCCTGTCCTGCTCACAGGGGACGTCGTCCTTTGATGAGCCGATAACGAAGCCGGCCCTGCGCCTTCCTACAGGTAGCCGGAAAGTTTTATTCGTCACCGGCTGCTGGAAAGGTCACGGCGTCCTCCTCCCTCTTCTATTTCTGGCCCGTGCCCTTTTGCCGTCGGATCGGGAAGCGCTCCCGTCCGCTGGACCCCGGACACGCCGTCTCGGAGCGGCCGCGGCCCCGATGCCTCGGCCCGGGGGCGGTGGGAGGTGGGAGGGCTGCGGGGGGATGCTCTGGCCCTGCCCGCACTCTGCCCGCGCCGCCCGGGCTCCCCACGGACCAGAGAAACTGCTGCGGGGCGGTGGGAGCCGGGGATGGCACGGGGAAATAAAGGGGATTTGGGGATGCTGCTGGAATCTCCTGGCTGCAAAACTCGCACAAACGTGCTGCCAAGGGGATGGGGCTGAGGCAGTGCCCGGAGTGCCAGGGATGCGGTGAGGAGTGTGGGTCTGCAGGGATCCCGGGACACAGTGAGCCCTCGCCTGGGATCGGTCCTTCTGCGCACCCCCCTCCCCCAAAGGCAGCTGCCCGGTGCTCTCAGCATCCCTGCAGGGCTGGGCTGGGTGATGGGAGGGACAGGCACAGCGCTGTGGGATGCTGCTCAGGGCTTTTGAGGTGCCACCTGAAAACGGGGCGCAAAAAGGGAACATCCCTCCCAGGACACAGGAGACAGAAAAGGGGGATTCACCCTCAAAACTGCTCTTTGCTCAAACCCTGCGGGTTTTTTTCCTAATTCTGGGAAATACCCATGAGCTCTTCCTGGGGGTAGGCGAGGAACAGACCAGGGATCCACTGGTCTTCCCATCTGCTGTGGCCTGGGATCACCCTGGACCCAGCTCTGCCTGTGTGGGTTGACTTGCAGGCATCTGAGGAGCCCTGGCGACCCTTTGCACCCCGAGGAGGGTCCCCATTGCAACCCAGAGCATCCCAGAATATCCTGGGAGGGCGGTGAACCCAGGAAGGGCTGCAGAGGAGCCCAGCTCCCCTTTCCAGCCTCTCCACTTCACCCAGACAGTGTTGCACCATTAGACCCCTCACTGTACAGAGCTTTTTCCAGCTCTGGGCCAACCTGAAAAGGTTTAAGAAAAGCCCCGGGGAGCTTTTTCATCCCTCTTTGTTCGTGGAGCAAAGATATTCCCAGCCCTGAATCTATAGATTGGCCCTTAAACTACAACAATCTCCGGGGACCAGAGAAACAAAAGTGGATTTTGGCTGCGGTTTGTTGTATTTTGTGGGATTTTTTTCTGTTTCTTTTCCTGCGCAGACAGCCTTTGCCCAGGAGGGGTTAGCATGAAAAATGCATGTGGGGATTGGGGGAGCGGGAAGGGCGGGGGGAGTAGGAGGAAGAAGCTATCGATCAAGTATCTCTGAAAGCCACACAGCTGTGCCAGCCCCGCCGCCTCTGCCAACCCTTCCCAGCGCTCCCGGTGCCGGGCTCGGTGCCCGCCCCGGGTTTGGGATGGGGAGGCTGATGCTGTGCCCAGGGAACCACCCTGGGTCGCAGAGAGGAGCCGGTGCCGCAGAGTGATCAGATGCCTCTGTCGGCCTTTCCCGGCGCTCCCGGTGCCAGGCTCGGTGTCTGCCCTAGGTTTGGGATGGGGTGGGTGATGTCATGCCCAGGGAACCACCCTGGATGCCAGGGAAGAGCCTGTGCTGCAGAACAATTGGATGCCCGGGCAGTCCTTGCCCTGTGTGCGGCTCCCTCCACCCAGCCTTACACTTGCTCCTTCCCTTCCATGTCGGAAATGGGGTCATCCCTTTTCACCCCAGATCCGAAGGATGCTGCTCCCAAGCTCTGCAGAACGAGGAGGAGGATCTATGAACAGCAACCCCTCTGTGCCCATCAGCCCACCAGGCAGCCCCACACCTCTGATGAGCAATAATGATAATTGCAAATAATAATGATCCTGAACCCAGGGCAAACAGAGACACAACCCGGGCACCAAAGCCGGGCACCAAGACCCAGGTGGGTGACCAAGCACTAAGGTGGGTGACCAAGCACTAAGGTGGACAGCCCTGCTCAACCTCCCAGACCAACAAAAGCAAGCTGAGACATCTCTGGGTCCAGCAAGAGCTGGTGCTGCTCTCAGCTCTGGAGCTGCTCCTGGTCTGGTGCCAGCAGGGCTGGTGGTCCCATACAGGCAGTGCCTGTGTCACCAAAGGGTACAACCCCTGGATCAGGGTAAGGCACTGCAGGGGTAAAACCTTCTCCAGATGGTGCTCGTAGCGTCTGGGAACATCCAGGGATGGCGCTGGAGCGGATGCTTTGCACCAAAACCAGCACTGCTGGCTGAAACCAGTCTGGGAGAATTGGGAAGGGCTGATTTTAGGCTTCACCTTGGCTGAAAGTGCCCTAAAATTCGTCCCAAATTCAAAATTTGGGGAGAGTGGGAGAGAAGAAAAGCACTGAGGAGAAAAGCGGTGCAAGACAGGGATGATCTGATCCTACAAGAGGGGAAAAATCCCTGACATCTTTGCTTCTCCCTTGGGCTGAGCACTAGTGTAGGGCACTGGGGATGTCCTGCCTTGGCAGTGGTACAGGGATGGGGCACCCAGAGGTACCTGTCTGGCCACCCTTTCCCCTGATTTAGCTGAGATTTTGCTCAGTTCCTGGGGGGAACAGCTCAGTGCCTGGCTCAGAGCTGGGATTCTGGGGACTGAGAGCAACCAAGGTGATGCAAAAAAAGCAGGAGAGGGGTTGCAGTGTCCTCATAAATCTGAGAGTATTCACCAGCAGGAAGGGTTTTCAAAGGTCCATCAGCTGCCCCATTCCTGGAGCCAAGAGGATGAGGTGTCCCACTCTCTCCTCCCTGTGGTCCAAGCCAAGGGCAGGGGCCTCCCTGAGCCTCTGCCAGCTCTTCCTGCGCCGCCTGATCCCAGCGATGCTGAGCTGGGAGAGACATCAGATTCCCCCCCTCACCCAGGAAAAGCTCATGGCAGCAGAGGGAGTTTGACCCAAATCACCAACCGTGTGGTGGGACGCCTGGCACAGACCCCTGACTCTCTGCCAACCCCCCCAGCACATCCCTGGTCCCCGTGTCATGGGGGCATCAGACCAGGGGCCGTAACACAATTTGATCACACACAGCTGCCCTCAGGACGGGCATCTCCAGCCATTCCTGGAGCCCTGGTGCCCACGGACAGGGTGCAGGGTGTGCCAGGGTGACCCCCATCCTTGTCGGGTGCGATGGGGACGCAGGTGTCCCCCTCCCAGCCACGTCACCCACAGAGCTGGCTGTGCCCACAGAGGTGCCTCTGCCTTTGTTCGATGAGTCCCCTCATCTCAATACAATCTTAATTACAGCCAGTGGCCGGATTCTCGTACTCCCCTGGGTTGACCCCTTTACATGCACAGGGGCACTGCAGCAAATGCTGCCCTTGTCTGGGGTGAGGAAAATGCACAAATGGGGAAACCGAGGCACAGAGCAAAGGAACATCCTCAGCCCGGCCTCCTCCTTGCACACACAGGGCAGTTTTATCAGCTGTGCACTCGCTGGGGGTGTAGAAGCCCAAATGCCCCCAAACATTCATTTTAATTATTTTATCCTTCATTATCCCAGTTACAATTACAGTGTCTCTTTACCTTGGGTTTGTCCAAGAATCTGAGAGTTCACTGAGGTTCCCCAAACACAGCCAGGGCTCTTCAAGCCCCACATCCCCATCAGGCACAGTCGATACCCCAAAGAAAACAAACCCCACTCCACTATAACCTCCACGAGGCCC
The DNA here is from genome assembly GCA_013390025.1 of Pitta sordida. Classification (NCBI taxonomy): domain Eukaryota; kingdom Metazoa; phylum Chordata; class Aves; order Passeriformes; family Pittidae; genus Pitta; species Pitta sordida. Next base: position 645,473 of record WEKX01010573.1, read on the forward strand.
CGCAGAGCCCGCAGCTGTTGCTGGGATGGTTTTCCATTCAGCAGGACACAAACTATGTCCCACACCAAGCCTGGTCCCCCTCTTTGGGGCAGGACACGTGGTGTAGGGGCTGGGCTGTACAGACCCCCCAGCCCACACAGACAGACCCTCACCCACACACTTCTTTTGTGTTTTTCCCATGTCCCAGCTGGGAACAGTTTCCCTTGCAAAGGAAATTCCAGCAGAGGAAGGTGAAGGCAGCCAGGCAGGCGCTGGAGGCAGCAGGCTGAGCAAAAGTGCTTTTTAAAGTTGTCTGATAATTCTTTTTACGGCTCTGGCAAAGGCAAAGGGACCCCCGAGGCGGCCGGGCGGGCTGGGACGGGGACGGGGACGGGCGGGAGATGGCGGAGCGCAGCCGGGCAGGAGCCGGGAGCTCCCCGCAGCCCGGGCGAACCTCGACAGCAGCCAGGGACAGCAAAGGAACGTCGGCTGGCCCGGGATGCTCTCCCACCCACGGCACTGGGAGATGGGCTGAGTCTGGGCTCCTCCAGATCCCATCTCCCCCTCTCTCCACTACGTCCTGAACTCTGCTGGCACCAAAAAGGCTTTAAAAATCCTCACTAATAACAGCAATCACGGCCCCATCCCACCTGCCTGCACGGCAGCCGGGCACAGAGCGGCACCCTGGCACCTTCCCCCTCCCCGGGACACCCTCCTGGAGGAGACAAGGGGGACTTACCTGCGCACAGGACTCCTCTTCCCTCGCTGCGGCTCCGCTCTGCCTGATGTTCGCTCTGTGGAAGTGGGAAGCGTTTTAGATCATGCAGTAGGTTATATATTGTCTGCAAGTCTGGCCCTAGGGCGTCCATCAGTTGGTCTTGCTTTGCTCCTGCCCCTATATGGAAGATGCATCACATGCTCCGCAGCTCCCAGCTATCAGCCTGGCAAAAGAGGGAAAGGAGAAGGAGAGGAGAAAGTGGGAAGAAAAAAAAAATTAAAAGGATCTTCATCACCATGAAAAAGGCAGAGAGAATTTCTCAGTGGAAAACCCACCAGCCAGAAATCCCTGCCTGAGCCGAACTTTCCCCGCTCTCCTTTTGTTATCCCTGGCTCCCAGTGCCCCTTTTCATCTGCTGCTCAAGGCTGGTGAGATGTGAAGGTGCCTTCACCTTGATCCTGCTCCTGCCTCACCTCCGAGCAGGTGAGGGGCTGCAGCTCCACTGCCAAACGCTGCTGCCCATCCACAGCTCTCCGCCACAAAATATTTATCCCTCCCCAGCAATGCTCCTGGTGCTGCCAGGCAGGGCAGGGATGTCCAACCATCCTCCCCCAAACACACCCAGGGACCACGTCCTGGGGCCACCAGGGCCACCACACAGGTGAGGTGGCATCTCCTGGACTGGGGGGGCTGGCCAGGAAAACCTCGGGATGGGGGCTGCCCCTTTCACCCACCCAGGCATGTGTGAGGGTCCTGGCCACCACTGCAGTGGGGACAGCAAGGACTGGCAGGAGGCTGCTGCACCTTCTGTCCTGCCAAGTGTCCTGATAGTTTGAGGACATTTCCTCAACAGGAGCTGGAGTTTCCTCCCCTTTCCCCATCTCGGCCTCCCCAGGAGCTGGGGGGCACAGCTGCTTGTGCAGAGCAGGGGCTGCAGAAATCCCTGGTTCACCACCTTCTCCGCCAGATTTTACCTGGTGGTTTCTCAGCCCTTGGTAGCACTGCCACCATCCCACCAGCTCTCTGTGGTCCTGCTCTCCACTCACCTCCTGTGTCTCTTGGCTGGGAGCCAAGTGGATCACACTGTCCTCCTGTTTGGGGTGGGGCATTCCTGGGTGGAGCTGCTCTGGAAGAACCTTGGTGTCCCTGCTGAGCAAGGCTGTCCTCGGAAAAGGGGTGCAGGGAAATGGCATCCCTCCCAAACCAGAGTCTTCCTTGGATCCTGATGTGTTCTGGGGGACTTGGGGACATGCAGAACAGATGGGTCATTTCTCTCTCCATAATGATGGATTCCTGCTTTTCTTATGAATATGGTGTTGTTCTTTTCCAGCTGTTTTCACTTGTATTTTTTTAAGGTTCAAACTTCTAGAATTTTTCATAAAAATTTTTGTTTGCTCCCTTCCCAAACAACCCAAGGTCCCAGACCCTGCCCACAAACCTTCATCTTCTTTGGACCTGCATTTCTATCTCCTGCAAAAATATTTGGGAAAAAATAACATTGTGCTACACAACTAAATTAAAACAATCCTGGAACTGTGGGTGTGCTCACAGCGGAACCTGAGTGAGGGAAGGGATGCACAAGGGTCATTGTGTCCAACTCCTGGCCCTGTACAGGACACCCCAACAATCCCACTGCCCTGGGGAGCCTCTTCAGTGCCTGTCCCTGGTCACACAGAGCAGAGGTTGGAGCTGCCCCTCCTGAGGGAGCTGCAGATCCCAGTGAGGTCTGACCTCAGTCTCCTCTTTTCTAGGCTGAACAGACCAAGGGACCTCAGCCACTCCCCTGCAGAGTCTCTGTCATGCCCGTGTCCCTCCTTTGGGCACTCTGACACCTTTGGATCTCCCATTGTGGCACCCAAAGTGCCCCCAGGGCTCTAGCAGGGGCTGTGTCTGCTGCCTTTCTTTGGAGCTGGGCTGAGCTGAGGTCTCCTTTCTTGGAGCTCACTCATCCATCCTGCTCAAGCTCAGCCTCACCAGTCCTCATCATTCGGAGGATCTCGGAAGGAAAGCCCTGGAAAGGCCAGTGCCTGGTCTGACTGTGCTTTGTGCAGCTGGACCAGGATTTCCCCAGAGTGCCACATTTGACAACATAATTGCCTTGTGTGATTCTGGAGCCATGGGCGTCCAGTGAAGAGGGGCCCACACCAACACCAAAAGGTCTGGGTTTCCCAATTTCAGTTCAAAGAGCTGTGTCAGAGCTGTGTCAGAGCTGTCACCATCTCCAGGAACACTTTGCCACGTGTCCCACCAGAACCTCCTGAGACTGTGTGAGAGCCTGAGTGTGTGTGTCCTCTCCAGGGACAGGGCAGGTCTGTGCCTTTCTGGGGTGCTCTCATCGGAAGGAAAATGGCACCAGTCATTTCACTTGGGTCATTTGAGGCCTTTCCTGAGGTTTTCAGTGACTTTCAGCACCTCACAGTTCTGATGGTGCACTTGCTGGCTGGATCCATATTTACCCTCATGTTTTGCCACACGTGGAGATGCTTTCCCAGCTTTGGCCCCGTCTCCCCTGCCAGGATCCCCATCCCACCTGAAATCCTCCCTCTCACCCTGATGTCACCATGGCATGACCTCCCACCAGGGTGGGGGTGTCCTTGCTGGGGTAACAGAGCTGGATCCAGCCAGAAAGCTCAAAGGCCACACACTTGCAGCTCAGACCCTGGTGGGAGCCACCATTCCTGTAGCTGAAGGTCCCAGGAGAGCTGAGTCCTGGTGCAAATCCCACCATCTCCATGTCGTGCTGAGCTGGCTCCTCCTCAGCACTCTCAGCCTGCTCTGAGGAGTCCAGGGATCAGAGCAACCAGGATAAATGATGTCCTTGCAGTTCTGTAAATCTTCCTGTACATTTAAATGACTCATAAAGACTTTGGAAGGGGACAGGTGACCAGACCTCACCCAGGCACTGCTGGGATGGGAACTCCACCAGGAGCTGCTGAATTTGGAGAAATCCCACCTCAGCTGTGACTGGCTGAAAGCTTGGAGAAGACTCATGAAAGTTTGCTCTGCCTGTGTCCACTCTTACTGGAAGGACTTTTTTCATGGCCTTGTGCAGCCACCACCAGGTTCTTGTGTCCCATGGGGCAGGACTCAGACATGAGGAACATGGGGAAGTCTCAGGTCAGTTCCAGAGGGGTCTTTAGTCCAAACTTTCCGTTTTGGGGATTTATTCTGTTGGCCACAACCTTCCACAAGTCAGACAGATAATTAACAGCTGTGCTTATCTGTTTTCTGAAAGGGATTTTTTCCCCTGAAGACCAAAAAGAAGGACCAGTTCCCATTCCCATGGAGCTCATATCTGGAGGATTTTGTTCCTCTGCCCAGAGCTAAAAACTATTTCTGTCCGTCTGAAAGTCCTGCCACAGGGTTTTGTTGAAGATCTCAGAGCTGAACACTCAGGAATCTACATGTCAACGCCTAGGACAGCTATGGGTGGTTGGAACCTGAAATTATGAGCCTGAGCCTGGGCAGGGATGGAGCGAGCTTTGTTCACTGGGGAGCCAGTCTTGCTTAAGTCAGACTTTCCTCTGTAGCTGACCTCAGGCTGGTGAGAGGAACCTCCCCATGAGCTGTTGGGACACCCTGCTGCACTGCCCTGTGCGATGCTGGGGTGGGAGGGTGCCCAGATTCCCATATTTCTGTGTGGGTCATGGGTGATGGAGACCATCCTCAGTGCTGGGAGGCCTGAAGGGGCCGTGGCTGCAGAGTCCATGAGCTTTTGCTGTGACAGAGGAACTCCAGGGGCTTTAGGCAGCTGCTCTGACAGAGAGGAGCTGAAGACCATATCCCTCCCTCCTGCAATTAAAAAGGCGGAAAAGGGGAAAAGAGCAGCTTCACTGGTGACCTTTCCCTCTCGCACATCTCCACCCGCCTCACTTCATACACCAGCATCAGGAGCAAACAGCCGGGCTGGGACCTGGCAGGCACCATCAGTGGTGGCACACAACTACCCAAGGAGGCCGGCCGTGCCTGTGTGTGTGTGTGCACACCACAGTGGCTGCTTTCTTCCAGCCTGCAGGCTGCTGCGGGGAGGGGGAGCGGGCAGGGTTCGCTTGCCAGCTTCTCCCGAGGTCCACTGAGAGGTGTCTGTAGGGCTCATCTCGAAGAATGTCAGAGTGCATGTGCTCCGCGAGACGGCCTTTCAGGAGGCATCAGTCCTGCTGTCACGCAGTGGACCACAAATCGGGAGTGACAGCTGTCTCCGTGTGCACCATCCATCTGTGGCAAATGTGTCAGCTAGCTGAACACTCCCGAGGAAACTGCTACGGAGCCGGGAGAGGAGCAGGAGGAGGAGGAGAGAGAAAGGGGGAGTGAGAGAGAGGCAGAGAGAGGGGGGGGGAAAGCAGCAGCAACAGGGGTGAAGACCAGAAACACGTGGAGGTGAAGGGTCCTGAATGGTCTTGGAAGAGGGGACAAAGGGCTGGTGTGTGGTGGCAGCTCCACTGGTCTGTGGAGATGCCCAACAGCCAACAGCCCTTTGCCCTCTCAGCCCAAGGATCTCGAAGCTCTCCAGAGATGTTATGGTGCCACACAGGTGGAGGTATCAGTAATGGCAATAAATCAGTTGTCAGGGAGGCAGGAGGACAGGCGGTGGGCATGACCAGAGCTGGAGGTGCAGCAGGCCTGGGAAGGGGATGCAGCAGTTCCAACGCCATCCCAGCTGCTCAGGGCCAAGGAATATGTTGAGGACATGGTGGGACAACAGAACTATCATCTCTTCTGCTGCAATGGATGTCACCTCCCCCATTTCTCCTCTCCCCTCTTTTCCTTTCTGTCACACTGAATTGTTCCTACCAGGTGAGTTTGGTGCTGATGGGACATCACAGCCATGGGAACTGCTGTGGTTTTACCATTCTTCTGAAGGAGGTACCGTGTGGTTAACAGAGGGAAGTGACCATTCCCTTGACTCATCCCATTCAGTTGTGCCTGAAGAGGTGATTTCTTGGGCTGGAAGGAACTTGGTACTTACAGACCACTCATCCCCTCTTTAGATGATACCAGGGAAGTTCAGTCACCTCACCTGGCCTGTGTTTTTGATGCTTTTCTATTGAGATCCTCTACCACAACTTTACCATGGGCATGAAACAATCTTGGGGAGCTACCTACTAAACTAGGCATGACCTGGAGTCTTCCCAATGGAAATCTGCTTGGAATATTATCCGTGCATTCCAAGAAACCTGGGAACAAGCTCCCTGCCACCAGCCATAGTTACCCCAACAGAGACACACATCTCACCACCAGCTCTGCCTTGGGAAGCAACAACAACCTGAGTCCATTTTGGGGCAAAAACAACGTTTAGGCACCTTCAGGGCTATTTGGAAGGGGGACAGACTCACTTTTGGAGGACAGAAGGAGAAGAGCGTCCACAGGAGATCAAGCTTTGGGACTCTGCATTATGGTCACAGCTGTGACTCCAGATTCCAGCTGACATTGGCAACTGGGTTGTTCCTGGTCATGGATGGGACCACAGGAGCAGTTTAATTTCCGGCCTTAGGTTTTCCAGCACAACATGTACATCCCAGAGAGGAAACTTGGCCAGCACCGGTTGATGATAAAAATACCAGCTGCCCACCAAACCTGGGTCAGACACATCCTCAGACCTGGGGGCAATCCCTGGCTCTGAGTGGTGTTGCAATGACTGTAAAGCACTTTATCCATTCTCCAGTAAAGAATGGCATGGCATGGCATGGCATGGCATAGAATAGTTCAACTGCAGGAGACCAGCACTGACCATCTAGTCCAGCTACAGTCCTTTCAAACATTCACCATCTGGAGCTGGGAACTGCAGCAAGAAAAAGCTCCATTTTCCTCTGAATTCCTGGGGTTTCAAGGAAAACTTTCCAACAAAGGAGGCATGAAATCCCTGGCACCAGTTGGGTCCAGCTGGAGGTCTCCCTCACCCCTACAGCATTCCCAAGGAAGCCTCCAAAGCACAGGCAGTGACATTTCCATGTTGGCAGCCCCGTGCAGGGGGCTGGGGATGCTCACGGGCAGGGAGGAGTGGATCCCAGCAGCTGGGAAAAGGGAGCATTGTGAGGAACATCAGGGATCTCAACCATTTCTCATAGTCCTATGAGTTGTTAAAAACTCAGAGCTGATTACAGTTTAAATTCCAGCCTAAGCAATGTATCACTCGTCCCATTGGATTGGAATGATAATGCCTCTAGTAGAGTTTATTTATAATTCACTTAGCACCAAACCGAGCACTCAACCCAGCTACAACTTCATCTGGGAGACAAGAACCTGTCAGCAAAGCCAGTGATAGGTGTTTCCACAGGGAAAGCAAGGGAAAGACAGGTAATTCCCAGCTGGTTTCCAACACCCAGGGTGGATGGAGGGAGAGCTGCACACAGAGACAGATCAGAAAATTCAGTGGCTGAGTTACCAAAAGCCACGTTGATGTGGTAGAGGTGAGTCTGTACTTATGAGCATGGGCACAAAAGCATTGAAACAATTCATAGAAGGGTTAATTCTATATTTCTTAGCCAGCTAAGGACAGTTACAAATCAGGGCAGACGAGTGAAAGCAAGTTGTGAAATAAGAATTATCCCCAGAAATGTGGGAAGGTGAGAGCAGAAGGGAATACAGTCCTGGCAGAAGCTGTCAGGGGTAATAGAGCACCACGGATCAGGCTCTGAACAAGCCACTTCCTCCAAATCATTAAAACTTCTCTGATTGCCTTGCTGACATTTGGGGGCTGGGTCCTTCACCTTCATCCCCAGCCCATGTTCATTTTGAGCATGTACAAAGGTGATTAAAAAAGATATAAATCAGGGATAAAACAGAGGAGAGCCAGGATGGGAGGGATCCGTGTGATGATCTCGCTCTTCAGGCAGCTCCCAAAGGTGCTTCAAAGAATAAATACTCAGATCTTCAAGGGGTTTCCAAGACAGCACAATGGCATCTTAATTTGGGTGTGGAGACCTGAGAACAGGATGGAAGAAGGAGGAAAGTGTAGCAGCATTCCAGGGGAAAGTAATTCCAGTAGTAATTCCAGTGATTCAACAAAGGAAGAACTGCTCCGATCATTGAATGAGAGGGTCATTGAGGTTGGAAAAGACCTCCAAGATCATCAAATCCAACCAGTCGAAGGAGTCTGGGGCACCAAACCAAGCAAAGCTGGCATAAACAGTGATCTGAGTAAGACAAAAGGAAAAGCTGAAGTCTTCATCCTGTTCGTGTGAAGCTGCTCCATGTTGTACCTGTGTCAACCATGAACCCAGAGTTATTCCATCACAAAATCTGGGCAACCAGGGCTGCTGGAGAAGAGTTCCTTGCCCAGAAAATGCAATGGCAGCGTGAGTAAGGAAATGCTCAGTGACTCAGCGAGAGGAACTGGCTTTGCTTTTCTCTTCAGGATGGTCTCCAAACCCCTCCAGGAGCACAGGAGCTGTGAGAGGCTCAGGGACCCAGGCTGCCCCAGCCCATTCCAGCTCACCTGGTGCATCATCACTTGTACCACGTCTTCCAAGAGATGAGGCTGAACAGGGAGATCTGAAGCATTTTTACCCATCTCATCTTCTGTTTCATTACCATAAAAACGCTTTCACAGATGTCCTGGTTGCCACAGGTCTTTGGCTGGCAGCGTTTCGTGGGGACATGTGACTTGCATATCAATAACGCTCCCCTTGGCAGGTCTTTTAATGCCTTGATTTTCCTTTCTCCTCCAAACTCTCGCACAGCTGAGCTGTGGGCTCTCTTTGGTGACCTGGCCATTTCCTTAGCAGATGGGACAGGTTGAAACATACAGAGGGCAGGGTTGGATCAGATATTAGGGAAAAATTCTTGGCAGAGGTTGCCCAGAGAAGCTGTGGCTGCCCCTGGATCCCTGGAAGTGTCCAAGGCCAGGTTGGAGCAATGTCGGATAGAGGAAGGTGTCCCTGCCCATGGCAGGGGTGGAATGAGATGGTCTTTAAGGTTCCCTTCAAACCCTTCCCACTTCATGGGGGTGTTTCTGCCATGGATTTTGTCACATTTGCGTTTTGGGAAGGTGGTTTTCACCAGCCCAGAAAATACAAAGATCCCCCTGAAAATGGGCCTCCTTTTCCCTGTCTTCCCTTTGTGTATAAACCTCACTTGGTTTCCTAATGAAGGACAGGCTGGGATCTCATCTTGCTTCCTTGCAAAGGAGTCCCTGCTTGGGGGACATCCCTGCCTGGATCCCAAAGTCACACAACAGGGACATATTCCATGTGCTCATTCCCAGCCCCTCCCAGGGGTCTCCTCATCCATCCCAAAGCCCCAAGAGGAGCAGAACGAGGACTTGCACTTCTGCAATCCCTTCCATCCAGCCTGGTCAGGAAGCTCCTTCAGCTGCAGACTCCAGTGCATGGCTTTGCTTCTCTCTTCTGCCCCAGACCCAGTTTTCTGGGGGCATCCAGCACGTGCCAGGGGGAGAATCTCCAACCAAAACTCCACGACCCAACCAAACGCCCAACCAATGGCTCCCTGGCCAAAAGCAAAACTCTGAGCCTTGTGCACCCACCACAGGCCTCTCCTCCAGCTCACCTGGTGCCACAGACAGCCCTGGACAGTGGGACGGTGTGTGACAGTGACAGCAGCAGGTCCTGCCCCGGGGCGCCGGTGTCCGCTCGATGCACGGGTTACTCTGCGCTGCCTTATGGAGCCAGGCTGCCTTCAAGAGCCATTAACACCAAGGCAGGGAGAGGACACAAAAGGCTCTGAACTCATCCATTTCATGCCTGGGAAAGTCCTCCCTGGGCTGGCGGTGTCGAAGCCTGAAGAGGCGCTGGACAAGAGTGAGATTCTCGCAGCTGAAAAGTAAAAATAATATAAAAAAATCAGAAGAAGAAAAATGACAGAAGGCACCACAACCTGCCTGGGATGGTTTTATCACCCAGGAAAAAGGAAACGAGGCTGAGGCCAGTGAATGTGGTAATATAAGATGGGAAAAGCCCTGATGAAAGCAGCTGCTTTCCTGGGCTCACATCCCAATCTTTTCCCACCTCAGTTTCACCCCACAGCCTCTGTCCCCCAGGACATGCTTCTGTTCTCCAGTCCCACTCATCCCACCTGCCCCAGCTCTCAACAGGACCTTCCCAAACCTGGCCTGTCACACCCTCTGTCTGCAGGACCTGAGGCACAGGTGCTGGTTGGGTGGCCATGGAGTCCTGGGAACACACACTCGTTGGAATCGTCATGGAATCCTAGAAAGTTTTGAACTGGAATGGACCTTAAGGACCATCTCATTCCAAACCCTCTGCCATGGGCAGGGAGCCTTCCACTAGACCGGGTTTCTCTGAGTCCCATCCAACCACCATCCCCAGGAAAATACAGTTCCATAAAATCCTGGTGACTTCATGGGGCAGCCCCTTATCTTTGGAAATACGAGGCAGCACCTTGAGTCTTTGTATTGGATTAAGCCCAAGAAGCTTCACAAAACCTCTCCTCACTCTTCAGATTTTGACTAATTTGTTCAATTCTGTAGAAACGGGACCAAACACTTTGGGAAGGTGAGGGCTGGGACGTCCAGCAGTCTAAAACCTCATCACTTAGACTGGAAGAGGGACCAGGATGCAGGATCTGGGGGCAGAGAACAGGGATGGACTGGGTTGATCATCAGACATCAGCACCTGGCAAAGTCAAGGGTTGCTGGAGCCGTACAATGAGGAATTGGAGAGAAGTCCATGTCAGTTGACACAAACTGGCCGCCTTTGGCTCCTCTGACGTGTTTTTGGAGAGGATGAAGCTTGGCCAGTGAGGGAACAGCTCTGTGACCAGCTGCTTTGGCAGTGCCTGCTCTGGTACCATGCAATGCATTGCTTTAGAAAAGAGGGGGAGATAAAAATAACCTGCTGCACATTGAACAAGCCAATCCCCAGCCTGGGACCCTGCTCTGGCAAGTTGTGTTTGGGTTGCCATCTTCTCCTGCTCCACCACTCACCTGCTTTTTAAACTGACATAGAAATCCACTGGAAATGGCAGAGGTGGAAGACGTGGGAGGCACAGTGAGGGAGGAGGTCAGGTCCTGCTCTGCCAGGATGGCACAGTGCCCAAGGTGGGCAGCAGGGAAGGAGGCCTCGTGGGAAGGGAAGGGTGAGTGAAGTCTGGGTGGGGGTCCAGAGGGACCCACCTGGGCTGTTCCCAGTGCTCAGTGGGGTTGCACTGGGAAGGGTGCAGGGAGCAAAGGGGAGCACCATCATCCTTCCCTGTGCCCCGCCATGGGGGACAGCAAAATTCTCCTCACTGAGCTCACCTTGGGTGTTGGAAACAGAGAAGTGCAACTTCAGAGCAACAGACGTCTACAAGATAAGAGCAAGAGCCTCAGACCAGAGAGAATGGGAGGGCGAGCAGCTCTTCCAAGCAGCCAGGGAAGAAAATATAATCAAAAAAAGCACTTTGGCTAGAAGGTGCTTTACAAAGTATTTATGAGGTGCACTCATTAAAAATGGATGGGCTGTGCAGCGAGGCTGCAGAACTCCTGCGAGCGCCAGGGATGGGAAGCTCTGCTGCCCAAGGAAGGCCAGGAGGAGCGAGCTCTGCTTGGGGAAGCAGAGTGCACATCACTGCTGGGCAGCCCATGATGGGCTGAACAGAAACCCTGTTGCATTGGTTTACCCGAGCTCAGGATCTCGACTGAAAGGGAAACCATCTTCCATCTCCTCCTCCAGGAGCTGGAGTAGCTCCTGACACCGATCTCCTGTCCCACTCCTCTTAAGGGGCTGTTGGATCCAGGGTGAAGCCACCAGCAGCCCTGCAAAGCTGCCCATTCCCTGCAGGGAAAAGAAGGTTTGGATGCAGAGTGGAGGAGCACTGGGCGCCTTCAGCAGCAAGATGCTTCAGGCCAGAGCTGGCCGTAGGTTGGCTAAGCCAGGAATAGCAAAGGGAAGCCAGAGCTGGGATGCGGCTTTGGAGCAGGTGGATGAAGAGGAGGGGGGCAGAGCTTTGCAGGGCCCGCAGGCAGGTGGGAGCTGTGCTGGGTCAGCACGCCGAGGGTGAGGTGTGATGTGTGGAGCCCTGCAGGTCCCCAGCAGCCGGATCCATCTCCGCCCTGCCCGTCCTTCCCGGGAACATCCCCATCCGCCGGCTCGGCGGCTCCCGGCCAGGCATCGGCCCGTCGGCGCGGGCAGCGCGACACGATGTGATGTGGAACAGCTGCTCAGTGCAACGCAACCTCCCGCGGGGCCGGGGCGGGGGTGGCATCGCAGGGTCCCCCCCTCGCAGGCAGCCGGCGGGGCGTGAGAAAAAGAGCAGCGCTGTCAGGGCCCATCAGCCGTGACGGGCACGGGGGGGAGCCGGGACAGGGGGAGGGGGTGGGATGGGGTGGGAGGCAGAGCCGCACGGGGTGCTCGTGGCTCCTTGTCACGCGTGGAGGCAGGACAGGGTCCCCCTGAGCGAAGGGGACATGTCCCGGGTTTGTGTTTCCACTCTGGCGGCTCCTCTCCCATTGGATGAGGTAAGACAAGAGCGGCTTTGAGCAGGAGGAGGCAAAGCCAGCAGGGTCTGTCCAGCCCCGCTGTGTCCAAGGACTTATGGGGAGGGCAGCAGATTTGCCAGGATGGATGCCAGGATGGATGCCAGGATGGATGCCAGGATGGATGACTGGATGGTGCCTCTCTCCTGGCTCTCTCCTAAACGGCTGAGCCCCTTGGAAGTCTGGGTCAGAACCTCCAGTGCCCCGCTGCAGTGAGGTACAAACACACCATTTCTCTTTGCTTTTCGTTCAAACAACCTGCTCCGTCTGGGGCAAGGGCTCCAGAAGAGAAGATGCTCCCAGATGTAAAAGCCAAACCGATCAACAACTTCGCTGAAGGCTCTGCTCAACCTCCTAACAGCCCAAGCAAGGAGGAGAAGAAAAAATGCCATCTCAGAGNAGCTGGAGCTGGGAGCTGGAGCTGGAGCTGGAGCTGAGAGCTGGAACTGGAGCTGAGCTGGGCTGCTCAGAGCATTCCTGCAGCATCCCGGTCCCGGAGCAAATGCGTGAAGCTGGGAGGAAGTGCTGTGGGAGTGTCCTGCAGCTGGAACGTGGCCACTCCTGCTCCCCAGGGGAAAAGTTCTGTACTGAGGTCNAGCTGGAAATGGAGCTGGAACTGGACCTGGGAGCTGGAACTGGAGCTGGGAGCTGGAGCTGGGAGCTGGAATTGGAGCTGGAGCTGGAACTGGGAGCTGAGAGCTGGGAGCTGGGAGCTGAGAGCTGGAATTGGAGCTGAGCTGGGCGGCTCAGAGCATTCCTGCAGCACCCCGGTCCCCGAGCAAACACGTGAAGCTGGGAAGAAGTGCTGTGGGAGTGTCCTGCAGCTGGAACGTGGCCACTCCTGCTCCCCAGGGGAAAAGTTCTGTACTGAGGTCTCTCATCCATGTGCCAGATGAAACAATTCCCCAAAATCAGCCTTTTCTGCTGGGACTTGTGTGGTGAGGAGCAAGAGTGGCTGTTCAGGGAGATGTTGAGATATGGGAAAGAAGGTCCCTCTGTCCCACCTCAACTCTTCGTAAAAGAATCTTAGGATGGTGTGGGTTGGAAGGGACTTTAAAGATCATCTCATTCCAACCAAAAGCATTTGCTGAACCCTTCCAATTGCCTCTCAAAAGAGTCTTCTCTCAACTTCATTGGGAATGGTCTCTTGGTCAAAATTCCCAGGTCACACCCATGTCAGACAGCCCCCCAAAGGCTCCTCATCTTCTCTGAAGGGCCTGGAGTCTTTGTTGTGTCTCAGGCAAATGTTCACTCACCACCAGCACTGGTTGAAATGTAGACTCCAAATGACATCACCTTCAGGAGACAAATCAAACAGCTCACTGTCCCCTCCTGTCTGCCTTCCCCAGCAAAATCCAGGGGAGAACAAGGTCCTGCTCCACGAGTCTTGAACTCTGAGCCTCCTGCCAGGGGAGCTCAGCAGCCTGGGGACCCCAGCCCAGAGCAGAAATGTCCTCATGTACCTGGGGGAATCACTGCTGCTCTGGGTTCTGGCTGTGTCTGGCCAAGCCTGGATAAAAATCATTTGCAGAGACCCCACAGCCAAGCCATGAGCAGCCCATGCAATCTCATTTGGGATCACAATTTCCATGGAAATGTGGAAGGCTGAGGGTTTCCCACACCTTTGTCTGCCTGCTACATCTTTCCACAAGCTTAAAGGGGGAAAACTCGGGAGCTGGTCCGACCTGTGGAGGTGAGCTGGATGATCCTGAGCAGCACAGAGACCCTGATCCTTCTCCTCCAAAGTGCCTTCGGGCGAGCCAGAACCTTCAGTCATTAGAAAGGCTGCACTGAAACTAATTGCCCCAAAAGAGAAAAGCTCCACATCCCAGCCCCCCCGGGCCTTCAGGATTTCTGTGGGCAGCATGAAATTACTAAATTGCTGTTTGTGTGATTCCCCAGACCTTTGCCCATAGGACATTTCTGTTCTGTCACATAATGTAAACTCCAGGCTTTGGATGTTCAGGGAATCAGAAGGAACTGGAAGAAGGGAAGCAAAATGGAACGTGGCTCCCAAGAGCACCTCCAGGGACAGGGCAGAGCTGAGACAAACACCCACTGCAGCACTGACCCCTCTGAGCCTTCCTTATGGCCAGGGAAAAAAGTCGTTAGTAACTTATTATTAACTTATTCAACATTATTGGAATCCACCAAACTTGATTTGTCTTTTAAATTATCGTTAATTGATGGATTTCCTGGCAAAAAAAAAGTCTCTGCAAGTTCTGATCCCTGGTGTTCTTTGGTCTGCTCTGGTGAGTCCATCAGCCTGGCACTGTGTTCCCAGCCCAGGGGCACACTCAGCAGTGGGGGCTGAGCCCTTTTTCCAGTGAGTGAGGAGCTGGCTGGGGTCAGTGCCCCATAAATTTAATGAAATGAAATGAAATTAAATTAAATATGACATGAAATTAAAAATTAAAATTCAAAATATTCTTAAATTAATTGAAAATAAATTAAAGTCAATTTTCTTAAAATGAAATGAAATAAAATTTAATGAAATTAAATTTAAAAGAAAACCTTGAAATGTCATTGTATTTCATGAAATGAGAATGAAATGAAGTAAAACTAAATGAATTGGAATTCACCGTGGGAAAATGCCCCCTCATGGTGGTGAGGCCTGTTTGATGCTCTCCCACCCTTGTTTGCCATCCTCACCTCAGGGTCACCCCATCTGGGTGCAGTCTGGGTGTTTGTGTTACTGGCCAGTGCTGAATGTGATGGTCCCTCCATGAACACAAATAATTCACACCAGTGGAACTTGGATGGACAAGGAGCACTGGAAGCAGCTCCTGACACCTCAGGGATCTCCTTGCCCTGACCACAGACAGGGGAAATGCTGGAGACACATAAAACTCTGCACCCCCTCCCACCTTCAGCATCACAGAGCACCTCCAGCAGGATGGGACCCATCAGGATCATCAATTCCTGCTCCTCACAGGACCAGATAAAACTAAACCACAGGACTAAGAACATCTGGAACGAATGTTGCACTGGTCTGAAGCTCCCCTGTCCCCCAAGGTGCTCACCCCTTTGTCCAGCCAGGCCACCCTCTCACCCACCATCACATCCAACACCTGCACAAAGGAGAGCCGAGACCTGCAGCCCAAGCTCCACATGGAGGATCAACATGGAATCGTGTGGGATTCAGGACCAACTCCTCCTGACCAGGAGATGCTGCTGGGGAAAGGCTGGAAGTTCTCCCCTATCCAGACCCCTCTCCTTGGCTTTGTTCCAGAGCAATTCAGAACAAAATCTGGAAACTCTCCAGCAGCTCCTCTGTCACCAGAGCGTGGTGGCCCTTAACCACTGCTGGTGTTTGCTCAGTGGTGCAGCCAGGGCAGCAGACACAGGTTCCATCTCTTTGTCACTCTGTGTGTAGTCAGGGAAAAATGAAATAATGGGGTAAACACGTGCACTGTAAAGGAGATGTCACAGAACCACAGAACCCTTTAGGTTGGAAAAGCACTCTAAGATCATCAAATCCAACCTTCCCCAACAATTCCAAGGCCACCACTGACCCGTGTCCCCAAGTGCCACATCCACATGGCTTTTAAATCCCTCCGGGGATTTGTGAAGAAGCAGCTGCTGCCAACTCTTGCACCGGAGTGTGTCCCACCACTGCAGCAGAGCGACCTGCAAGGAGTGCAGGGTGAGGGAGGTGGGAAGGGGCTCAGGGATGCTGCAGGAGGGGGGGTGGCTCAGGAGGCAGCAGCAGAGGGTGAAGAACAGCAGGAGGAGACACTCAAGGGAGGGGAGGAAGGGGGTGTCCTCTCACAAACTGCTCTCCCAGGTCCAGCCTTGCACATTAAAACTTCTGCCCTGACTTCCAGCTCCTGAAGGCCAAGAGGAAGGGGTTTCCAGGTCAGCGTCCCAGGCAGCTGGTGAGCAGGACAGTTCTCCAACAAAACCAGAGAGGTGCTGCTGTGTTATCCCAGAAATCATGAGAACAGCCTGATAAGACACTCCATTCACTGCCACCTCCACTGCCACCCCCACCCTCCATCCCATTCGGCCTGGAGGGGCCTGGAAAAAGGTGAGGAGCAGGGAGGAGCTCTCTGGTTCATTGATCCCATCTCTCCCGGGCACAGGAGGCTCCTCGGCACCGGTTGTTATTGTCATTGCTGATTTCTGTGCTCCTCTGCCTCTTTCTCCCCGGCTGGTTTGGTGGCCCTGTCATTACCAGGTTTCCCCAGCTGCCTGTCAGGGTCTTACTGGCCTCAGCGTTGCCTCAGGCTCCTGGATAACAAACAAGGCACAGAAGAGTTCTTGGGCTTCCACGGCCTTAATTAGCTGGTGTCATTTTAGGGCTGTGTGTCCTGCTGGAGACGCAGACAGCTCAGGAGGCATCTTTAAATGCAGCCAATTAGAGGGGCTTCAGAGACGAGCAGGCAGCTCCTGAACGTGGGGGGCTGCCACAAAACCTCGTGTCCTCACTGCAGACTGGTGGTGAGTTGTTCTCCTCCTGGAAAACACCATCCTCCCCTCAGCAGGACCTGTCAGTGCCGTGGCTCTGGTGGCATTCATGATGTCATGTGTGGTTTTATACCAGCATAATCCTGCCAGGGGATGCTGGGGTACTCAAAGCTTGGCTAGATGTTGGTATAAAACCAGTCTGTGTTTTTTCCAGTTTACAACGGTCCTGGATATCCAAAGGAGCTGCTGCCCAGTGTCTTTGGACACAGGACAACTCTCCTGTCACTTCTTCACTGCCGGGTTACCCTGTGTGATGACATCCTGATGTGCCAGTTCTCACCTGGTTTCCTCATGACCCCAGTCAAGAAGATGGATGGGATGATCTTTGCCCTGAGTTGGTCCCTCCCAACTCAGGGTGTTCTGACTCTGTGAGAATCTGTGTCCAACCAGCAGCCCAGGGGGTACTTTATGCCCAAGGATTTCTAAGGATGCACGTTCGTGTCCCTGACGGACACATGAGTGGCTTCTGCAGGCTGTGCCACCACCAGCATGTCCTCACCACTCCAACGAGCCTGTGCCTGACAAGATCCATGACTGGAATATATCCCAGGGTCTGTATATCCGAGAGCCAGTGACTTCACATGGAAACGTCACTGGCATTGGAGTGACAGAAGTTATCCTGAAATCGAATGAGATGCCAATGGGGTGAGGGATGTGAATCACAGAATCACACAATGGTTTTGTGTTCTAACACCCTCCACTCAGTCAGGTTGTCCTGAGCCCTGTCCAACCAGGCCTTGAGCACTTCCAGGGATGGAGCAACCTGTGCCAGGGCCAACCCACCAACTTTTCCTTGATATCTCATCTCAATCTCCCCTCTTTTGGTTTAACACCCCTTATCACAACAGGCCCTGCCAAAAATCTCGTCCCCATAGCATGAGTGTCCCAAGATGTTTTCTGAGATGTGTCTGTTCTTTCACATCTGCACACAGCTGTTGTCACAGTCCTCTTGGGGGCATTCCAGTCCACCATGAACGTCTCCAGCCAAACACCAACAAGCTCAGCCTGCCAGAGCCTCCCTGTACAAGGTGAGTTCATCCCTCCTCCCTGCCCACATCCTGCCCATGACGGGTCACCTCTGGCACCTGCGTTTCCCCCAGTATTCCGGGGAGGTCCCTTGGTGTCCCCACCCTCCCCTCCTGCCCCAAGCTCTTACCCACTACCATCCCCACCTCTCAGCTCTCCCAGCCTCCTCAGCAGGAGGCAGTTGGGTTAATCACCTCCCCCGGGGCTGAAAAATGATGAAATCAATTAAAACCTCCCGGAAATGGGGTTCCCATCCTACCCCAACCCGGGCACGGCGCTGAGGAGGCCGAGCTTTGCTCCAGCCGTGCTTGGCACCGGCGGCAGCCCAGCCCTGACCTCTCAAAGAGTTAACGCCGAGCAGCACCATTAATATTCTCACTGATAACCCCAAATACCAGCCCTGCACGGCTGTCGCTTTCATTAGCGCCGGGAAAATGAGCCCTTCAAAATAGGACAGGGAAGGGGGGGGGAGGCGTGGGGAGGAGGGTTCTGGGGCCAAACACGCGATTTTCCGTGCGATTGAGGGATATTAAACCGCCTTGCAGTGACGTCAGGGGTGGCTGGGGTGATGGGGAAGGATTCCCGAGCCCCCCAGCCCTGGCCGGGTGGGTGCCCCGCACCCCGGCGCTGCCCGTGGCCGCGGGCCCCATTCGGGAGGTGTGCGGGGGCTGTCACATCGCATCAGCTCCCGGCCCCGCCGCCCTCACTCGATGAAGGTCCTTCGCCGCAGAAGCGGTTCAAGAGTCGGCGGTTCACTCAAGCGGCTGGGCAGAGCCAGGGGTGACCGGGCACCGCCGGGCACGGGGACCTCCCAGGGACGGGGTGGGAGGGGGACCTGGAGTTTGGGGTTTTTCCTTTTCAGATGCGGAGGGGGAAGCGAGATCCCTGCTCGGTGTGCGGGAGAGTTCATCTTCCACGGAACCTGTCGAGGTGGTGCAGAGCCAGCGGCGCCTCAGAGCTCCTAAATTTTGCTTTGCCGCGGGTATTCCCTGCAAAGCCGAGCCCTCGGGGCGCTGGGAAAGGACGGCTCAGGCAGGGGTCACACCCATTTCACTCTCCGTCGCTGCCTCCAAGGGAATCCCGGGGAAGTTGGCAGGGTCTGGATTGGTTTTTTCAGCTGTTGCATCTCCCCGTGTTGCAGCTGCAGTTGTCCCATTCCTGTGGGATGTGCTGCGGTCAGGGATGGGGAAACTGAGGCAGGGGCCAGCTGCTTGAGCACATGTGCTATCCAAAATCACAATGGATGGGGTTTAGGGACTCTGTGATGGTGTTTGCACCCGAGGAGCCACAGGAGGATCTGCAGCTGCAGTGGGAGGTACAGCCTGTGGCTGGGCACGCAGCCTGGAAGGACCACACCAACTTGTGACACCGTGTCCCCATCCCATTCCCAGGCTCAGTTCAGAGTGTGCCAAGGCCCTTCTCCCTCCTACAAGTGTCTCACCTACGGGGCTCAGCTGGGACAGAGGGGCTGATCTGGTGACAAATGAACCTAGTTATCATCTACAGACCCCTGTACTGGGCTTGTGGCCCAGCTCTGGTGTAAAAAGTCACTGAGGCCATTGGGGTCGTTCTTCCTTCCCTAAACGAAGGAACTGAAGCAGCCTGTGTGTTCATGCCAGGTGTGGTCTGGGAAATGAAGATCCACTTTGATCCATGTCCAAGGAGGGTCCCAGTGGGACAACTCTGAAGGCAACAAGAACCAGTGATGGTTCAAGGTTTCTGTTCTACACAGTGATGAAGAACACTGCAGTCCCAAAGAACACTGCCATGGGTGCTCGTTTAGGGACATCACTGGTGGGCACCAGGAGGCCTGAAGAATCACTGGTGTGTTTTGGAGGGGACTGTAGGGTTGGGCAGAGCAGAACTCCATCCCATTTTGTTCAGACCTTGTGGTCCTGGGTCTGTCCACAGCTACTCCCCTTCCAGGTCGATCCTGCTCCTGCCTCAGAGAAGGGTGCCCTGACTTGTGCCTTGCCCACACCAGGGTAGTGGCACGTTCTTCAGGGCACTGTGCTCCTCCTGCACAGCACCAGCTGCATCCCTACGGAGCCCCAGCACCCCCTGGCACTGGAAGTGCCTCTGGAAATGTCCTGCTCACATCCTACCCCTCCCTGACCTTCGGGGTGCCCTGCAGAGCTCGTCTCCTAATGTGCCCAAGCAGGAGCTGTCCCCAGAGGTGCCCCAGCAGCCAGCCATGGGATGTAGCACAGGACATCTCCAGCAGCATCCTGTGAAGAGGGACAGAGATGTTCACACCCGTCTCCCAGGAGTCTGGGGGCAGCGGTGGAGAATTCCACAGCCAGGTTACATATACCTCCCGGGGGACACTACTGGGAGAAGAGGGGCTGCCCCTCTCTGCCCACCTCCGCTGCCTTCAGGTGATGCCCCTGGCCCCGGGAGGGACCCATCCTGGGCACCAGGAGCCCAAATCGCGCTGTCCCCAGGCGCGGGGCCGGGCGGGCTGTGCCGAGGAGCCGCCGCCGTGCCGAGCCCTGGGCGCGGAGCCGCGGCAGGCTGTGTGACAAGCCAGACCAGCATGGTGGATGGCAGTAATTATCGTGCCGCCCACAGCTGAAGGGGAGCATATGGTAAGGAAAAGGAAACTAACTTGTATTTTTCCGCACCCCCGGGCTCAGCCTTTCTGGGGCTGTCACAGTCGATTTGTGCTGCCTGAGCTGTTTCGCCCCGGCCGCCTCTGCATCCGGCAGCTCCCTCCCAGGCAGCGGGGCTGGGGCTCGGCGCTCGCTGCTCCCGCAGCCCCTTGTGCCGGGGGGGGACACCAGCCACGGTCCTGCTCCCTGTCCCCGGTGGGACACGGCTGGTGGGATGTGACCTGCCACGGTCCCATTCCCTGTCCCCGGTGGGACATGACCAGCACGATCCCGTTCCCTGTTCCTGGTGGGACACAGTTGTCGCGGTGCTGGGGCGGTGGGAGGGAGCTGGACTGTGCCAGGGGATGCGATGGGTGCGTTTAAAGCCGATGGTGACCCTGAGGACTCTGGACAGAGCCGGGCACCCACCCTGGCAGAGGGCTGGGTTTGGGGAGGTCTCTCCTGCAGCCCCGAGGTGTCCATCAGCTCTGAGCTGTCCCTGCTTTCCAGCCGCTCCAGGTCCTCCTGGAGGTGGGTTATTCCTCACCGGAGCTCCCTGGCATTCCCTAAAAGTCACTGCAAGTCCTGCCCAGAGCCCTCCCTGAGCCACTGCGTGTGCCATGGGCAGCCACTCATAGGATCATGGAATGGTTTGGGTTGGAAGAGACCTTACAGACTGTCTCATCCCACCCCTGCCATGGGCAGGGACACCTTCCACTATCCCAGGCTGCTCCAACCTGCCCTTGGACACTTCCAGGGATCCAGGGGCAGCCACAGCTTCTCTGGGCACCCTGTGCCAGGGCCTCCCCACTCTCACAGGGAAGAATTTTCCCCTAATATCCCATCTAACCCTGCCCTCAGGGTCTCCCCATGGCACTGACACCCCGATGTGGCCTCTCAGGTGGCCCCAAGGAGGCCGGGATCTGGCTGAGAGGGAAAGCTGCCACCTCACAGCAGAGCTCTCTGCCGTTCCTCTGTCCAAATCCTCTTGCCAAGGTAGATGCAGCAGGCAGCATTCCCTGTTGGAAGCACGGTGGTTTCCTTGCCAGCTCATGGCCAGTGGGGATTTCTCAGGGATGGGGAGAAGTGGGAAAGCTCCATGAAGCTGCCAACAGGCTCTGGGGTGGGATCCTGCTGATATTGGTCATGTCGTGACAAGGAAGGCCTGATGCTGGAGCTGAGCTCCGTCAAGGGTGATGGTGCCCTCTGTTGTGGTGTGGGGCTCTGTGGGCACTGCCTGGGCATCCTCACCAGCAGCACCATGGAGTGGTTGCATCTGCCACCTGGAACAGGTTCCTCCCTGGAAAGCAAACTTCCATTTTTCACTGAGAAAGGGGAAATGGGATTTCCCAGTTCCTTCCCACGCTCAATGCTGCTGCTTCCAAGGGGCTCCTGGACGAGGCTGGACTGAGCCACTGTTTCTATGCAGTGGGATATAAAACTGATTTTTTTTCTTGCTCTTTCTGGTGTCTCATTGGCACAGGGCAACATCTCAGGGCTCCAGTTTGGGTACAGAATCTCTGTGAATGGAGCTGAACATCGGAGCAGGTGAGAACCACTGGTCTGGCTGCTTTGAGACCTCAGCCCAGAACACTTCAGGGTGCTGCCTCGATGTGAAACACCAGACCTGGTCACCCAGGCACCCTGCCTGACCCAAAATGAGAGGGGTTTGCAGGGGTCCAAGTGGGTGGCTGCGGGTTACAGGATGCATCCCCAGCATCTGGGGGAGGTAATTTCTTTAGGAGTGAAGCCAACGATCAGGAGAGCTCAACCCATCACAAAGCTCTCAGTGAACATCAATAGAAAGAGGGGCCATGAGGGAAACATGGGACTGCAGCAGCGTGCCCTGGAGCTCTGCCCACAGCGCAGGTCACCTCCCTGGGGTTGTTTCCAGCCCTCAGCAGCTGCACAGCCAAAAAAGCAGGACTGGGGAGAGCAGCCACCGACTGACCTCCTTCCGCCGCTCCTGGAGATGCCCATCTTCATCCAGCCCCATCCTGGGCCAGCTCACCGCAGTCCCTGCATGCCAGAGGAGGGTGGCACAGGCAGAGGCTGGTGGTTTTGCGCACACATCCATCCCTGCACGGCCCAAAGAGCCGCTGACCTCCCGGGCACGGCGCGGGGTCCATCTGTCACGGGAGCCTCTAGCCCGGGGACAGCTTGGATGCCATGGTCCTGAGCATTGCTCAACGCTGGGGCCGTGTCTCCTGGGCACAGCCAGCTCTGGGTTCTCCCCTCCACGGCCGCGATGCCCAGCCGGTGCCTCCAGCCCCCCTGGCAGTGCTGTGCCCCCATCCCCAAGTGATTAACATCCCTTTATACAGATGGAGGAATGAGAGGGGGGCTGTGCAGCCCCTTGGCTCATCGATAAGCCGGGCTGGAGGGATGATGTGCACAGAGGACATGGCATCAATCTGTTTCTCTCTAATGGCAGGAGGAGGATGGGGGCTGGTGGGGGGCGTCCTGAAACACAGAGCTGAATTCCCAGGCTGGAGGAAGTGAAGGATCTGGCCGTGGTGCAGGGAATCCTTTCCATGCCTGGGTTCTCATTTCATGCTGGATCCCTGGGGTTTACCTGCAGGACCCCAGAATAATAGCCCCCACCCCCGGGCTTCCTACCTGCCACAGGAGCCACTTTTGGGGGGGGAAATTTGAATGGAGGGGAGGAAAACCCACCAAACCCAAGCTCAGCTCCTCCAGCCAGGGTTGAGTGAACGGGAGCGGTGGGCTGGGAAGGAGAAGACCCCCGGGAAGCCGCGGCTCGGTGCCTCCTCCCCCTGCGGGTCCCTGACCTCCCGTTTGCCTGTCAAGAGCGAGCTCCGCCACCGAAACACCCCCTGTCAAATTAGTGAGTCAGAAGACGTAAGAGAGACCACCGCTGCTAATTTGTACATTAACTGGTTCTGACAGAAATATTTCACAAGTGAAAAAACAGAAAATGTGCCTCAAGACAATGTGCAACTTCCGTACCAGCAAACTTCTGCTTAACTGTGCGGTGCCCGAGGAGGGGGGAGCCCCCGCCCCGCCGGGAGCACCGCGATGGGTTTAGCCCCGGGAGATGCTCCTGGACGGCTGGATCGGGCTCTGAGGCGGGGGAGGGGGCAGGAGGCTGTGGACACCCCGAAATGAGGGGGGGGAGCTGTGGGTATTGGCGCTGTTTCCCATTGGGAAAAGGGAAAGCGGCTGTCGGGGTGGAAGGGGCTTGGTGACAGCTCCCCGCTCACCCCAAGATAGAAGTGCTGCCCCATCACAGCCCCCCTCTATCACCCACCCTCCTTCCAGCTGCCCAGAGCAGGGTCTTCTCCTTCTTGCCCCCACCCCTGGATACCTGCCAGGGCTGTCCCCATTGTCACCATGCGGGACAAGCCGAGGGTGGTGGGCTACGGCCACCCTGCCAGGAAAACCCGCCGGTGCAGACAGCTCCCCGCGGTGCCCAACCAGCCCCACTGCGGCCCACGGGAGATCGCCAGGGTGCGAACCCTCCTCGGGACCCACCGGATCCTCCCTGAGCCACCCCGGCGCCGCCATCTCCTTGTCACCGATGGCCCAAGCTGGTGGCCGAGCCCCCGGGCAGCGGGACCCCACCCGAGAGGCACCAGGAGCCCCTCCCGTCACTGACCCCCTGCCCTGCCCCGTCCTCCCCCGGCCGCCACCGGTGCGTGTCGGGGCGCGGGTGGGAGCAGGTCCTCGGGCCAGCAGCACCGAGCACATGATCTGTTGTGGCAGGTTCCCTGCAGCCTGGAGCCAGCCCCGAGCGAGCGCTGGTGATGGCTTTAATTGCTTTCAGATTCGATAGCCCAGCCCGTGACAGCGCGGCCGCCGCCGCTCCAGCTGTGCCAGCCCGGCCGGACCCCGCGCATCCCTGGCACGGAGAGCCCGGCAGGAGGAGGAGGAGGAGAGGAGCCGCCCTGGGATGGGACTTTCCTCATCATCCCGGCAAAGTCTTCTCCGCGTTCATGGTCCCGTCGGGGTGAGTGTTTGTGTGACTCCCTGAGCCTCATCCCTGGGGAGACCCAGACCGGGGATAGCGTTCCCCCCCTCTCCGGGATGCCATCGCAGCCCTGCTGTGAAGCCACCGGGCCTTGTGCCACCGTGACCGCCAGGTGAGGATCCCACCGCAGCCGCCACCGTCAGAGTGAAGCTCTGCCGCATCCCCATTTGGAATGGGGGGGAAGTTGGAGAGTTTCAGTCCAGAGCTGGGACGTGGAGGGGGAGGGTCTGTGATACCACTGAGGCACGGGCTGGCCCCCTTTGGTGCCCCCAGCCTTCTCTGGGGGCTGGGGATGGCTCCCCAGGCAGGCTGGGGCAGACCCAGACCTCGGGGGGTTTCTTCCCCATCTGAAGGGCCAAACGACCCCCAAGGATCAGCTCCTCACCCCACTGGGGGGTGGCTCTGGGGGGCACTGGGGGTCACGGGGGTGGGTCAAAGGGCTGCTCAGCACCCACCGTGGCACCTGCGGGCTGGCCCTGACCTACTCGTGGCTGTGTCTGCATCCTCCCCCTCTTCCTCCTCTTCCCCACTGCTGCCAGGGTCTGAGGGGCATCCCCCAGCTCCAGCCCAGCCCAGGTGGGTGCCGGCAGCTGCTGGCACCATGCAGAATATGGAATGTGCTCTCGGGGTGTGAGATGAACACCCTGGCACCCAGAGCTCACCCACGCACACAGTGCCCTCCTGCAGGGCTGGGGATCGCAGCCTGAGCCACCCGCCTGGCACAGGGTGACAGTGATGGCCATTCCCGTGTCCTTCCTGAGAGGGACCAGCCGGGAGCCCCGGCCCCAGCAGCACTCGCTCCCCGCAGGGTTTGCAGGGATGGGAATGGGGAGTCCTTGCAGGCAGCCCACCCCAACTTCATCGCGGTCCCAGCGGGCTGGGCAGCAGCAGTTGCTGCCTGTGAAGGTGGAGGCTCCTCTCCAGCTCGTGGCAGAGCGCGGGATGCAGAGGAGGACGAGGAGGGGCCCGCTCCCATCCCGATCCATTATCGCGGGCAGCGCCGGCGGGCGCCCGGGGCTGGGGTTGCATTATTGACGAAGGGGAAGGCAGGCCAGGGCGCAGGCAGGGACCCTCCTGCAGGGCTCAGCCCCGGGCAAAGCACTTCGCCTGCGCCGCAGAGCCGCAGAGCTGCCGGGCCTGGCCCGGGGCAGCGGCCGCAGCCGCCGCAGACACCAACCACGGCAGCCTGGTCCTGCGGCCGCGGAGCATCCCCCGTGCCCGGGATGGTGCTGGGCTCAGGGCGGTGCTGGGCTCAGGGCCGAACCCCGGGGAGGGTGGCACGGGTGGGCAGCGATGTCCTTGTGAGTCCCGCGATGGCACCGGCACTGCAGCTCTGCCCCCCTCCAGCCTGGCACAGCGCTGGTGCTGCTCTTTTTTTAAGCTTCCCTCTGTCTCTAGGCGGAGATTTGTGGCGTAAAATGCACAATATGTTCTATCTGCCCTGTGGGAGCCATAAAATATTCACCAGCAGCTCCCATTATAGTCAGAGTGAATCACAGAGAGCTCTCGAGCCCTCGCTCCCCGACGTTCCCCCTCCCTGTGCAGCCCTGGCACAGCCACGAGGCCACGGCAGTGCCGGTGCCAGGGCCTGATGAGCGCCCAGTGCCAGCCCAAATCCCACAGCAGGAGCTCACATTCCCACCTCCACCCCTGGGAGACATCCCTGGGATTGGCAGGTTGAGGGGTGGTGACGGCACTGATGGGATGGCAACTTTCTTGTAGAATCATGGAATGGTTTGAGTTGGAAGGGACCTTAAAGATGATCCAGTTCCAGGCTGCTGCCACGAGTTGGGACACCTTCCACTATCCCAGGCTGCTCCAGCCTGGCCTTGGACACTTCCAGGGATGGGGCAGCCACAGCTTCTCTGGGCAACCTGTGCCAGGGCCTCCCCATCCCTCAGCTTCACCTGCCCGAGCACCCTCAGGGGTGCCCAGGGAGGAGCAGCACCAGCCCTGGGTGTGGAGGGGACCAGCAGTGGGGGGGACTCTGTCCTGTCCTGGCTGCCCTGTCCCACCACACGCGGAACATCCCCAGGGTGAGTTGTGCTGTCGTTTGGCTTTTTGCAGCCACAGCCCCTGGAGTGAGGTGTCAGTGAGGTGCCACAGCTGTGCCAGGGTGATGGGACAGCCACTGCCTGTTCCTTGCCTCCTCTGTCACCCCTGTGCCTCAGTGCTTTTCGTAGAGCTCATAATACAGCACTCCTCCTCATACCACAGCCCTGCTCTTCATACCACAGCACTCCTCTTCCATCTCCTGCTGTCCATCATCCCTCCCACCCGTCCTTCCCTTCACCACCCCTCCCACTGCCCATCCCTGTTTCCCCCCTCAGACTTAAGGCTGACAGGGCCAAGGGATGACAAATTTCCCAACGAAGTGACACCCTGCTCCGGAGCTGATGTGTCAAACACAATTTTCTCTTTTGTCACACAATTGTATGTATTTATAAAGCAGTTAATGCTGCCTCAGCCCTGGGGAATCAGGCACGATTTAGGTTTGGTTTCACCTCCACCCCTCCCACGGCCACCCCACTGTCCCTGTGATGCTGGAGGTGTTCCAGGCAGTGTCCCACTGTCCCCTGTCCCAGGCACTGCCATCCAGGCACCTGCTCCTCCTGGGAGATGCTGTCCCCTCCATGCACCAGCCCACCCGAGTGTCCCCAGCTGCACTGGGCACAGCAGGATTTGCCCCCGGTGTGCTGGCAGGCGCAGAGCTCACCAGGACACGGCTCCAGAGAGCCACGGCCGTGGGAAGGCAGGACACAGTCACCCACCTGTGCTGGTCATCACGACACGGGCCACCACCAGGTCACCGGGCTGAGATGTCCCAGCGTGTCCCCGGCTCTGAGCAGCACAGGAGGGAGCGGGGGGAGCCCGGCCATGTGTGGGGCGGCCCCGTGGTGGCCACAACAACCCACCGGGGTGGCCGGGAGGGAGCGGGGCCCAGGCAGCAGCTTCTCGTGGTGGCCGCGAGGGTTAAACCCGGCTCGTCTCCCTGAACAGACTGAGGGAGAGGAGGGAGCGTGGCACTGCCCTCCCCGCCAAAATTAACTCTCCATCTGTTTCTCCCCGGCTGAGGCTGATGGCTTGTGACAGGGCCTCCTGAATGCAAAGATGTTTCGCCCGGAAAAATCTATTACAAGTTGCTGTAAGAAAGACGGAGAATCCTCTCCTTCTGTCTCTCCGCGCTGGTCTCAAGGTGCCCACCCGGGGCTGGCACAGCCTGTGCTCAGCCCCAGCTCCCCCCGAGCCCCGCGCCAGCCGGTCCCGCCGCCGGACAAACGGCACGGGGGGGGGGAGGACCGGGATGTGCCCCGGGCACGGGGGGAGCTGCTCCTGCACCCCCAGCCTGGCGGCAGCGGGCACGGCCCCGCACCACCGCGATGCCAGCGGGGAAACTGAGGCAGGGCACGGGGAAGGCGGGCGCTGGGTGCCCTCTCCCGGCCACAGCACAGCCCTGCTCGGCCCGGCCACAGCGACCGAGAATTCCTGCATTTTGTTTGATTTCTGCCTTTCCTGTGCCCCTGTGCAGCCTCTCTTGGCCCCCACGCCCCCCGAGTGCGGATAAAACCCTCAAAATTGAAATTATCCACCCCCTCCTTTTTTTGATGCTCAGTTATCCCTCCAGCACACTGTCCACAGACTCCAAAACCTCCCTCCTCATCCCCACCCTCCGTCCCACAGCAAAGCCAGGCAGCTTCAGTAAAAAACAAAACTTTATTTGGTCCGTCAGAACCTGAGTTTGAAAACCACCCATGGATAATTCGTATCATACAGGGATTACTGATCTGATTTACAATTGATAAAATATCCTATGATTCTGAAGAGCTGGACAGTATTTACAGGGTTAAAAATATTCACAGCTCAGAAAGGACAGGAAGAGAGGAGGAGAGAAAAAAAAGTGAAGGACAAACCATCCCGAGGAGGAAGGAGGTGGAGAGAGAGAAAACAGATGGACGAACAAAAATACAGACAGAGCTTGGCTCAGCAGCCCCGGCCAGGGGGGCTGGGAGGGTGCCAGGGCAGCCCACCCACCCCTGCCCACCGGGGCACACAGAGGGACAGGCTGGGCAGAGCTCCCCACTCCTCCCTGCCCGGCCCAGCTGCTGGTGCAGAGTTTGGGGTGCAGGGTGACCCCCCAGCACAGTCCCTGTCAGAAGAGGGTCCAGCATTGCCCACCACCCCCCTCAGCTGCAGGTCCACACAGCTCGGGAAGGAGAGGGTACACGGGGGAACCCCCAAAACACACACACATGTAAACACACACACACACACACACACACACACACACACACACACACACACACGCCAAGCCAGAGAGCCACGATGCCCTGCAAACGTGGGGGCAGCTCCCACCAGGATCAGTCCCCTCCCCAGAGCACCCACGGGATCAGCAGCCCTCACCTTGTGCTCACTGCCTCCCACAGCACTCGGCCTCTGAAGGAAGGGCTTCTCCACTTCACCCCCTCCCCAAATCACGCCCCTGCCCAGCACTTGGCAATGTGGTAATGCCAGGGGAAGGCTCTCCAGCCCCGGATCTGTACCTGCTGCCCCACATCCTCTATGGGGCACGGGGAGGGGAGACCCCACCAGGCAGTGCCCGGGGGCTGAGCCCAGCTCGGGCCATGGCTTCTCTCCAGGCACTGCTTCCACCGGCCGCCTTTGCATAGTAACACTTGTGTGACGAGTTGAGGGGGGTCCCTGCTGCCACAGCCCCCATGAGCATCACCTATGGCCTCAGTCCCCACCTGGAGCTGTGACAGAGGGGGCACCTCTGGTTTTCACCCCGATTACAGAGAAAACCCCTTAAAGCAGCTTTCTAGAACAACCCTTTGCCCTTCCCTCCCCAGCCCCAGCTCCTGGGATGGGGAGTCCAGGCACCACAGTGGGTCCCTGGCATGGGCAGCACCATGGCAGGGTGACACTGGCACCCCCCAGCCTGACTTCGGTGCCACATTGGTCCTGGCAGCAGACAAGGGGGGGAACAGGACAGCGGGAGGGGCCCGGAGACAGACGGAGGGTCACACAGACGGACAGACATCAGAGGTATATTCTTCTTTTTGCAGTGCCAGTGCCCTGGCACTGCAGGAAGGGGCAGAGTCCTGAGCGTGGTGCCTGGGAAGGGCCTTGACAGCAACCTCCAGCCCCCCCTCTCCCATAGCCCCCCGAGGCGGGCAGAGGGCACCGGGTCCGGGGCAGGTGGGATCCTGAGATGGCCCCGTGCCCCCACCGCTCCTCGTAAAGTGCGCGGGGGGCCGGCGGTGCCAGGCCGGGGGCAGCGGGCAGGGCTGGTCCTGGCCCTGAGAGCTCACCCTGACCCCTTGGCATGGGGCAAAGTGCTGGGTGTGACCCCCTGGCTCTGCCCCAGGGCTCAGCACGGGGGGGCAGCCCGGGCCAGAGGCTCAGTGACAGCACCGGGGCAGCCGAGCGGGGAGGGGGAGGCGCTTCGTCATAGGGGCCGGGGGCCGTGCAGCCCCGCCACCTCGGGCGTGAGCAGCGGGTTGTGGGTGCCCTTGGTCAGCATCCAGTCATTGAGGAAGGCCTGGGTGGCTTTGCGGTGTGCCAGGCGGTGCGTGATGGAGAAGCCGGCGTTACCCTCCAGCTGGGAGAGGATCACCAACACCTGCCTGCAGAGAGAGCCACGGGCTCAGAGCAGTGGCCTCTGCTCCAGCAATCCCACTCCACCCTGGGAACCCCACCTTTGCCTGGCAACGCCATCCTCTGCCCAGCAATCCCGTTTCTGTCCCAGCAATATCATCCCTGCCCTGACAATCCCACCCTCTACCCTGGCAATCCCATCCTCTGCCCAGCAATCCTGTTTCTGCCTGACAATACTGCCCTCTGCCTCAGCAATCCCACCTCTGTCTCAGCAATCTCATCCCTGCCCCATCAATCCCTCCTCTGCCCTGACAATCCCACCCTCTGTCCACACCTCTCCACCGGCTCTGCCTTACTCCCAGCCCCCGTGGGCAGCCCGTGACCTGCCCCTGCCTACCCCGGACCTGTGCAGGGGGGGGACGCTGTCCTGTGTCTTGAGGCTGCCGCGCGTGGAGACCACGTTGAAGCTGTCGGTGCAGTCGCACTGGACGTGCAGGTAGGACTTGGGGTGCCGGTTCTCCACCACCACGATGAGCCCTGCCCAGCCGTGTGTCAGGTAGTAGCAGGTCATCCCTTCCCGACCCTGGGTGGGACAGTGGGGGGAAGGGGATGAAGCTCCAGACACCCCTGACCCTGATCCAAAACCCCTGGATCGGCATCTTCCAGTGCAGCCAAGGGTTCCCCCCATGCTGCCCCAGGGAGCAAAGGGCATCCCTGGGTGGCAGCCAGAGCTGGCCCAGCCCTGCCAGACTGAGGGTATCACAGATCAGCCCGGGGGGTCCAGCCTTCACCCTGTGGCCCCCACCCACCTCGTGGCGCTCGCCCTTGTTCTCGGTCAGCAGGATGATGGCGTCTGCCAGCGTGGTGGGCTGGGCCTCCACCTGCTCCACCATCACCAGGCGGGAGCTGTAGATGGCCAGAATGTAGCTGGAGTAATCGGTGGCTGGCCGGCTGCTGGTGGGACTGGAAGCTGTGGAGACACCCGGAGGAAGAGGGGATCAGGGACACTGTCACCCAGGGTGCTGCCGGGTCACTGCATGTGCAGGCAGCGAGGGCCCCTCGCCGAGGATCGAGGGCTTTGCCACCTCTGCCTCCCCCAGGTGCCCTCCAGCCCCTCACCCTGTGTGGCAGGGCCGGCCAGGGCAGCGCTCCAGTGGTTGAAGGCACAGCACACCACGGCGTACTCGCCCGGCTCCAGCATCACGTCGCAGTTGACGAACTTCTTGACAGCTCGTTTGCTGTGGGCCATCAGCCGGCCCAGGCTCAGCTTGTTCCCGCTGGTGAAGGTGGCCCGGAAAACCATGATGCACAGATCCAGCAAGTGGCTGTCCACGGTGTCTGACCGCCTGGGTGGGGAGGGAAGGGTCACACGTCACCCAGGCCACAGGCAGGACAGCAGGTCCAGGGGGAGGGTGATCCCGCTGCCCCAAATATCCAGCCCCAGGAACCAGTCCATGTTGAGGGGTTGGGTTTCAGCTAAAAGAGGAGCAGTTCCCAAAAGCTGGATGATGTGCACAGTCTGTGATCCTCATGGAATGTCATGTGGCAAGAGGGATGTGTTTGGGATTTCTCCTGGGCCCAGAGAATCATGGAATCGTTAAGGTTGGAAAAGCCCTCTAAGACCATGGAGTCCAATCATTTCCCCAGCATTGCCAAGGCCACCACTGCCAGGGCCTGCCCACCCTTTCCATGAAGAAATTTTCCCAATATCCAACCTAAACCTGCCCTGAGAGCAGAACAAGGGACAACTTCCCTCTCCTCCTGTCCCTTGTTCCCTGGGAGCAGAGCCCAACCCCCCCCAGCTCCCCCCTCCTGTCAGGGAGTTGCAGAGAGCCAGAAGGTCCCCCCTGAGCCTCCTTTTCTCCAGGCTGAGCCCCCCCAGCTCACCTGCTGCCCTCCTGGAAGAGAGCAAACTCCAGGGCCGCACGTTCCAACACTGTCAGCGATGTCACCGTCACCGGCCCGTTGGCCTTGTTGGGGAACATGCCCTGCACACGCACCTCGTGCCAGTCCGAGTGCAGCTTGCAGATATCCACGGAGTCAAAATACCTGTGGGGAAGCTGGGCTCAGCTCCAAGGGGGCACACTGCTCTGACCCCACTCCCCAGCAGGTCCCTGGCATCCCCTGGGAACTCCCAGTCCTGCCCCCCTGTCCCCTGTAGTGTCCCTGCCCCAGCCGGTGTCCCCAGGGTGCTGCCGTACTTGATGAAGTCGCTGTACTCCATCCAGAACACGCCCTCGCTGCTGCCGTGGGGCATCAGGTCGTGGCGCAGGGGGGCCGGCCAGTGCGGCCACTCGTCTGACCAGCTGCCATTCCAGGAGAAGCGGCCCCAGGGATTCCGGAGCCGCAGTAACCTGGGCACAGGGGGAAAACAGTGTGAGAGACCCAGCCGGCCCCTCACTGCTTCTGCCCCTGCCTCCCAGAGCCCTCACAGCATCCCAGAGCTGATCTGTCACCCACACTGTGGCCCCACATGTCCCTGTCCTGCAGCTCTGGACCTGCTGCTGCTCCTTCTGCCCATCCCAGCCCAAAGGGGCTCAGCAGGGAAGAGGCTGCTGAGAACGACAAGACTGAAAACGGGGCTTCCTACAGCACCCCGACTGTGGGGCAGCTCCTGTTTCTGTCTCACCTCCCTCCAGAGGTGAGCAGGATGCTCTGACCACCTCTCTACCCTCTCTGTGGGACCAGGTGAACACCTGGACATGGAACCAGCACCAGGCAAGAGCAGCTCATATGACAAGAGATTGCTGTGACACCCTGGGACGGGACACCGAAGAGTCTTTTCCCCCCATCTGTGCCCAGGGTTTGTGCTGAGGCTGCAGCAGGGATCCTCCAGCCTGGGCTCACCTGAAGCCCTGGACATCCCTCACATCCAGGATGGAGTAGGCGTGCCGTGGTCGGAGCCCCATGCTCTCGTAGGCCACGTCGTCCACTTTCATGTTTCCTCCGCCACAGGACGCGCCCATGAGGAACCTGCACAGGGACAGACAACCCTCGGTGTCCTGCCAGGCCTGGCATGAGGGGAAACTAGTCCCTGCTGCTCCAGGAACGGGACAGCATCCCCCCAGGAAGCTCCAGGATGTTCCCTCTCTGCAACAACACTGTGAACTCCCCAGGCAGTGCCCAGCCCCACTGGCCAGAGCTCCCTCCACCTGCCCATGGGCACGCTGAGCTCAGGTTCTGTGCTGAGCTGCTCTGCACAGTGGAGCTTTGCCCAAACCTCACCCCATTTCTGCCAGGCCCCTAGTCCTGCCCATCTCTGCTGGCTGGCAGAAAACCACAGAGGAAGGCAGGTGGTCTGCCTGGAGTGAGGACAGGTTGGTGGGGGCAGGAGGTCTGCACCAGTCAGGATTTAGGGGGTTACCCCCTCCCATTTATCCCTGTACCCCGGCCTTCAGCCAGCACAACTGCCCTCCTGCCAGAGTGCTGAGCAGGAGGTCTCTGCCTTGGCTCTGTCCCCTCCAGACTGGCTCCAGCCGTGCCCAGGTGTGGCCAGCCAAGATGCCACATACGGGTGGGTGACACGTGCAGTGTCAAGCACTTCACAACACCAAAAACCTCAGGGCAGAGCAGGCAGGCTCAGTGCCACTTCCAAAGTCCTGCAAGAGAGCAGTGCACGGGGAAGTTCACTGGAATCTTCATTTCATGTGAGAATTACTCACAGCAGAGAAATCACCCCTCAGAGCTTCAAAGGGGAGCTCCACCAGTGCTCCACACGAGTGGCGGGCTCCACCCCAGGTAACGCAGGAGAGGCAAACCCCTCTCCTCTGAGCCTCTACAGACAAGAGCAGCCCCCCTCGCCCCCCTCTCCGTGTCCCTGCTCCTGCCTCGTCTTACCCAGCCTCCTTAGAACTCAGCATTTTGGCCCAGATGAGGTCAGTGTCAATGGGCTCCTCGCGAGGGTTAGTGGAGCTGACCTGCAGCATCAGGCTCTCGCAGGGGGCACCCGTGAGTGTGGCCAGGCCCTCGATGGCCCGCCCGGCCTGCAGGGCGAAGTACGAACCGTGCAGCTTGGCCAGAGCCTTCTCTATGAGGGCCACCCACAGCTGCTTCCTCTGGGCCTGTGGGGAGAGGGAGGAACAGGTCACCACCACAGCAGGACACGGGAAGGCCCCTCTCACCCTCCACTGCCACAGGAGATGGGAAGGCAGGAGCAGCAAGGCCAAGCCACCAGGGGCTTGTTCCCTTGGCTGAGCCCATCCACTCTGCTCAGCGTTGTGTTGGCACAGCTTAATTGGGAAAGAGTCCTGGAGTGAACATCCAAGGGGCCTGGATGGTGGCAGAGCTGCACCCAGGGATACCCGGCAGTCAGGCCTGACAGCCCCTTCCACCTGCTTCAACCTGGATTTAAAACAGTTCAATAATGGAAGAGGACACCGAGGCTGCCAGAGCTCCAGCAGGGTTTGGACAACACTCAGGGACAGGGTGGGATTGTCGGGGTGTCTGTGCAGGGCCAGGAGTTGGACTCGTGATCCTTGTGGGTCCCTCCAATTCAGGAGATTCTGTGACATGGAGCACACCTGGAACAGCTGGAACACCCTTGTGAACCAAAACCTTTGGCAGAGGAGGCTGCCCAGGGCACACACGTGGGACTGACTGGATTTCACCCATGGAACAGACTCTGCTTCAAGGACAAGCTCCAAACACTGGGACTGGCAGAGTCCTCTGCTCCAGCACAGGGAGTAATTACAAGCCCTAATTACAAGATGCAAGTTTTTTCCCAGGAAATGGGGTTTGGTATCCGGTGCTTGGAGGGCAGCAGGGAAAATCACGGGGACACTGTGACTGTGTGTGACTCACAGGTGGCAGCCAAGAGCTGGCAGAGGAAAGGAGGGCAGTGAAGATTTCTTTCTGATGGATAAAGAGAGCTTAGAAGTGGTTTTTGCGTCTCTCACTCAACAAAATCCATGTTGTTTATTTCTGCCTGAGCTGCAGTCAGGGAGCTCAGAGAAGAGCCTGATTTCCCTTTATTTTTAAAACTCTGTTTTTCCTTTTTTAGCCCCCACATCCAGCTCACTCAGCTGAACAATCAGCAGAAAAATCTCAACACGACTCAGATGCCCCTGGAAAAAGAGGCAACGCAAGCCCAGCCCATGTGAAAACCTTCAATCTTAAAAAAAAAACCCAAACCAAAAGCAGACTTGAAATTCGTAATGGAGGAAAGATGGATGGAAAATTAAAAACCCACGACAGGTAACTCTGAAATAAAGAAATGTATGTGGATCCTCTCTGTCTACCAACTTCTTCCCCTCTCCAAAGTCTCGGGGACCTGCCCTGACATAATCTACACACGACATGGTTTGGGGCTGTGTGTAAAAATCCAGAGGACTGGTACTTGCAGAAGGAAACCCAACAGTCCCTGGCTCCTCCTGACAGTGGCACTTTGTTTTCTTTGGCAGATTTTGCTGCCTGAGTTTCGATGAAGACGTTCTCAGTCTCCTTCATGGACATGATCCCAGCAAGAGCCCCTGGGCCTGGCAGGCAGGGTGGGCACAACTCCTGGTGTGGCTCAGGGAGCTCTGCTCATCCGAGCAGATCCCACCCCAGTGTGCCCAGAGCAGCCTGGCAGTGCTGGGCACAGGCTGCTCTGTGTGCCAGCCCCTCCCTCTCCACACTCCCTCCCTGGCAAAGCCAAGCTGCCAGACGTCCCCGCAGAGGAAAGAAACAGCTTTCCCTCAGCCCCTCGCAGTGCAAAACACAGGTTCAAATGTTTTCCTTTCATGTGAAGGATGAGGATGGCTTTCCCTGCACGTGGAAGTGGCTGTTGTGCAAGGAGGACTGAGGGAAAAGCAAGTGTCCATGAAACTTCTCCACTGCACCCTGAAAAATGCTAAAACCCTAAATAAATGAATATTAAGGCCTTGAAGAGTTCTCGAGGACACAGCAAACAGAGTTGAACCAGGGCAGTGATGTCCCCTGTGCTGGCACTGCTGGGGCACCTCCAGTGCTGGGGCAGCTCTGGGACCCTCATGACAAGGACACTGAGGGTCTGGAGCGTGTGCAGGGAAGGGAGTGGAGCTGGGGAAGGGGCTGGAGCAGCAGGAGCAGCTGAGGGAGCTGGGGGGGCTCAGCCTGGAGAAAAGGAGGCTCAGGGGGGACCTTCTGGCTCTCTGCAACTCCCTGACAGGAGGGGGGAGCTGGGGGGGGGCGGGCTCTGCTCCCAGGGAACAAGGGACAGGAGGAAAGGGAATGGCCTCGGGATGTGCCAGGGGAGGTTTAGGTTGGATATTGCGGAAATTCCTTCACTGAAAGAGGAGTCATGCTCTGGCACAGGCTGCAGTGGTGGAGTCACCACCCCTGGAAGCATTCAAAAAACGAGCTAATGTGGCACTTTGTGATATGGTTTAGTGCAACAGGAGGATTTAACGAAAGGTTGGACCTGATCTTGGAGGTCTTTTCCAACCTTTATGACTCTGTGACTCTAAAGACAGCACAGGCCTCACATGAACCCCAGCCACACCTTCATCAATCAGCCCTCTCCTGGGAGAGCCTGGGATGAGTCCCCCCCAGCCCAGGAGCAGTGCCTACCCCCCCCAGCACCCCCATTCCCCCCCAGAGCCACAGACCTGCGAGAAGAGGAGGTACCCGCACTCATCGCAGGGCAGCATGTCATCCACCAGCACCGTGGTCCAGGTGCCATCCTTGCACAGGCGCACCTGGTAGGCACCCTCGGGGCACAGTGTCCTGGTGATCATCACCCTCTCCACCAGCTCGGGTCGCTCGGCCAGCACGGCCAGGGCGCTCAGAAACCTGCCAACGGGACGGGACCGGGGCGGCCTCAGCGGGGCACAGCTGGCATGGCCCGGCCACGGGGGAGGCAGGGCAAGGGGGGATAAAGGGTTTGAGAGGGGCTGAGGGGACTGGAGCTGGAGGAGGTGGGGGAAAAGAGGAAGGGGAGGGAAGGTGTGGGCCCCAGCTTGTTTCCCCTTACCAGCAGTTGCCCAGCAGACCCTGCAGGATATCCGAGGGCCGGGGCGTCCGGAACACCGACCACTTCACTGAGCGGTCCTTGAAGATGCTACAGTTGATTTCGTGGGGCCGCAGCCACTGTTTGACCCGCTGCTGGACGCTGTCGCCCTCCGGGAACCCCACGGACTTGGGCCCAGGGTGGAAGCTGTCATCGACAAAATTCACTTTGTTCTGCAGGAGCAAAAGGCAAGGAGAGCATTAGCTGGGGCCTCTTGGGACTGGCTGGCCTGGAGAGCCTCCCCCTGCCCTCCCAGGGTGAGAGCAGAGCCCCCAACCTGGGCAGCCCCTTCCCAGCCGTGTAGGGCAGCAGGACAGGGCCAGGGATCTGCTGGTGGCAGCAGAGATGGCTTCTGTCCCTCAGGCCCAGCAGCCAGCCCTGCCAGGGCCAGCTCAGCTCTCCAGCCCCAAGCCCTGGACTAGGACTCCAATCTGCCTTTTCCTGTTCCACAGGAGTCTCCCTGATCAGGGGCTGTCTCACACTTTGTGCTGGTGCTAAAAGCTGGACCACGGGGGGCCTTGGCTGCCTCTAGAAGTGGAAAAGTCTGTGACCAGCAACCCTCTGAGGAGCCACCTGGCAACGCAAACACTCCACAACCCAAGCCTTGTCCCTGCTCCCCATGGGACACGCTGGGCTTGGCATCCCCGTGCCACCCCCAGGCACATCCAGGGGGGGAGTGAGGGGCAGCTTTTGGAATTGGAGTCAGCCAGACCACAACCAGAGCAGCAATTCCAGAGGGGAGGTACCCCACGTCCGTTCCCTCCTGCATTAACTGCTGCACAATAAATAGGATGGAATGAAGGGCAGGTAATTCCACAGGCATTTCCCACATGGATGGAAGCACAGAAAAGTGGAGAAGGGCGGCTTTTTCAGTCAGTCTAACACGGGGTGGAGCTGGGGGTGGTGTTTCTTTGTAATTGTTAATTAAATCAAATTCTTTCAGCAATAGCTGGCTCTGATTTAAATTAGCTTTATGCGCACCAAACTGCTAGTTGTCCTCCTCTTTTGTGGCAATCCTACGTGAATGCTTCCTTTGTGGGCCCTCAATTAGCACCTCCAGCTTCTCTTCTGCAGAGGGGTGTTTTGCAGTTAATAGCTGTCACGTCCCAGGGTGTGCTGCTCTCTCGGGGGAGCATCGTGATCAGTGGAGCTGAAGAGCAGCCCCATCTCATCCTGGCCCCATGCACAGACCTCTGCCTCTACCCTGCCCTCGTGAGACCCCAGCTCATCCGGTGCTCAGCTCTGCAGGACTCGGCACAAAAAAGACACTGGCCTGTTAGAAAAGGTCCAGAGGAAGTGATGAAAATACTGTAAGGGCTGGAGCCCCTCTGCTCTGGGAGAGCTGGGGGTGTTCAGCTGGAGAAGAGAAGGATCCCGGGAGACCTGAGAGCCCTTTCCAGTGCCTCAGGGGGGCACATAAGAGAGAAATCAATTTTTTACATAAGCAGAGAGTCATAGGACAAGGGGGAGTGGATTTAAACTCCCCCTTGGATTTAGATTAGATGTTAGGAGGAAATTCCTCCCTGTGAGGGTGGGGAGGCCCTGGCACAGGTTGCCCAGAGAAGCTGTGGCTGTCCCTGGATCCCTGGAAGTGTCCAAGGCCAGGTTGGAGCAGCCTGGGATAGTGGAAGGTGTCCCTGCCCATGGCAGGGGTGGGACTGGTTGGGCTTTAAGGTTTCTCCAACCCAAACTGTTCTGTGATTCTGTGATTCTGGTGGAAGAGGTCAGCTCTGCTCTGCTCACAGATGGAAGGAAAAGGGTAAAGCTAAAAAAGGGGCCACACACAGAGATGAGTTGGAAAAGGCATCCCTGGAATAGCAGAGGAGGGACAGCCCACAGCAGGAGCTCGAGCAACAATCCCAGCAGGGAGCAGCAGGATGGGCTGCTAGACATGACATGGGACAGAGGAGAACTTGGCCAGCCTGACACTCCTGCAGGGGAAAGATGAACAGCCTGGGACACACTTGGACAGAAGGAAGCTGGAAGGCTGATTCCCAGGCCAGCCCAACCAGGAGCATTGGTGGGAGGCTGCAGGGACAGCGGGAGCAGAGCGGGCACGAGGATGGACAGCACTGTCCCTCCACTGCTGCCAGGCCTTCCCTCAGACTGCAGGGACTTCTCAAACAGCGTCAGAGCACAGCAGAAATTCAGTTTTAGGGGGATTTTCAGGAGATGGCCCACACTGATCTATCAGGGAGCACAATGGGCTCCGCCAAGGCTCTGACCGAGCGCTGTGTGGGATGGGACAAAGCAAGCTCTCCTTCCTGGCAGTGCCAAGCTGCTAATTCAGCCTGGCCATCATCGTGATTCATCCTTCAGGCCTGATTCCTGATGTAACAGATGTTCCCTGCCTACAAAAGAGGCTATTCACTTGCTTAGAAGAAGGGGATAAGCAGAATCTGGGTCTCTGCTATAAAGACACCGACGCCTGTTTGGATGGACATGTAGCCATTTAAAAAAACCCACAACCCCCAAAACAGGAACATGTTCAGTGCTTCCCCCTCAAGCCACACATCCCCTGTCCCTGGACTGTGCAGTGGAGGCACAGGAATGGACACACTCCTCAGACCAGGCAGAAAAATCCTTGTCTGCACGTCAAAATGGGACTGCAACTCCCTTTCCATCTGGTCCGGAAGAGCTGGAGGCTTCCCCCAGAAGGAGGCCAGAGAAAGCAGCATTCACAGGAGCATTTAATGCCACTCAGGGAAAAAAAATGAGGCCATCAGAGCCGTGTTTGAGGCTGAAACCCAACTGATTGAGCCAAACACTTCACGGTGAGAGGGGAGGGAGCTGGCACATGATCCTGAGACCCTCCACTGGAGTCAAACCTCAGCTGGGCTGCCCAGAACAGGGGGGAGCCACTTGTGCTGCACCTGGGCATTCACAACATTCAAACCAAGAATGCCAAGGCCCAGCTCATGGTTCCTGAACACCTGCAGCTGCTGGCAGTGGCAGCAGCTCCTCTGCCTGCACCCCTCTCTGTGCCCTGAGCCCCTGCCTGCTGCACCCAGACTTCCTGGGGTCACAGCTGCTGCCCACAGACAGTGGTGCCACCTCCAAACCTGGACAGACTGCCAACCTTTCTCACCCTTGGATAGGGAAGGAGCTGTATGACCACATCAGGATGTCCCCTTCATCCCAGATGTTCTCTCTCGCTGGTTTCAATTATCACGAGGTTTCAGAGTTAACAGGTTTAGCACTAAGTTTTAAATTCCCTCACCCTTGGACCAGGACTGTGGTGGACCGGAGTGGACTGGACTGTTCTTTCAACCCAGAGATTATTCTGCACATGACATTTCAGTGTTAACAACCACCCTCCAGCTGTTGGAGGTGCACATCTCCTCTGGAACCTTAGACACAGAGGGAACCTGCCTGTGCCAGGCGATGTCCCAAACCCTCGGGGGTGGCACAAAGGGGTGCAAACCTCGCTCAGCCACAACTCACCTCCCGGCAGAAGGTGACGATGTTTTCCCACAGGGCTTTGGCCTCCCCCTCGTCCGTCTGCCTCCTCTTCTCCACGTGCATGCTCTCCCTCCTCTTGAGGGGCTTGAGGCCCTTGCGCTGGGTGATGTACTGCTGGGGGGTGTGACAGGCCGCGCAGTGCTTGGCCTTCACCTCGTTCAGCAGGGTGCAGGCGGGACAGGCCCACTGGCCCGGCCTGTCCTGCCCCCCAGGCAGCTGGGCCGGGAAGAGCCGGGCCACCTTGCGGGCGGAGGGAGCTTTGGAGCCGCAGGAACAGCCGCCCCTGTCGCCGCAGTCGGGGCAGC
Organism: Pitta sordida; assembly: GCA_013390025.1. NCBI lineage: Eukaryota > Metazoa > Chordata > Aves > Passeriformes > Pittidae > Pitta > Pitta sordida. Next base: position 686,008 of record WEKX01010573.1, read on the forward strand.
GCGGGGCCGGCTCGCCCTGCGTGCCGTGTTCCTGGAAGCCGTGCAGCTTGGAGGAGCCACACACCTTGCACTTCTGCGCCTGGGTGGGGTTCTTGAGGGTGCACTTGGAACAGGACCAGGTGGTGAAGTCGGGGCTGGAGGGGCTGCAGGGGGTGAACCTCACCGAATCGCCCACCAGGTTGATGGTGTCGCTGCCTTTCTGGGTGCTGCAAACCTCACACTTGCTGGCCCCGGCGGAGTTGAGCAGGGAGCAGGAGCTGCACTTCCAGTGGGACGGGCTGACCTCCATCTCCTCCTCCAGCACGCTCAGCCGCTTGTTGGACAGCAGCTCTGGGAAGCGGGCGGTGGAGGAGGCCCTGGCCTGGCCCTGGGGAGAGCCCTTCTGCCCCGTGGCGCCCGGGGCCGCGGGCTGGGAGGCTTCAGAGCCCGGCATCTGCAGCTGGGGGGGCACCTCCCGCCGGCTGCGGGGCACAGGGTTGTTCTGGAGCCCCGGGGAGAAGGGGCTGAAGGCTGGTATCTTCTGGGCCTCTTGTTCCATAGCCACGGGGCCCTGGGTGGCCGCGGCGTCACCGTCGGAGATCTCTGCGGAGACCAAAGGCTGCGGGGTGGAGGGGGCCATGTGAAATCCGGCCGGGGTGATGACCTCAGGGACGACCAGCGCCTCTGGGGGGATCTTGGGCAGGGAGAGCTTGCGTGGGCCACCGCAGGCGGAGCAGGAGTTGGCCACGGGCGTGTTGTGCAGGGTGCAGCGCTGGCAAGCCCAGCCGCTCTCCAGCTCCGCTTCGTCCGGGCTCTTCCCCTCCGAGTCCTCGCTGCTGCTTTCCGCCTTGGCAGCCTCCTCCTTGGACGTGCCCTTGGGCTCCACGAGCACGGTGGGCTTGGGCAAGATGCCGTTGATGACGGGCAAGGGGGAGCCACTGGGCCCTGGCTCGGGGGTGAAGCCGCACACCTCACAGGTGTCCTTGCCCAGAAAGTTCCTGAAGGTGCAGCGGGCACAAGCCCATTTCTGCTCCTCCACGCTGAGCCGCAGGATGTGGTTGAGGTCGGGTTTCTGGCGGGGGGCCTCGCAGATGGAGCACTGCCGCTGCCCCACGGGGTTCAGGAAGGTGCAGCGGGTGCAGGACCACTCACGGACGGCAGCCATGGAGCCGGGAGAGTGCGAGTGGCTGCAAGAAAGAAGGCAACAGTGTGAGGCCAAGGCCACAGCATGGGCAGGACCTTGCTTCCAGGAAGGGACCAACCATCAGTCCAGGCACTTGTTCCTCTGGCACTGACAAATTCTCCAAGTAGCAATGCACTGGCTTCTGCCCAAAGCACTTCAGGAAGGGCACAAGAAACAGGCCCAGCACCCCACTGACCCCATTCACAGAAACCACAGAATTAACCAGATTGGAAAAGACCTTTGAGATCATCAAGTCCAACCTCTTACCTGACACCATCTCATCAACTAACCCATGGCCCTAAATGCCACATCCAGTCTCTTTATAAATACTTCCAGGGACAATGACTCCACCACCTCCCTGGGCAGCCCATCCCAAGGGCCAATCACTCTTCCTGGGAAGAGTTTTTTCCCTCTATCCAGCTTGAACTTCCCCTGGCTCAGCTTGAGACTGTGTTCTCTCCCTCTGTCACTGGTAGAAGAGCCTGACCCCCCCCAGCTCCCCCCTCCTGTCAGGGAGTTGCAGAGAGCCAGAAGGTCCCCCCTGAGCCTCCTTTTCTCCAGGCTGAGCTCCCCCAGCTCCCTCAGCTGCTCCTCACAGGGGTTGTGCTCCTGTCCCTTCACCAGCTTCGCTGCCCTTCTCTGGACACATTTGAGCATCTCAACATCTTCCCTAAACTGAGGGGTCCAGAACTGGACACAGCACTCAAGGTGTGGCCTCACCAGTGCTGAGCACAGGGGAAGAATCCCTTCCCTGCTCCTGCTGGCCACACTATTCCTGATCCAGGCCAGGTGCCATTGGCCACCCGGGCACACTGCTGTGGGGATGGTCACGGTGAGCAAAAATAGCGTCTCTGCGCTAACTTTGGCAACTCTGTAAGTCTGGAGCTTGTTTGTAACTCTCTGGAGGACCTGACACCCTGCTCTGCCTTCTTGCTGTTCCCAGGATCAATCCTTTCCTCCTTCTCTGCTCCAGCCCACCTCTGTTTCAATTTCTGCTCCTGTCTCCCTCCTCTCCTTTCAGGTCCCCCCCACTTATCCACGCTGGAATAACCACGTTATCCCACTCCAGACACCGCCAAGCCAAGAAAGGCAGGTTGTGGTGTTCAGAGGTGCTTCTCCCTGGCTGAAGGTTTGGGGGCCAGGAGACTGGCCCAGCCAGCCTGGGAGAAGGAGCTCTGTGCTGCAGCTGGTCTTGGTGCACCAGGACACCTCACCAGCAGCTTCCCAGCTCAGCAAATTGGGGCACAGTGTCCCAGCTCCAGCTGCTTCCCCACTTACCTGGGAAGCAAAGAGGCCACAGAGCCCTACTGTCTGCACCGGTTTCAGCCTCCAGTGTCAACTGGGAACGCCAGAAACTCTGATGGGAGAAGGGGTCCAATGTGTGGCAGAGCCACCTTGCCCCAGAAAGTCACAATCACAGGGTCAGTTTTCAGAAAGTGAAGCACAGCAGCAGCAGCAGCTCCAGATGCCCCAGGAAGCTCTGGGTTGCAGGGAGCTCCCAGGAAGGCAGTGCCACGCGTGCACACATGCAGAGAAAAGCAGAAGGAATCCCTGCATGGTGCCCTTTGTCCCCTGCTCGGGGTCATTTCCTGGAGCTTGGAGCAAAGGTGGAGCTGAAGCAGAGCTTGCTGCTTCCTCTTCCTCCACACCACAAGAAAACAGCTCTCCCTCAGGGAAACGTGCAGCACGAGCCCAGAGCCCTCTCTCCATGCTCTCCTGCTCCCACATACCATGGCCAAGTCTTGAACCCAACCTTGACCCCAAGCTCCAGCAGAGCAGGTCTCCTTCCCTCTTCCAGCCTGTCATGCTTGCCTGAGACCATGGACAAGGTCAGCTCTGCAGGAGAAGCCTCCAGGTCCTCAGCTCTGCCAATAAACAGCAAATTCAGGCCTCCACGGACCAAGGAAAGAGCAGCCCAAACCATGGGAGCTGCAGCTCACGGGCTCACCACTGGCTCCCTCTCCACCACCCCTTCAACAACCAAGGTCAACCACCACACTGGCTGGAACAAGGAAGGGAAGGAGATCATTTAATGCCACAGAGGGCAGGTGCAGAAAGCTCTGAGATGCCCGTGGAAGGAACCAGATCCTGGCTGGTCTCCAGGATCCCAAGCAGCAGCACCTGCACATCGAGCCTCCCAAGGCACTGAGCAGACTGCAATGCAGCAGCAGGGTCTGGAAGGGACACAGGATGCTGCCAGAACCCCCCTGGGGAGGAGGAGAGTGACCCTGCCTTTGGCTGGTACATGAGAAACTCTCCTGGGAAAGCTCCAGCAGCAGCAGCAGCTGCAGCAGCAATCCAACCTTATTTCCAGACCGAGCTCCACAGCCACTGGAAGAGCAGCTCTGCTTCACAGAGATCAGATATAACCTTCAACTCCCTTCTTAAATCAAACATTTCTCTAAATAAAGCCTGAAATCAAGAAATCCATTTTATTGCAAGAGAGAGCTTGAAAATTCATTCTGGTTCATATAACCGTGCCCACACCATTTGAACTTTGCAAGGTATTTATTGACTGGAGTTACTCCCAGCTAAGAGAAATATAAACATTGATTTTTATGCTCCAAGTCCTACAGCTGGGAGCCACCATACGTCCCTCTCCCCTGTGGCAGCACCGTGCCCACAGTGTCTGAAAGGGAGATCATTCCTCCCTCCTTCAGGAGCTCCATTCCCAGCTCCCTGATCCCATCACATCCATTTATCTTCCTGGGTGAGGCTCAGCAAACCACAGGCATCAGCAAAAGGCCACCTGCAGCATTCCATGCCCTTACCCACCGTGCAGGAGCGTGCTGCCTCCCAAAAATCCACCCCTAAAGGCAGATGCTGCAGACCAGGACATCCAGCCAGCACCCCTCCAGCTGTTACATCCCTCTCACACTCCTACCCAGCAGGGAAAGGCTTCTGGCAATGCCACACAGGACCTTGGAACGGATCACCTTGTCCTTTCCAATGGAGAAAGGGAAACCTGGGATAACCACGTGAGGCTGCAGGCTCAGGGAAGGCAGAACCTTGGCCAGGCAGCAGGTCCAGGCTCCAGGCAGCAGGAAGGGAGGTGGACGCAGTGCTTTCCTCCAAGCTCCAATTGTGGCCCTGAGGAGCTGTGACACTCCCTGGCCACACTGCCCTCCTCCTGCTCCCCTCCTCTCCAGTCATGCCACAGGAGTCAGCTCCAAACACTGCCCAACTGCTCCCCCTCGACTTTCTCAGGGAAAGCAAAAAGCCTTCCAGAAACACCATCAGCTCGTCCCCCAAAGGCCACCAGTGTGACAAGCTTTAGCAGTAGACTGCCCTGCTTTGCTGTTGCACCACACTGTGCTGCCCAGCAGCCACACAGTTGTCCCTGAAAGCACTTGGGAGACACTGAGCAATGGGAGAGGACATGGATTTGAACCTTCAGCTGCCCCTCACGAGCCACCAGTCTCCCAGCCTTGGAGACTTGGTGACCAGCTCACAGCCTGCTCCCCCCCAGACTCCTGCCCAGGCCTGAGGGACAGCTCCAGCCCGTGCCTGGAACACCAGGCTTAAATTAAAGGTCCAAAGAACCCCGAGGAACCAGTTTGGAACCCGTCTGTACATGGCCCATCCTGTACCAGCACGTGGCCGGTCATGGCAGGAAACTGTCCCACAGCAACACCTTCCTCACAAAACTGAACCAGCAGGGGCAGAAACCCAACCACAGGCTGTCCACACTCCGTACTTCTCCCTAAAAAGCCTGGTTGGCTCCTTTCCCAGCAGGCAAGTGAGGAAAGAGGGTTGTCTCCAGCACCTATTCCCCAGGCCCATCTGCTGTGTGCTAACACACTCTTGCTCTCCAGCCCCAGCAAACACAACTGAGATAAACATTGCCTGTCACCTTCCTGGCGCTGTGCGAGAGCAGCTGCTCCAGAACCAACCCTGCGCTCCCCCACCCACAGAAGGGCCTTTCACAGGGAGCACGATGGCACAAGGTCTCAGCAGCCACGGAGCTGCTGGAGGCTCCTCAGGGATGCACAGAGCAGTGAAAGGGTGAGAGTGGTACAACCCCACACCTCCAGGAGCAGGGATGGGGCTGGATCCACACCTCCAGCAGCAGGGATGGGGCTGGATCCACACCTCCAGCAGCAGGGATGGGGCTGGATCCACATCTCCAGCAGCAGGGATGGGGCTGGATCCACATCTCCAGCAGCAGGGATGGGGCTGGATCCACACCTCCAGCAGCAGGGATAGGGCTGGACCTACACGTCTGCACTTCCCACCACAGCAGCTCTCCCCAGCCAAGACAGGAGCCATCAGCTGGCAGGAGGCAGCACCAATGCTGGCAGGAGTGCCCCTACCTTGGCAATCACAGCAGTGTAATTAGCATGCTTAAAAAACAATACAGAAGGTACTCAACCCAGCAGGCGGCTTTCAGCACGCTGAGCAGGTCCCAGGGAACCTCACTGCTCCAGGGAGTCAGAAGGTTCCAGCTGATCACCTTCCAAACCCGCCTCAGGACAGCGACATCCCCCTCCTGGGGCTCTGCTGGGAGATGAATCTGCTGAGCCTGAGTGCCCTCATTGCCACAGAGCCATCAAACTGACCAGGGCTGCCCACCACCTCCGGGTGCCATCTGGGCCCAGAGGCTTTTCTGGAGCAGGACAAACCAGGAAGGAACAAGGTAGGGAAGCGGGAAGCACCCAAAAGCTGCAGTTTGCCTCTTTCCTGCTGTCAGGGGGACGTGCCAAGGCCGTGTGATGTGCAGCCCAGCTCCAGGGCAAGGGATGGCAACCAGCCCTGGGCAGAAGCACCTTGGAACTGCCAGAGAACAGCTCGAGGTGACCTGGGCACCGGAGCGAGAGATGCCGGGGCTCTGCTGCAGAGCCCACGCCGGCCACAGGATCAGAGGAGCTCGTGTCAATCACACACAGCAACACAATCCGCCTGTTTCTCGAAATAAAACTCCTCCAGAGCAGCTAAAGCCTTACAACTTACTGCTTCGGTTCTCTCCCGCAATAAATAAACAAATAAATAAAAAATCAATTGTTCCAGTCAGCAGCACAAACCCCGAGCTCTCTGGCACAGAACACGACCCAGCAAAATCCTCATCTGACAGATTTAACAAAAAGCACTACAACTCGGTGGAGGAAAAGAAAAATCACCAAAAAATCCCCCCCCCCAACAACATCCTGCCTCGATTGTCTGCGAATCCCTTCCCCTCCTCCCCTTCCAGCTGATCATTTATATTTGCAATTTAATTTCTTTCACCAGCACTGCATACCCTGACCTAAGAGAGGACTGCTGAGCCTTCTCCCCCACGGACCTACCACATGTCCAGAGCCAGAGGGAGCAGGAGACCCCAGTGCCTGTGCTGGAAGGGGTGCAGGAGGTCAGGAGGACACGTGGGTTGGGATCCCAACGCCTGGCTGAGGAGATGCTGTTGGCTGAGCTGACTCACTTTTGCAGAGCCAGGCAAGGGCTGGGAGGCTGGACCAGGAAGGTTGCAGCAGATATACTGGCAAAGCAACACAGAAACACCAGGAACTGGGACTTTCCACTTGGTACAAGTTTCTGTAGAAGCATCAGAGGAGAAAAACAGTCTCTGATTCACACTTTGAACCCCCGAGGCTATAAAGTGAGTGTCCCAGCTCTGTGCTGGCATCATCCAAACAGGGCAGGTTGCATAAGTACTTCCAAATCCTGCCTCCAAAGTGAATCAAGAAAATAAAACAGCCCTTAATACCACTGACCTTCACCCCATTTTTCCAGGACACTTGTGGGTCCCTTCCAACTCAGGATATTCTATGATTTGACCTCAGAGAGACACAAACAAGTACAAAGCACCAGAAGGGTTCTGTCCCTTTGCCCTCTTCTCCCAGATCTGCTGAGCCAGGGCAGAGTCAGCAAAGAGAACCTCCCCTACACTCGGCCACACTCTCCTGGAGCACCTTCTCAAAGTGACCACGTCAGGCAGTGCCAGGTGGACCCACCACAATGACACAAATGTGCCCAAAAACAGGGGCTGGACCTCTCCACCTCCCCACCTCCACAAGAGCAAGAGTGAAGGATCCCAGGATACCTCAGGTAAGAAAACACCTCAGGGGGGTCTCCAGCCCAAACTCCTGCTCCAAGCTGCAGCTCTTCAAGATGCAGCAGGTTGGTCAGGTTTAGACAGTGTGGTCTGGAGACCTCCAAGCACAGAGACTACACAGAGACCTCGACTGACTGACTGTCCTTGGGGAAAAATGCTTCTCCTTAAAGCCAGTCTGATCCACTCCTGGTTCATCCCACACTTGTTGTGTCCTGCTCTCCCACCCTGTGCTGCTGTGAAGAGCCTGGGTGATGTCCCTGTAGGTATTGGTGTGAACAAATAACCTGAAGGAATCACAGAACAGTTTGGATTGGGAGGGACCTTAAAGCTCATCTCATCCCACCCCTGCCACGGGCAGGGACACCTTCCACTATCCCAGGCTGCTCCAACCTGGCCTTGGACACTTCCAGGGATCCAGGGGCAGCCACAGCTTCTCTGGGCAACCTGTGCCAGAGCCTCCCCACCCTCCCAGCCAACAATTCCTTCCCAATCTCCCATCTCTCCCTGCCCTCTGGCACTGGGAAGCCATTCCCTGTGTCCTGTCCCTCCAGCCCTTGTCCCCAGTCCCTCTCCAGCTCTCCTGGAGCCCCTTTAGGCTCTGGAAGGGGCTCTCAGCTCTCCCTGGATCCTTCTCTTCTCCAGGTGAACCCCCCCAGCTCTCCCAGCCTGGCTCCAGAGCAGAGGGGCTCCAGCCCTCGGTGATAAACTCAGCAGCCTCCTCTGGACTCATTCCAGCTGCTCAACGTCTTTCTCAGGTCGAATTCTTGAATGAGCTCAGCCCTCTCATCCTCTCCTTGCAGGACACACTCCAGCACCCCAGGGACACATCCTGGTGTCCCTCTCCTACTCCTGGTAGCAGTGCCACAGTGCCTCTCCCTGGGTGACATTCCTGCTGCCCCCACAGAGCCCTGGGAAGTGTTTGGTGCCATGTGGAGCTGGGCACAGGGCTGGGGGCTCACACCCTGCTCAGGGCACCTGCCAACCTGCTGAGGCAGCCTTGACTGAAAAGCTGCTGCCAGTTCCAAGGACACCAGCAGATCAGCCTTCCGGTGACTACAGAGACACAACTAAGTTCCCAAGAAACTCCTGCTGGAACAGCTTGGCTTTATCACCATGCCTGACACCTCCCAGCAGATCTGTAACACCCAGGATATGCAGCCCCCTTGTGTGAAGCCCCTCCCTGGGTGGGATCTAATCATCACACCACGTTCAGAGGAGGAAAGTGAAAAACAACTGCAAAAAAGCCACCACCTTCTTCATACAGCCACTGACACCAGGCAGCCCCTTCAGCCTGGAGCAGGGCTGAGGCCGCGCTCTGAGCTCCCTCTGCTCCTTCACCTGGTGGAAGGGAACCACAACAACTGCACAGGTTCCTCCTTTTGTTGAAGCACCTGAGGAAATGAAGACTTCTTGATCCTGAAATATTAATTTTTTGAGCACTCCAGAGCGTTATCACATATTTATATCTGCTCTCACTCTTCAGTGTCAATTCAGGACAAACTACCAGTGAATTCCCAGAAATACAGTTCAGATCAAGGAAGGGGAAAGAAAAGAGCCCAGGGACCAGCCCATTCCCTTTCCATGCCAAACTTCTCCAGGATACCCCTTCTTTCTGGAGGTTACCTCCTCCCAGCCCAGCATCAGAGCTCCTCACCATTCACTGGGGGCAGCACAATTATATTCATGCAGAAAATGGCATTTTCTACTGGTAATACCCTTCAATGAATTGGAACAGGACAACGGATATGTTCTGTTCAACAAAGCAATGGTGGCAGAGGAAAATCCCTCATCAAAGCAGAAGGGAGAGGAAAAAATGGTCCAATTCTGCATCAGACCATGCCAGGGTGAGCACTTGATGGTGAATGGGGCATTAAAGACCCATCAACACCACAGGAGGTGCCAAGAAGCTCAGACAGTTTCCCAAGCTGATGACACACTCCAGTTGCTGGGAGTTTCTTGCTCCCATTGCACCAAACCTCAGGAGGGTTCTTGCACAGTTTCTGTTTAGTTTCCTCTTTTCCCACACTGGACACAGCTTGGGCAGCTCAGATGTGCTCCAGCAGCCAGGGAGAGAAGAGGCTGGGAGTTTTAATGAGAAATTCCCAGGGGAAAACTGAACTCTGCTAATGAGAGGGCTGAGAGAAAGAACACTGGCCTTGTGTGCATGGAGAGCACTCGGCAGCAGAGTTGTTCTGGCAGCCAACAAAACCACAGAACGCTCAGGTCTCAGACTGCAGCTTTCCCTGCAATTTACTCTGCCCTCACCTCCCCAAAAACAGGGCTGGCCTGTCTTAGGACAGATGTTAATGGTGAGAGGGGGACAGGCAAGAAAGGACTTCACAGAATCATGAAATACCCTGAGCTGGGAGGGACCCACAAGGATCATGAGTCCAACTCCTGGCCCTGCACAGACACCCCAACGATCCCACCCTGTCCCTGAGAGCGTTGGGCTGTTCCAGGGTAATGCTCAGTAAATGTAAGTGCTTGAAAGAGAACACATTCCTGTCCTCCACCAGCCATGAAGAGAACCCAAGGAATGTGCCAAGACTGGGGCTGGGAAACAAGGAGGGCAGAGACACAGCAGGGACAGAGGCTCCTGTAACAAGCACCAAAGCCTGGCTTGAGAAGCCCATCATGGCCCAAATCCCTGGAAAAACAAGAGAAGAAGCGGAGACTTTGAAGCGATCTGCCCACCTGGAGTTGGTGGAGTTGCTGCAGGAATGCCAAGGGACACACACCTGGCAGGAGCTCGCACCGACCTCCCTCCAAGGCCAGGGACACACAGAGTGTTATCCCAAACTGAGGGACAGGAGACATCACTCTTCACACATCATCAAAGCAGAATCAGAATCTGGAAGGCTTGTCCTGTGAGAAAAAACAGGCCGTGCACCAGCAGCCTGTAATACACCTTAATTGCTCCAGTGTTGTAAGAAAAGAGCTCCCAGAGCAAACCAGTTTGGCTGGCAGAGCACGGGCACGCTCAGACAAGGCCATTCCTAAAGGCTCCTTGGCTAAGGAGCAGGTTTCCCAAATCTCTGCCAGGGCAGCAAGAACAATCCCTGGGGATACAAAAGGAGGAGGCAGACTGAGTATTCCAAGGAGGTCAGCAAAGTCACAAGTTTTGCAAGCTCTGGATTCACAGGTTTCTGATGAGGGATCGAGTGTCTCACCCCAAAGCAGCAGCTCCCAGGGCCCAGATGATATGGCCAACAGCAACAGGACTTCTTCAAAACCCAGGGTGGAGGCTCTCAGTGGCACAGGACCATCCTGGGATGCAGGACGCAGCAGCAAGGCTGGCAGAATAGCCCAAAAAGGTCCCTCTGGAGCCCCAGCCCTGGGGACTGCCCGAGCTCCTCTTCCACTGCACCATTTCTCATTGAGATCAATTCCAGCCCGTTGTTATAATTAATAACCTCCTCCTGCCTCCCTGCATGCAAGCAGGGGAAATTTCTGCAGTTGCAATCACACTTCACGTCAAAGAAGTCAATTTAGCACAGCACTGCTGCTGCCATCGTTCCTGCACTCAATGGCTTTATTTACCTTCTCTGCACCTCATTTCCCCAGCCTTGGGTACCTGGGGAAATTAAAAGTGAAAAATATCGAGCTCCAATTGCACCCAAATATTGTAATAGGCAAGGGAAACGTGTGTCCTTAACTCAGGCCAGCTCTGTCCTGTGAATATCCTTAAACAGTTTTGATGATGTTGATCTGGCTCGAGGAGGTGATGCCTCCATCCTCACCTTGCCTCACCTGGACTACACAACACTGATCAAAACCCACAGAGAGGGGATATTTGAACCCATTCAGAGCAAACACACAAGGGAGCCACAGGAGTTTTGTCACAGTGGCATGAAATTGGTGTAAGTTGGGTGTAGAAGGCACAAAGGGCCTCTGGTTCTGCTCAGACATCTGGGAGTGTTTCAGCCTGGCTGCAGCTCTGTCAGGGCAAAAAGGTCCACAGCCCTCCAGCAAATGCAACACAATTCAAGAATTAAACCTTTTTCTGTTGGTAAAACAACAGACCAGGTGTAGAAGATCAATGGACACAAGTTTAATTGCGTAACTGTAGCTTCTTGGTGCAAGAAAAAACCTTGAGAACTGTGGTTTTGTTCTTCAAAAAGGTTGGTGAAAATTGGTTCAGTTACCTTGTGTGGGTTTTATAACACTCCATCTTTGGACTGAGCAGAAAGTTCCCCACATGAAATAAAGCTGTCCAGTAAAATTCATGAGCACCCAAATTGGAGGAAGAGTCAGACTCTGTGGAAATAATCCCACAGACCAGGACGGTACATCTTACAGATCTGCTGCTCAGTGAAACCATCACCTGTTTGTCATTTGGCTTGGGTGGAAAGGCTCAAGAAACCCTCAAGAAACCTAAACTTTCCCCTCCCTGCCATCAAAGCGAGGCTCTTACACTGAAAAAGTGAAACACAACATGGTCAACACAACGTGGTCCACAACCCAAACAGTGTGATGTGCACACAGAGGGATTCCAGAGCTTTCAGAGATCTTCAGATTTCAGAGCTGCTGCAAAACTCAGCCTTTGGACCTCCAGACTCCTCTTTTAAGCAAAGCCAGTGGAAAGTTTCTCTGGAATTCTGGAATTTCATTTTCTTGAGAGGTTTGTCAGGAGAACGATCTGCTGCTGACTGAGGGATCTCCAGCAACGCCATGGACAGCAAACCAACCTCCTGGATGGCAGGACAGAATGTCACCGTGAGCCATCACAAAGAGGGCTGATCCCAGCTGGGAACAGCAGGCAAACAGCAGCTCTGGGACACTCCTGCTGTGCACACACGTCAGGAGGTGCCCTCACTCCCTCCCTGATGTTGGGAACAGGTTTAGTACAAATGTGCACCGTGGTCTCACTTCAGCAGCCTCAGCAGGAGGGAACTTGGAATTATTCACCTGTGGAGAAGCCTGAACACTTCTGTGGAAAGGAATGAAAGATTTCTGACTCTGAAGGGATCCCTTTGGGTAGGGAGGAAGGCTTTGAAGGGAGGGCAGGCGCTCCAAAGAGTTATTTAATCAATCTGTGACTGGCCCATAAATGTCCTTCCCTGCCTTGAGGCACCTCTGAAAACTCCTGAACAGCCTCGGAAGAGTCAGTCCTGGAAACACCTTCCCAGGCTGGCAACACAGATGAACTGGAAAGGTGGCTCAGGGTGAGGGGAGGGGATCAACTGCAGGTCATGGGCAAGTGATGCTGCTCACCTGGGCCAGGGTTCAGCCTCAGCCCCCCAAAATGTGGCCCTCTGAATATATTTACAGAGCAAAGCACTGACAGCAGGACAGCAAGGGCTGATGGAACACCATGGACCCAACCACGCTCCCTGCAGGGACACCAAATCCCCTGGGATGAGCTGCAGCATGTCCCCTCCATGGAGCACTGTCCTTTAAAGCTCAAGGTGCTCCAGGAGGAGGGTTGGAATTACCAAGGACAAACACACCTACAGCCTGGATCCAGCCTCTCCTCTCTCCCTCACAGCTGCTCTGGACAAACTGAGGAGCAGTTTGGCACTGAAGTGTGCGATGGGGGCAGGACACATCACACAGACACCCCTTCCAGCAGCAGCACAGCCCTCCAAACCTCCTCTGGAGTCAGGCGAGCACAGGATGCACTGAAATCAGGGAATGTCAACAACAACAGGGAGAGAATTTACAACCAGATGGTGGGAAGGAACAGCTGGGAAGATGATGTTCTTTGCTGCTCCTATTACACTAATTCATTTCAAATCATGGCAGGTTTTAATTTAAAAATCCAGCAGAAATTGTACTTTTTAAGAAGGGCACAGAAGTTGGTAACAGGGCTGGTCCACAAGAGGATTCCAGGGCAGAGCAGCACAGGGTTAGTGCCTCTCTCAGACACAAACAGCATCCAGGGAGGGCACAGAACACTCCCTTCACCCCCTCTTTTGCCCAGAGAGCAGGGCAAGACTTCGCTGAGACCATCACAAGACTGGCACACCCAGGAGAGATGCCCTGTTTTGCTCCATCCAGGATGTTTGCCACTCCCTCAGATCTGCTGGTCAAGGGTTTTCCTCTGTTAGTGCCTCTTCTCTGTGTCCCTCACAGAGTTGCTGGGTTGGCTCTGCCCCAGGCCCTGCCACCAACCCTTCTCACCCAGTGCAGGGGGACACCTCCCATCCACATCCACAGGGAGTGGCCAAAGAGCTCCAAGTGGGAGGATTTCACATGAAATGCAGGAGGGGACAGCCTAGAGGACATCTCTTAGGATGTCTCGTGTCTGGAAAGCAAGGCATGGGACAGCTTTGAGGAGCTGCAGGTGATGCTCTGTGAGCAACTCCACACTCCAACCCGACTCTCCCTGCCAGCACCACCAGCTCAGCTCCAAAACACCACCCTGTACTTTCAAAGAGTAAATTAAATCCCTTCCTCCCAGCATGAGAAGGAAATTCAAAGCTCTTTGCTGCCTTTGAGGCCGGAAAGGCAAAGTCCTGCTGTTGGGGGATGCCACACCAGTGAGGAGGGGGCTGGCCCTGCCATGGCCCTGCAGGGCTTGTGGGGTGCTGGGAGCTCCCACAGCACAGCACAGCCACGGGGCAGGAGCTGAGCCCCTCTCTCCTTTTGTCCCACCAGTTCCCAGCTGCTATTTGCTTGAGAAACAACCATCTTTTCCCCTCAACTCCCCCTGATAAAACAAATCAAGGCATAGCTCCAAGGTGCAATTAAGATAAAAACCAACAGCGATCAAGAGCTCGGGACCATTTGAGAGGGAAGCAGGGAGGGAGAAAGGCTCGTGTTTCTGTGAGGTCTGAGGCCAAGGAGAGGGGGTGCAGCCTGACAGGGGGGAAGCAGAGCCCCCCCAACCTCCTCCCCTGGGGGTTTAAGTCGGGCACCATCCCAGCTCCTGGCAGAGCTGCTGCCGGCAGCGCTTCCTGCAAACGAGGGAAGTTCCCAGGCCAAGCTCTGCTGTGGAACTGTCCCACGCCAGACCCTTCCCACAGCTGCCAGCCACACTCGGGGCACCCCGGGCAGGCCTCGGTGTCCTGGGGAGCTGGAAGGCAGCAGGGCACTGTGCTCCATCGCCAGGGGCTGTCAGGCCCTCCTCAGGATGATTAACAGGCCTTAACGAGGAGCTAAAGCCAGTCCTGTGCCTCAGGAAAGCAGCTCCTGCTTTAATATCTCAGCCAACAAGCTTTGCACTGATCTGCAGAGAGGAAGACTGCCAAGGGACAGAGGAAGAGAGAGGAACTCTGGCAACTCCTGGCATCCCCAGAGTTCAGTCTGTGGGCAGACCAGGGCATGGAAATTGAGTCACTGCAGTCACCCAGGGATGAGAGGAAAGCCATTCTCCCACAGCCAATGCCACCAACTGGCAAGTCCTGCTCTGTCTTGACACACTTGAGCATGTCACCATCTCCTTAGGTGACAGGTCAGGAGGCAGGGGACAAACCTGAATGTCCCCTCTCCTACAGCAGGAACCACATCTGCAACCCGTCCAAAGACCAGAGATCCCAGAGGAGGCTCCTGATGCAGAGCAGAGCCCGGGGCAGTGTCCCAGAGGAGCCAGGTCCTGCAGTCAGGGTCACACACACTCCCTGCCAGGCTGGAACACACACACACACACACACACACACACACACACACACACACAGGGCTGGGGCAGCTGCTGGAGCCACATCCCTCCCTCTGCACCGACCTGGGTGAAGCCAGGCCTGGCCAGCCTGGAGAGAGCAGCAAACCCCACCAACCTCACAGACAGCTCCAGCCTCTCCTGCTCCCGGATCATCCGCAGCTCCTCCAGCTCTGTTCCCATTCCCAGGTTACCTCAGGTCAGGCAGATGAATTCCCAAGCACTCAGAATTTGTTGCTGCATCAGTCGGGGCTGGAGGAGCCTGTTGCCCACTGCATCAGGCTCCGCTCTGCTCATGGGCTCAGGGGGAGGAAGAACAAGGGGGAGAAGCTGCCTCAGGTGCTGCTCAGACTCAGGGCAAAGGAACCAGCATCTCCCCCTGCAATGGGAGGAAGGAGCAATTTATAGTGACACTCGGTGAAAGCCTGCAGCGGGGTTGGCCCTCCCTGTCACAGCTGGTGAACCACACCGAGCCTGCAGCCCAGAGGGGAGGGTCTGCCAGTCAAGTGGTATATGCATCACTCCCGGGAGGAAAACCATGAGCTGCTCGGGAGAACCAGGCTGCAAGAGATCCCTGCTGCTTGTCCTCCATCCCTGGGGCTGCCAGAGCTCAGCACAGCCCCGGGACACACCACGGCCTCTCCAGAGGGGTCAGGTCCGCACCCTTCAGCCTGGAAAGGGGTTTAATGTTTGGGCACAAGTGTCTCTGGGGTGAGATACAGGGTTAGGGAGCAGCCAGCAGTGTGGCACACGTGGGATGTTTGTATTTCTGTCTTAAGCTCATGAGTGAAGTTCTTGCTGGCTGTGGAGAGTTCACAGTCCAGGAGGCCAGGAAATAAAAGTTCTTAACTTCTAAGGGACCTGCAACAAGAAGGATCTGAGACACCAGGTGTCTGGGTTAGCCAGGAGAGGCACAGAAATGTCCTTCTGAAGCAACAATTCCAGTGTCCATTTGGTCTCCAGTGGATACAGAGACAGGGCTGTGTCCCCCTTGGCTTGGCTGCCACATTACCTCTTTCCACAAAGTATCTGGTGAGGTCGCAGACAGAACTAGGACTGATTTTCCACTGCAACCTATGAATCACCACCAGCACCTGAAAAAAACAGGGTTTCACACCTGAACACACTCCTGCAGAGTATCTGTGGAGCCCCGTGCCTGGGGCAGGTGACAATGTCCTGGAGAGCCTTGGATTCTCCTGCCATGGAGCTCAGACAGCAGCCAAGGCACTGACACAACACTAAGACAAGTCCAGAAACCAAACATGAATTTCTCAAGTCCTGGCAACGCTCCTCCACCATCCTCTAAATTCCTCTTACTCGGTAGCAAAATGATTTCCGCAACTTTGGGTCAATCCAAAGCTGCTCTTTTCCAAGCTGCAACAGCCACACGTGGGAGCACACACTTCCCTGCATCCCATAACAGACACCAGCTGGAGTCACATCTCAGCATCACAATGGGAGATGAAAGACTTTCAGACCCTCCTCTTTTTCCTGACACTGCCTGTATGGGCCCCTCACTGCACACAGCTCCTTCAGCTCCCTATTCCCAAAGGTGCTGAAGTCCCGGATGCTTTTCCATCTTTATTTATTTTATTTAAATATCAGGGGCATATGGTTCATTGCAGCTATTGAAGGGTCTGTGTATGTATGTGGGGGGATTCTGATCCTGGGATTGTGAAGGATCCCAGCACTTCTGAGCACCCCCAGTGCCTGGTCACAGAGGAGCAGAGCCTGCAAACACCTCACTGAGGGCTGGAAGGAGTTTGTTGCTCACCTACATCACTCCAGGTGCTACCAAGGTTTATACGAGCCAGGAGATCATGAGGAATGCTGTTCTCTTTCTAGGACACCCTCTGTATAAGATGAAGGTCTAATCCCCAAGAAAAGACCAGTGCCAGGTCTAACCAGGAGCTCACTAACACAATTTCACAACTTCCCTAACACAGGCTCTGTGCATGAGCTGGGTTAGTGCAGCTGAAAAAAGATACCCCACAAGAGAAGAGCCCAGCTTCTCCTGGGAGAGGAAAGGATCCCAACAGGGAAAGCTGTCCCTGAAACCTGCTGATGTGTCCCTCACCCAGCAGCAGCCGTGGTACCCCTGGAGGAGCTCAGAGACCTGGAGACCCTACAAGTTTGATCACCTCTCTCCAGGTCCTCTTTGGAACAGCCCCAGGAGAACTGGAGCACAGGAGGCACAGGGATCTCTTGGAAGGAGGATCTGAGCATGGAAGCACAGAGATTGAGGATGCAGGATCTGGGTGTGGAGACCCTTCAGCTGTGAAAGTGGGAAGGAATAAAGTGCCAGTGGGGCTGATTTCCACCGCTGTGTTTTACAACACAGGCTTTACCTGCTCTCAGCAGGGAAGGGAGGAGGCAAGGACAGGAGCAAGAGGCTGAACTCATTAAGCTGCTCTCATCTGAGGAGCTGGGACAGCTCAGCAAGACAGTGGACTCCTGGGACCAAGGGACACTTGCTTCCCTCCATTTAGCTACCCACACCTGAGGTGTGTTTGAACAATCACTTCAAAAGCAACCCCTGGGGAAAGCGAGCTGGATGAAGAGGAACCTCTGCTTGTTGTTTTCGTTTCTCTGCCTTTCAGCCAATTAAGGAATTTCTTTTTAAGTGAGGGTCTGTGGTCTGCCTCAAAGAGCCTGAGCTCCCCTGGGGTCAGGTGGCCACGTGGAGTCAGCACTGCAGGGACTGCTGAGCCTGTCCCCTGCTCCAAACCCCCAGAACCTCTGATTTCTAACACTCCTGCAGCAGGTGCCTTCCCCCTTCACACCTTGCTTTTCTCACTGGTGTAACACACAGAAAGCAGGTTGTGTTGACATCAGGCACAGTTATCCCTGTGTCTTTCAACACTTTCCCCCAGTGTTTGAAGAACTCAACATGGAAAATGCCTTTGAAGCTCCACAGCCAGCTCCACAGGCATGGTCTGTACTTTTATTCTGGTCTTGTAATCACAGAAAAACAGAACAGTTTGGGTTGGGAGGGATCTTAAAGCCCATCTCATCCCACCCCTGCCATGGGCAGGGACACCTTCCACTATCCCAGGCTGCTCCAACCTGGCCTTGGACACTTCCAGGGATCCAGGGGCAGCCACAGCTTCTCTGGGCACCCTGTGCCAGGGCCTCCCCACCCTCCCAGCCAACAATTCCTTCCCAACATCAAGGGCAGCTCAAGCACAGTGGGGAGGGGGCTACAAACGCAGGCAGAGCACTTGCCCCAGGAGACGGGGAAATGTGTTTGCTGGAACAAACAGCCCTGGTGTGGGACTGTGCAGACAGATCCCTTGCATGAACTAAATGGCTGAAGTTTTCCCCTCCACAAACCACTCAGGGGTTTTTACCATCCCTTCTCCCAGGACAGCCCATAGAGGACACAAACATTCTGCATCAGGAAACAAAAGCTCCTGCACGTGCAGGGAAGTTTTGGAAGTTTGACCTGTTTGCCCACATCAAGGCCACCTTCTACAGCTTTAAGAGCAGAGAAGAGCTTTAGATGTCACACACCTGAACAACAGCAGTTAGAATTCATGTTGGCACCTCCTCCTATCCCGTGTTTCAGGCTGTTCCTCACCACCTTCCAACACCAGCTGTGGGGTGGGAGAACTTCCCTGTTGCCCAGGACAGGTGTGGGGTTAAGGCTAAACACACTATGGGCCCACAGCTGGAAAGAGGAAAGAAAACCTGATGGGTCCTTGAAGTGAAGACCCACCTACCTGCCCCCTTTACTCCTGCTGCAACTCCCCTCCCATGGGGAGGCTGGAAGAGGAGATTTACTGGTGGCTGCCAACCTGAACTGCTGGTCAGCTCAAGATTTATGCTGCAATTTGTGGTGCTGTTAAAATAGAATTGGAAGAGCAGTGGGGGAAGAGAAAGAGGGAACGAAAGGGAGGGGAGGGGAAATGGATCAAGAGCAACGCCACGGCTCCAAGGCTGTCTGCTCCCATCTCTCACATCTCCATTGAATCAATCACCCTGCATTCCAGCTGCTCTGCTCCTGCCATGCCAATACCTGGGCTCTCTTCACAGGGGGGCACACGCAGGGTACAGTCAATAGAAATCTGTCCATCTCCACCGCAGCTGAACTGTCAGGCTCAATAAATAGAGCTGGCAGAGAATGGCACAAAAGGACAGGGCATCCACAGGACTTCCACACTGCAGCCACCAAGGCCAGGAGAAGGGACATCCCCATACCAAATGTCACCCACTGCCCTCTCATCCAGCACTGGTTAAACATCATTCCCGCCTGCCAAGGTCATGGATGAGCTCAATTATTTCCTGTGCCTCCAGGAGTTTGCCAGCTCTGCACAGCAGGGCTGCAGGAATGAGGCTGCCAAGTCCTGGATCGATATCCCTGCACGTGCAAAGAGATGGAGGATTCCCCCAGTGAGACCATTCTGGCCTCTCCTCTGAGGAGAAACTGAGGCAGGGTCAGAGCCCCCTGCAGCTCTCAGGGAATCCTTGCTCTGCTCTGCACCACTGGGGCCTCCAGAAAATTGAGGGCAGCACGTCTTCAGTGAACTTCAGCAGAACAGCTTCCCCATGACATCAGGGGAACTCCCCCCAGCCTGAGCCAGCCCCTGTCCTGTACTGGAGGGAATTCAGAGTTACAGCCAAGGAATCTTTGGCCTTTCAGCACCTCAGCATCCCTGGTCTTTACAGAAGGAGCCAGGCCCAAGGGTTCCCACCTCAGGACAGAAACCACCACAGGGCTGAGGGTAAACTATCAACGCAACACGGACCACCCAGGCACTGGGGAGCTCTCCAGCCCTGCTCCCAAAGTACCTCCTCATGGAACTCCAGCCAGAAACTGAGCCCAGTTCCTTAAAATCACAGAATCAAGGTGGGAAAAGACCTCCAGGATAATCAAGTCCGACTTCTGACTGGACACCACCATGCCCACATTGCAAAGGGCCACATTTACTCATTTATTTAACACTTCTGGGGTGGTGACTCCACCACTGTCCTGGGATTCCTATTCCAATGCTAAAACACTCTTTCCATAAAGAGATTTTTCCTAATGTCTCACCTGACAACTTGAGGCTGTTTCCCCTTGTCCTATTCCTTGTTAGCCAGCAGAAGAGGCTGACCCACACATCACCACAACCTCTTTTCAGGCAGGTGTAGCATCTCCCATCTCCTCTTGCAAGGGAGATGGGAGGAGATGGAACCTGTGCCAGGCTGAGTCCCACCAACAGCACTGGATCTGTTTGTGTGTGTGCAGCTGACTTTAAAGGTCACTTCTCTTTCTCATGGGCCTGAAATTCAGTGGGGCCATGGAGCAACAGTTCCCCAGAAGGGACAAACCACACTGGTCTTCCTGTGGCTTGGCTGGGAAGGCTTCATCATGCACAGCCTACAAGGCATTTTCATTTCCTCGTGGCTTCTAGGACAGTCCTGGCCAACCTTCAGGGCCAGCATGCACAACAAAACACCCCTGGGTGTGCAGAGGGCACCGTGACCTGCGTGTGCCCTTTGCAGCATGTGGGCTTCCCCCTCTGCACATTGTGATGCCCACCAGAATAAACCAAGGCAAACGTGGTCAGCAGTGCTCTGAGGCCACTGTGGGCAGTTGACAGTCCCAGGGAACTCCCCTTCAGGGATGGGCAAACCACAGAGCTCCAGGAGGACACAGGAGCATCGCACCACACCAGCAGCCCACCGTGATCCCACCATCCCATCAAACAAAGGCTCCACGCAGGAACCCAGGCTTGGCCTAAGATTCAGTTTGGCATCACTGTGCACTTTCAAAAAGGGGGCCTGTTTGGTTTCTCCAGCGTTTGGAGAGAGCAGGAGGATTGGGTGGGTTCCCTGGTGCTGGAAGGGCCAGGAGCAGAGCAGGACAATGCCGTGCTGGGGCAGGCTGAGGCACACAGCCACCCAGACCCCAACCTGCTCCTGCTGCTCACAGTATCACAGTATCGATAAGGTTGGAAAACACCTGGAAGATCACCTAGTCCAACTATGATCCAACTAAATCCTAACATCTATAACACTTATATCATGCCCCAAGCTCTAGAGCCGCTGCCACCTTACCTGAGCCAGCAGCACATCTGGCTGGCTCCTGGAGCAGTCAGGCAGGCTGGAGCTACCAGGGAAGTCCCCACAAGTTGTGCTGTCCCCTGGAGGCCTCCAGAGCGGGTAACTCAGACCACAGCACTGTTTACTGCCTCTTAAAGATGACACATACCTCGGTTAGTGCTTTGACAGCTGGAATCTGGGGGATGCTCCTGGCTTGGCCACGTGCAATTAACCCTCCCACGTCCACGTGTCAGAGGGAAACATCCTGCCGTCACAGCAACCCTGTGGAGGCCACGCTGACACTGCTCCAGCAGCTCAGCACCCCCTCCTTGCAGCAGGGCACAGATTCCCACCAGGGAGGGCAGCTCCTGAACCTGTTTGTGTCACACACACCTCACGAACAGCTCCTGGGTAAGCTCAGCAAGGACAACCTGAAGGACATCACTGTCCACCTACGGACAGGGGACGGAGAGGAGGAAGGAAAGCGCATGCCCTGAGCACTGAAACACTCACACGGCCCCTGAAATGCAGCACAGGAGACAGATGGGCCCTGTCAGCTGCTGTGCCCTCCCCACCAGCACCCCCTGAGCAAGCCAGGCCTGCAGTGCCCACAAGACACAGAGCAGCTACACATTTGCTGCAGGAAAACGGGTCATTGGGTCAAGGTTTGCTGGGGATTCTCCAGGGGGGTGTGAGGTGATGATGTGCCCAGTGCACGTCACTGCTGGGCAGGACAGCAGCAGCAGCATCACTGAGCCATGGGCTGCAGTCCTGCAGCTCCTGGAAAAAAAACAAACCAGTCTTTCCACATTTCAGAAGCATCAAGTGTCTCCATGTTTGTCCCTTCCCTGCAGACACACACAGCAGGAGAAACCTCAGCTCCTGGGCAGGGAAGGGGCAGTTGGTGGCACACCCCAGTACTCCATGGGGCATGTGCCAGCCAGCACCAGGGCTCTGAATGAAAGGTCTCTTCTCCTTGGTGTGGGGTGATCATGGGATCAGGGGAAAAAATATACATATATACACACACATCTATCCATCTACCTACTGAGAGCTTCACTTTTCTGAGGTAGGAAGATTAAAATCAGGTTTTCAGGAAGAAAAAAGATCCTGCCTGTGTCCACTTCTCCCCACTCCACAGCTGGGGAATGCTACTGAAGGCCAAAGGGAATGCACACTTTGTCCTCTCCCACTGACAGGAGGGAAGATCCACTCTCCCAGCACCCTTCTATGCTATAATCAAATCTCCCATGCTCGGAACACTGGAGCACAACTCCAAGCCCCAGTGTGTGATGCACAGGGAACACTGGGAGCAGCAGGGCTGGGACAAGGTCTGGAGACCAAGCTGAGCTCAGGGCAAGGGCAGGCAAGGCCCCTCCAGCTCCCAGCAAGCTGCTGACTTGGCAGCCTTTAAGCACCCGCAGCCCAAAGTCTCCTCCTCATCCCCCACACCGCCCTGGCTCTCCTGCTGCCAGTCCTGCCGCCATCCAGACGGGCTCCAGGCTGCCTTCACACTCCACTTCCAGCTTCCTTCTGGTGTGGATGTCCTGCTGCAGCCTCAGAAACGCCATCTGTACGGCAGGAGCAGCTTCCTCCTCTTCAGCTCAGCTCCTCACACCTCCTCACGGTGACCTTCAGCACCTGCCCCTGGCACAGACTCGGTGACGCTCGTGGGCACAGGCTGAGAGCCTGGTGCTGTGCCAGGCAGAGCGGGAGGGCTGGCATGGTGACAGGCACGGGGAGGTGCCCGAGTCAAATAAAAGCCCAGGGCAGTTAGTTGAGGAGAGTGGCTGGTAAGGCACAGCTACCTGGGAGGGCTGGGGGTCCCTGGGAGAGCCATTGATCCCTGAGAGGGCTGGGGATCCCTGGGAGGGCTGGGGGTCCCTGGGAAGGGCTGGGGGTCCCTGGGAAGGGCTGGGGGGTCCCTGGGAGAGCCACTGATCCCTGAGCGAGCTGGGGATCCCTGGGCAGGAACAGAGCAATGCAGCCCAGCTTGGCAAATACAAACAGCACCCACCTTCCCTCTCTGTGCCCCTGGACAACTGCCCTTCTGTTTTGGGGTTCAGTCCCAGGGAACAAAGGCCCGCAGAGGGATCCTCCAGCACAGCTTCCCTCCATCCCCTCCATGCACAGCGCCAGGCTCCAGCCAGGCCGGGATCAAAGCAGCCTTTCAGGACACGGCCAGCTTGGGGCCAGGCACTCCTGGAGGGGGAGGAGGGTGGAGGGAGCTCTGCACATCCTCCCCTCGCCATTTCTGAGTCATGTTAGCCAGAGATCCAGCCCAGTGTCAAGCTGGATTAAGTTACTGGTGGAAGAAATGCAGCCTTTCACAGCAGCCAGTAGCTGGTGGTTGTGGAGGAAAGCAAAGAGCCCTGGGATGAACCCAGGGAGCACTGAGCACTCAGCAGCACTGAGCTGCTCACAGGGAAGAGCTCCCTGCCCACCCAGGGGCAGGAGGATGTTCTTGCCCTCACCAGCCCACAGCACGAGGTTAATGCAGACCCAGCTCCCTCTGGGACAGGTGCTGCACACCTGTGATCGTGGTTTCCATCCTGACCTGGGAGAGGAAGAAACCATCCCTCAAACACAAACTTTTCCACATCTTCTCCCTCCATGCAGCAGCTCAGCCAGGCTCCCGAGCTTCCTGCTGTCATCACATCCATCCATCAGCTCCTTCTGGAGGGCTGAGACCATTTCACAGCTCCAGGCTACATGTGTGACACCTCTCAGGGGGACAAGTGATTTGCCACGAAACACGAGACCACACTCCTGCCTGTGCAGCCCAAACCAGTCAGGGGAGCAATGCGGAAGGGTTACTATGGGCAAAAAAAAATAAAAATCCCCTGCTCTGGCTCCTCTTACTAATCCCTGCTATTATAAAATAAAACATTCACCACCCACCAATTCCTCTCCCACCTCACCCCCAACACTCCTGCACCTGGAAACACACCTGCCCCAAAGCGAATTCCAAATGGAAGCAAGTTCCAGGCCCTCTGATCACACTTTCCCACAGCATGGAGTACAAGAGAGCAGCTTCCTCCACAGCAAAACTGCATCTCTTCCCAAAAAATGTGGAGAGGATGGGCCCATGGATCCAGCCAAAGCTGGGTGCTAAACTCCTTCACACAGTGCAGCATCCAAAGCAGAATTCCCCAACACCTGCACCTGGAGAAGGACCTGAACCTGCTTCCCTGGAGGTTCCACAGCTCAGCTCCCACAGGCAGGAGTGTCCCAGAACCAGGGAAAGGTGCTGGCTGTTCCCTTCTCCAGGCTGGTGCTGCTGAAGGGGCAGCTCTGCTGTGCCCTCCAACACCCAGGCAGGGGGGTCAGGCCTTGCAGTCCAGATTTCAGCCAACCCCACTGTGCAAGATGAGCACACACTCCAGCAGGCTCTGCCCTCTCCTTGGAGAGGGTGAGCAGGCAGGATGGCTCTTGTGGGAGGTGGGGAAGGTTGGAGGAGCAAAGGGAGAATTTCTTTAGGTATCTATTGAGAACTTGGGTCTCCACTGCTCTGCACCATCCTCCAAGTTATTTGTGGCTCCAGAGCTATAAATAGCCTCAATTTAAACAACTTAATAGGCTTTGTGAGTGAATGGACCCGGAGCAGCCAGCATGGAAAGTGGATGGGCAGGGCTGGAGGCAGCGTTCCACACTGCCAGCTCCTTGGCACTGCAACACCTCCTTGAGCAAGGCAACCCCAGGTGAGAACGGGAGAGCAAACACTTCCAATCCCATCCAGCACAACCTGCAGCATCACTACTCCACCAAACCCCAGCTGAACTCAGATGCCACAACTTGCAGAGGGAGCCCGAGCCACAGGGATGCATCCTCCTCATGGCAGCTCCCGGGAGACACAAGCTCCACTCTGCTGTGATGAACAGCATGTCCTGGATACGAGAGCTGATAGAAGTACCCTCGTGGTTTGGGAGGATGGTCCCTTTGCCCCTCCTCATCCCTCCTCTGCGGAAATACAGTCAGAGCATTTCTTTATCCCCATCTGTTCCACAGCCACTTGTGTCTGTTCTTTACACAGAGGCTTGGGGAAAGGAGTTGGACCAGCTGGACCCCAGAGGTCCCTTCTTACCTCAGCCAGTCTGTGATTCTTCCAAGGTGCAACACCAGCTCTCTGAGCACAGCCAAATCCATGCAGGCTGCTGACAGAACGCAGGGAATTGTGCCTGCCCCATCCCAGCCCTGTCAGAGTCCCTGTACCCCAAAGAGCACCGACACCGGGGCTGCCAGAGCTCCTCAGGCTGCTCCTGAGATCCAGTGACAGAAAACAGAGGCAGGTGATCACCAGGTGACTCTCTGCAGTCACCTGATGCTTTACACCAGCAGCTTTTCTTCCCAGACATCTCATGTCTCCACTGGGCCTTGGTTTCTCCAAGAAATTCAGGGAATCATTAAAATCAGAAAAGCCTCTAAAATCATTGAGTCCAGCCATTCCCCCAGCACTGACAAGGTCACCACTAACCCATGTCCCCACATGTCACAGCTACATTTTTTAAAACCGCTCCAGGGCTGGGGACTCCCCCACTGCTCTGGGCAGCTGTGCCAGGGCCTGACCACCCTTCCCATGATGGAATTTCCCCAATATCCAACCTAAACCTCCCCTGGCACAACCTGAGGCCATTTCTCTCCTCCTGTCCCTTGTTCCCTGGGAGCAGAGCCCGACGCCCCCCAGCTCTCCCCTCCTGTCAGGGAGTTGCAGACAGTGAGGATGTCCCTCCTGAGTGTCCTTTTCTCCAGACTAAACCATCCCTCCAGTTCTGCCTGTGCAGGAGCTGAAGTGCCAGAACAGAGGAGGGTGGGAGGAGCTGCACATTCCCCCTCCACAGGGCTCCCTGCCACTCCTCCATATGCCAGACTCCCATTATTAATATCTCCACCAACCTCAAGGCAACTCAAAGCCCCAGAACAGGATTGTGTGACACTGCCCAGCAGTTCTGACTCGCTGCTGTTGACGCATTTGAGCCACAGGGCTCACAAACACCAAGGATAAGGATGAGTTGCCTCGAGTTTCCCTCCAGGAAATAAGTGGTTCTCCAGGGGAGCAGGGGGGTGGCACAGCAAGTGCCCTCCCAGCAGCTGCCAACAACAAAAGTAGGAGGATTTACATATTTTTAGCATTTAAAAAATAATAATAATAGAGTGTGTTCCTCCTTCCACAGTCACTGAGACCCAGAGGTATTTCATTCTGCAAAGGCTTTTATGGAAAAATACAAAACCTTTGCAAAATGCTGTGGGAAGCCTTAGAAAATTAATATCCTCTGGAAGAAGAAGGAGCCCAGAGAGCTTCAGCCAAACCAAGCAGTGGGCAGAGCCATATGGATTCAGCTGCACAGATCTTGCAACCCTTTCCCCAAAAAGCCTCTCCTAAAAGGAACAAAACCCAGCAGTTCTCAGGACTCAACAGGACCCTCTTTAGAATCCTGGGGAGTGACGACTGGGTGAACAGAAACATCCCCCCAAATCCCACCAGGAAACAGCTCAGTGCCCGAATTCCCTCCTAACCCCTCCCAGATGTGCAAGGATGCACCTGGAGAGGTGCCACCACCACTCCCAGCAGCAGCAGGAGAAGCCACCACGACCTCACAGCTCCCAAACTATTCCAACTGCACCGGGGCCATGTCCTACTGCCAGCACCGACCTGTGGCACTGCCCCTTCCTCTCCCAGCTCCAGGGAGGGTTTGGCACATCGGGAAGCTTGGCTTTGATGGATCCACAGGCTCAGCTTAACAATCCCCCCCAACAAGAGCCCAGGCCAAGCACCTTCGAGCACATGAGCAGGACGGAGCCCAGGGGGATTTGGGACTGAGCCAGCATCTGTCTGGCTACACACAGCTACCAGGGATGTATTTAAACCCAACATCTTTGCCCTAAGCAGTGATTCCAGCAATGAGATCCCTGTAAAATCCACACAACATCTGGTACCTCTAGTCTTTAAGTAGCTGTGTGCTCCTGCCACTCTGGGGTTCTTTCAAACATGGGATGCTGACACACAGAAAGAAACTGCAGCCTGGTCCAGAAGAGACCAGGGGCTCAAATCTGGATGTCATCAGTCTACTGCTTCTACCACTAAAACCATTTTTTCACTCCTTCTTGTCTCCCTGCCTTCAGCAGACAGGGAACTCCACACTACCAGCCTCCCCCCAGCTTCTAAAATCCTGAAAGCCAAACAGCACGGATTTCTCCCCCTATTCCCACCCCACCATGAGGAATGCCCCCCAAAATCCCCCACCAAGTACAAACCAAAGTCACCCACTAAATACTTGTGTCCCTGCTTCCCTGCCAAGGAAGGCTTGTGCCCATCCCTGAGACAGCCCAGAGCAGCTTGGCTCTGCGCTGCCCCACAGCAGCCAAGGCCTTATCAGCTCCAAAGGTGGCCACAGGCATAGAGAGAAAACCAGCAGGAAAAGCCAAGTCTATCCCAGAACTCCTGCCTGGCCTCAAACTGACTCCCCAGTGCTCCCCTTCCTGCCTACGCCACACAACTCCGGGGACAGGGACACGCAGAGGCAGGCGACCTACCCCGACTTGTTCTGTTGACTTACTTAATTCCTTAAAGGAATATATTTATCTGTTCCTCTCTGGAAACCAACCCTCCTTCGCCCCGTTGTTCCCCCCGTCCCTCCCTGTGAAGGCGCTGCTTTGATGCCTGGCTGAGCCCAGCAGGTCTTTGGAACCCACTTCCATAATCACTGCCCGGAGCCAGTTCTTCCCACGCAACTCAGCGCTCACTGAATCACGGCCAGTGATTTTCCTGTCTCCAGGAACCACGCAGCACCGAGCTGGGAT
Source organism: Pitta sordida (assembly GCA_013390025.1). Classification (NCBI taxonomy): domain Eukaryota; kingdom Metazoa; phylum Chordata; class Aves; order Passeriformes; family Pittidae; genus Pitta; species Pitta sordida. The sequence goes on from WEKX01010573.1 coordinate 713,638, forward strand.
GAGCCCTGCTCTCCCTTCAGCAGGGGAAACACACAATGATCAGCACAGCCACTCCTGTCCCAACAGGACACCGGCGTTATCCGCGCCCAGACCGGCGGTTCCTGTTCTTGCCCCGACATCCGCTCCACCACCAAGGCTGGTTGTTCAGGAAATTTATTTCCACACGTCAAGATTTCACTGAAGTTTCTCAAGCTCCTCCAAGCTACAGACTTCGAGCCGTGAGCTGGCACACACCAGGCTGCAGGGACACCACGTTTTCAGTGCCCAGGGCAGGACGTGCAGTGCTGGCTGTACAGGGTGTCCATCTGTGAGCCAAGACACCTTCCCCAACTCCCCAAGGCAACAGAGGGAAAACCAGCAGTCCAGAAGGGGTAATCCTGCAGGAAGGAGCCAGCTCTGTTTGCAGGACCCCTCTGAACTAGAGAGGACAAACCCCACGGTGCAGATCACCAGCCACACCGTTGGCACACACAGCAACACATCTGGGGAATTGCACAAAATATCCTTTTCAAAGGCCTGCTGGGCATTGCCAGGAACTCGAGTCCTGGTTGGAGAGCAAAGACAACAACTAATTGGTTCCACACTGTTCCCAGCTCAACAAGAAGACCCAAGACAGGGCTAGAGAGGAGCAAAGGTGACACTGCTGCCTCGGAGGCTCCCAGAGCACCAGGCCCTGTGAAGCACAGTCCAAGTCTCACAGCAGCAGGAGGGCAAGAAAACAAGGACTACATGGCACATACTACATGATCAACACAGCAAACACCTCCAGGGGAAAGCCAGGACACTCAAAAGCAAGCAGCTATTCCTAAAAAACCCCAGCAGCTCCAAACAGACTCAAGCAGGTACAAACACCCCACCAGGCTGGAGTCTACACAGAGCAGGCATTAGGCAAAAGGCTCAAATGTTATTAGCACAAAACACAGCAGCCTCTGCAGCCAAGCCCCCAGGCAGAGGGGTTTGAGATGCTTTTTAAAATACCTCTCAGCCTGTCAGAGGCTGAATGCAGGACACAGGCCCCAACATGAAAAGAAACTCCTCAATGCAAGTGGCTGGCGGGGAAGGGGCAGAGGCAATGGGGCAGAGACACATCTGAGGTGCTGATCTCATCAAGGGAGGACAGGAACTGAGGGTAGGAAACACTGAGCTCTTTTACAGAGGAATTCAGGTTTGGTGTGTTTCGCTCCCCTGAATCTGGTATTCAAAAGCATTTCAGTGCTTGTGCATGAAAACAGCTGAGTTTAGAAACTCTTGTGACTCTGCCCCACCCAACCTGGGGTCACAATCCACACCAGTGTCGGTCAGAGAGAAGAGGAGCCACAGGACCACGGCAAACAAGGAACTGAGATCCCATTCCCAGGCAGCCACCTTCCCAATCTGGGCGAGTGAGGAAGGGCAGGGCCCAGTCCTGCAGTCCCCTCCAGGAGCCACCAGCCACCCTGTGCAAAGGACAGGGCTTGGCACCACCAAACCCAAAGCTTGAAATCACAAAAACCAAAACCACCAAAGCCAGCGGACATTTGGCTGCAGCTTCCCGAGGAACCGAACCCCTGAACGAACCAGGCAGCGAAGCGAGCGGTCTCCTGAGCGAAGCTGGGCGGGGTGAGCAGGGGAGTGAGGGAGCAGCCTCCCAGCCTCCTTCCCCTCGTCCTTACCTTCGCACCCGGTGCTGCAGGTGCTGGTGCTGCCGCGTTATAAGGGCACTTTCCCACACGGGACCGCCGTGGCTGCTCCTGTACCAGCCCACGGCCGGGTGCCCCGCGTAGGCCGCGCCACCGAAGCCATGGTCCGACTCCGTCTCCGCGGCCAGCGACGAGGCCGAGCTGCCCATGGTTCCCCCCTGCCCAGGCCACGCTGAGACCCAGCCTAGGTTAGGTGCAGGCCAGTGGCATGGGCAGCTCGGGAGGGATGGGCGAGGCGCCGTGGCAGGGGCTGCTGTAAAGATCCCGACACGCTGCAGGAAGGGAGGTCGGTTCTGATCAGAGTTGGAACAAAACAAACAAGGAGAAAGGGGGGAAAAAAGTACAAAACAAAAAAAAAAAAAAGAAAGAAAAAGAGAGAAAGATAAGGTATGATTTCAGAAACAACCCCCCCAGTTTTAAAGGCTACTAATGCATGCTCTGAGCAGGATCCCCGTGCCAGCGCTCACTGGGATGGGAAGGGCTGTTCCAAGGAATCCAGCCTTGGCTGCTGGGGATGGGGAGCACGGGGAGGTCTAGAGGAGGCTCCTCTCCAGACAAGCACCAGGAGTTCCCAGGCACAGCCTGACAGACGGAGGGAAGCACAGCAAAGCCCAGCACAAAGCCAGGGGAAAGAAGCAGAAAACGGGACAAGCCAGTCCCACCCGGCAGCTCCCAGGGACACCAGAGCAGGTCAGTCAGTGTGAGAGCTCTGGGCTCTGACTGGCACACCAGTGCTCAGCGACCTCAGCTACCAGGACTGGGTGGTTTGTGTGCTTGTACATGAAATAAAATATCCCTCTTTTCCTGTTCCATACTAAGTAAGGCTGGAACTGGACAGGCTGGGTATCTGCACAAGTATTTCTGTGACTATTTACTTGCCCTCAGGCCGATTTTTAGTTGGTACTGAGCCTGGCACTACCCACAAAAGCAGATCTGGGGCTTTGACTCCTTTACTCCCTCTCTCTCTCCTACTTTTTGGAATCTATCCTTGGAGCATCCTCACAGTTAAACTACACAAACATTTCGTGTCCTCCGAGTACTTGAAGAAGTTTAAACACACACATGTCTCTCCTTCAAGGCAAAAGGCACAGCAGTCTGGATGCACGTCAGGAGCAAAGGATCAAGGCAACATTTAACAGAGAAAAAAAAAGAAGAAACGAGGAAGACAAAAAAAATTAGCACAGCTGAGCTTATTCAATTACCCACCAGGATTTAGGGAGATGAATGAACTGCAGAAAGACCTTTGTGAAGCAACTACTGAAAGGCTGAAATGAAGAGTCCTAAAATACAGTTTTTCAATCCCAGGATTGATCCGAGGGATCAAGAAAGGCCTTGATAGATAACAAACTCTGAAAAGCAGCAGCTCAAGGAGCAGGTGCAATTTTGCTACAAGCTTAATACCAGACTGTGCCTGCATCAGGTCATTAGCTGGAGAACGTGAGCTGCTCTGTTACTGTCTCTTCCCTGTATCCCACAAAGCCTGGACTACCCGAATAAATCTGAAACATAAAGCCCAAGAAGACGATTTTCCCTACCTCCTCCTTGGTTTAATTGGTTGCCTCAGTGCTGTGCATCAGCCCCACACCCCCACACTTCGCTTCCAAGGTTTCACTGATTCCTGCAGATCCAGCCAAAGTGGATCCCTGGCGCTTCCCCTCTCATTTCCTGCTATTCAAGCAGTTAATTTGTAACAAATCTGATTTTCTGCCTCAATGAAAGCCACGCCATGTGCGGGGAAGAGCATTTCCAAGTACCATCCACTCCAGGCTGACTGGAGGCATCAGTCATCCCACACCTGCCCCAGCTCTGGATTTTCCAGCCCCATCCCCAGGACTGCACGTGCTCCAGCAACAAAGGCACAGGGAGTGCAACTCTGAGGCCTGCCACAAGAACAGATGCTGCCTCTTACCTCAGGTTCTGTCACGACAAAGTAAACAAAGACAGGCAAGATGGGTAGAAACAGCCCTGCCCAGCTCAGCAGGCTGAGCACACAGGATGCCCAGGCAGCCAACAGCCTTTCCCTGTGCGAGGAGGGTTAAACTGCCCAATAAAGCAACTCCACAGGCTGGCTCAAGACCACTTCCTCAAGCGGGAAAAGCAGAACTCTGCTTCCTCCTCCTCCTCCTCCCCACGGAAACCAGGCTTTCAGCTCACCACAAGAGGCCAGAGACATTCCTGCTGCCTGCATCACACCCGCTGTCCTGCCTCGTCCCCCTCTGCCGGGCACCTCCACTGCGCAGGGATAGCAGAGCCTGGGAGTCCTGCTTTAAAACCTGCACTAAAACCCCACACTGGGTGGAGCTGGGAGAGCAAGGGAGCTATAAATAGGTGGAGGATAACCTGGCTAAGTCGGAGTGATCTCCGAGCCTGTCTGGTCTAACCGGGCTGCCTGGCTGCGGGCGCTGCGGGAAATCGGATTTCTCCAGGCAAAGCAGTAAATCCTTCTCTCCAGGGTCACCCTCATGCCAGGTGAGAGCAGCCAATGAACGATCCTGAAGGACTGGCCCAAGGTGGGGAGAGGCTGAGAACAGGAGTGGCGGCAGCAGCGTTACAGCCTCAGTGCAAAGCTCCAAACTCCAGGGAAATGAGGAACCTCCAGGAGATAAAGGTGAGAATGGGAACTGCACCCCAGCAAGGGAAGGGGCCAAGTGAAGAAGCAGAAAGGCTCTCTGGAAGCATTCAGCCTCATTTTTGAGGGATTTCCCCCACCGGGCAGGGAGATGCCCCAGGATGACCTGCAGGCACGTGGCTCTGGCTGAACAAGGGAGGCTTCAGCCACAGAGAGGGAGCAAACTGCCAAGAGCTGCTCTGCCTTGGCACGAGGGAGCACGATTTTTCTACTAATTAATAAAGCACTGCTTCCACCTATCTAATCTGGAGAGGAAGCAACAATGAAAATAGACTGAAGTGTCTTGAGAAGGGTGGATTTAACTCATGGAAATTAGCAGTTAAGCACCTTAGCAAGATGCTGAGTTTGGAATTTGGTTTTCTGCCCCTCGCAGCTGCAATAATTACCAGGTTTCAACTGATGCTGTTGAACTGCTCCCAAAATAAACCCCAGATTTGATCTCTCCACCCCCAAGCCACTCACACGTGCTTACCCTGATTGTGGTGCAGCCCCTTCCTCAAACTCCCCCCCAGCACCGTGAGCAGCAGGCACGGACAGCGAGGGCAGGGCAGCAAAGCTTTCCCAGGGAGGTTCTTCCTGCTGCTGGGAGAGCAGAGCAGCTGCCTGGATGCTTCCAGAGAACTCTATTCCTCCCCAGCAGTGCTGTGCTGACCCTTCAGGCCCCAGCTCTCCTGTCACAGGCAGGAAGGGTGGGGATCTGGCTCTGCCCAACCCCCTTTCCTTCCCTCCAGCTTCAAAGTAGGTTTTGGCGTCTGAAGGGAGTAAAGAAAGCTAAAAAAAGGGAACTAGCCCATGTGTTTCATTGCCTCTAGGAAGTGGCAGGATCAACTTTTCCTAGGATCAGCCCCTTTGGCACACAGCAGGAAGAAGAGACAGAGGTCCCTGGAGCTGCTGGAGCCAGCGAGTGAGACTCAGCCCAGCCGGTCTCATGTGTAGCAGCCCCCCCCTTGTTCTGGGATAACCCCCACACTCCTTTTCCTGGGAGTTTATCGATCCACGTGGCACAAGCTGGCTCAGTTACTGCCCAGCTTTTCCAGCCTCTCCTGGTTCTCAGCCTCCCAGACTCAGGGACAAGACTTTATCACTTCATTAATTCTTCTACTCCCCCAGTCTATAAATAAAGTTAACTCTGAGCTACTCCCTTGCTGCAGGGAAGATCCAGGAATGAAAAGACAGCTGTCCTGAACTCCAGGCAGCTCTGGCCTGAGGTGAGCCAGCAGCTGGCCCAGTAGCAGGCACATCATGCTCCTGAGGGAAAGACATCCCTCAAAGCTGTGGAAGCTGCAGAAGACTTCATTCTAAGATTGAAGCTGCAAGTACCAGCCTTCCCCTCCTTCTGCTGTGTGAGCTTCCCTTCCTGGAGGCTGGCTAAGGTCAGAGACCCACAGAATCTCCAGAGCTGGAAGGGACCCAAAAGGATCACTGAGTCCAACTCCTGGCCCTGCACAGACACCCCAACAATCCCACCCTGTCCCTGAGTGTTGTCCAAACTCTCCTGGAGCTCTGGCAGCCTTGGGGCTGTGCCCAAACCCTGGGGTGCCAGATGTGCTGGGAGCTGGTACCACCCTCAGCAGCAAAGGAGGAGCTCTCTGCCCTCACTCACAGGCAACATTTTGGTGGCAGGGAGAAACCAGAGCACCTGAAGAGCCCACACAGGCCTGGCAGGAGCAGCCTCCCTTCCAGGAACTGCGGGATGACACTCACACCCTGGAACACCAAGTAGCCCAGGGGCAGCTGGAGGAGCTGTGGCTGCAGGAAACCACTCTGGACATCCCAAAGGTACGGCCAACCCTTGGGCAATCCTGACTCCATGCCCTCTTCCCACTAAACGAGGTGTGTGCTCAGTGTCTGGGGCAGGCAGGGCAAGGTGTGCAGGGCTGGGAAGGGGCACAGCACGAGACACGGCAGGGCAAGGAGGTTTCAGAGCCATGGAGCACGTCAGGCATGGGATAACTGAGGAGGCAGAGTGGAGTGTCTGCCAGCCAAGCAAGGGGAAGAAGCTCAAGCATTTGTGTGGCCAGCAAGTGGTACAGCCAGACCCCAGCTCCAGGCAGGCAGCAGAACCAGAGGATGTGCAAACCCAGCACCAAGCAGAGCATGGCTGGCATTCACCAGGCTGAGAGGACCCTGCTGAAAGAAGCAATGCCAGGACAGGAAGGGCAGACAACCTCTCTTCTCCCACAAAGCAGGGGAAGAGCAGACAAGCAACAAGACACCCACCTCAGACAGAAGCAGCACAGGCTGAAATCCAAGATGCAAACACCGACCCCATGAGAGCTCCACGGCTCAAGTGCAGCAAGAGCAAGGGAACGCTCTGTGCTGAGCAGGTGTTGTGGTCTCAGCTGGGGACAAGAAACAAAGTTTTGCTGCTCTTTCTCCCTGCCCTCACCTGCCAAGCCAGCCCAAGTGCTGCAGTCTTGGCAGGAAATTAAGGTGTCAGCAAGTTCTAATTCCTTGCAAAGCTTCTGGCAGGGAGGGGCAGGAAGGTACCTCCAAGGACAGACTGAGGCAGAGGTATAACAGGAAGGATGGGCCAGTGCTGGCACACTCAGCTGTGCTGTGGGAGGCTCTTGCAGCCCTCGTGCTCCACCACAGAGCTCCCTATGTGACTCAGGGCCTGGTCCTGTGACTCAGGAAGCTCTGTCTGACCTGCCTGGGCCAAGAAACCTCCAGGTGCACGAGGATGAGAGACAGTGTGTGAGCAACACAAATGGGAGGACACAGAAGAGGGGGAGAAGGGTGAAACTCCCCCACCAAAATGTCTGTTACAGGGCAGAGGGTGAGAGGAGAGAGGAGAGTCGGATGTTCTGGCCCTGGAGGGAACTGAGGGGACTGGAAGCCGCAAGTGAGCTGTTTTCCAGATCTCTGTGAGAAGCAAGCCTGGTTCACCACTTGCAGAGGTATCACTAGCTGAAGGGAGCTGTCTGGAAGCACATTTCCAGATGGGCTATTAATGAGGTAACAGGATAATTGAAGCTGGAGCCCCAGAGCAGCAGGGAACAGGACCTCACGTTTCATGCGACACCTCAGCCAAGCCCAGAACAGCAGCACATGTCCCTGGCCACGGACAGTAACATGCAAGGGCAAGCCTGAGCCTCTTTACCTGCTTCCAGCTGCCTTGAAACTGGTTCTGGCCCAACTTTAACACAGGAGAAACTCATACACAGCAGCTGAGTTGGGCTGAGCTGCATTTAAAGCCCAGCACTGACTCCTCATGAGTATGCAGGCAGAGGAAGAGGTGTCCAAAGCCTGAAGTGAAAGATTGATAGGAAAAGCAGATTTATTGCAGGGCCAGCTCAGCCACAGAGCAACGAGCAGCGAAGTCTGAGCAAAGTTTCCCCTTCTCCCTTGCCCTGGGCACTGCCAGCCAGTGACAGATAATCCAGTGAGCACTGGAAATCCACCACGGTCACTTTGAGAGAGGGGATTATACAGATTTGAAAGGGCAGTCAACATCTTAATCACAAACTGGAGGGAGAAAAAAGAGGGAGAAGCAGAAGGTTTTTTTCAAAACAAGGGTTAACTTCAAACCCCATCTCCCCTGACAGCCGAAGAGCAGTTTCTGAACGAGCATGAAAATGGCAACAGCAGCACTGCTGAAGGAAGATCTGAGTGTTTCAAAAAGAGCCCACACAACCCCATCTCCACAACCCCAGTGCTCTATTAACTCAATTAACACTGCTCCAGTGAAGTGCAGCGAGCCACGTGTATCCTGCAGCTTCCCAGCCAACCGTGGGTGACTTTGGAGCGGGCTGGCACCGGCCCCCTCATTAGCAACAGAGAGGTGATGGCACAGAGAGACACGAGGAACAACACAAGCCACACAGCATCCAAATCTTGGGAAGCTTGAAGCAGCAGATCTCACTTCCAGATCTTTTCCTCCCTGTATTAATAACCCTTGTAGCTGAGTTCTGTCATCCCACTCAGCTCACAGGCTGCTCCAGCTCCAAGGGATGTCAGGCTGAAAAATCACCTCGACAGATTGCCTGCTGAGACCAGCGGCATTATAAAAACAGGAAGCCCTCACTCTCCTGCTCCAATATGCTGTGGATGGAATGGGAAGGAGGGATGCTTTGCAGGAAGAACACACACATGGGACCCTTGCCAGGAAAAAATGCATCTTGAGCAGCACATGTGCTCTTAGTTTCCTCCTCTTTCAGAAAGGTTTAACTACACTCTGGGTTACCCAGCAGCAATAAACCATTTTTCCCCCCCTTTCTCACTTACAGCAGAGTGTTGCTTGGTAAACAGCAGATCTTCCTGTCTGAGGCTGTGCCAGCCTGTGCAGAACAGAACTGTTGTTATTGCACATTCACAGCTAGAGATAAACATGAATAAGAACCACGAGCAAGAGCCAGGCACCGGCTCCTCAACACACAGCTTTATCAGGTTCACCTTGAGTCAACTGCTTCTGACAACATCTCTCCCTCCTGAAGGGGCAAGATGGCACAGGCAGCAAGGACAAACAGTACAAAAAGAAGGCAGAAGTGACAGCAGCACAAAAAGTGCTCTTCTGTACTCGCTGACACTCACAAACTGTGCAGCTCCACAACTCCACCTGCACTCGAAACACTCAAAAGCACAACACGGAAACAAACGAGCCCAGCCAAGCCAACCTTCCCAAATGGAAAAACAAAACAGCCTTCAACACATTCCTCAGGACAAACCTCCATCTGCAGGACATAAAGGTTACAGAGAACCAGGGAAGGAACAAAAAGTGCAAGTCATCTCTCATCTGCAAGCTGACACTCTGCAGTGGCACAGGGACAACCAACCAGCCCAGGAAAGCTGGACACTGGCGAGTCAGAGGAGGGTTTCTGACCTTTCAAAGAGCAGATCTATCGACCAGCTGCTCCAGAAGCACTGGGGAGAGAAGCACAGAGTTAGTTCCAATGATGAGTTCCTGGACAAGTTCATGACCTGTGTGAGATGACTGTCTGCAGCAGCAGGGAACCGAGGAAGTTCCTTTTCGCAGATCACTCAGCAGCCTGAATTCAGAGAGGGCCAGGGGTGCCCAAACACAGCACAAACACGAGGTCATCCCCAAAAGGACAGCAGGGATTGTATCTTCAGATCATGCTAAGCTGACAGATAAGCAGATGAAGAGCTGGCCACTGCAGAAGGGAGGGGAAGAGAGTCACAGCAAAACACCACAAAGTCTCACAGCCAGTGAAAACCCAGGGCACGGACTTGGGAAGCAGAGCCTCAGAGACAGGAGGTGGAGGAGATGTTCTCTGAGCACACTGTCCCCAGACACCCCAGCCACAGCTTTAATTCTAACACAGATCAGACAGACTGTAAAGAAGCAATTTGCTCAAGCCACATCCAGCTCCCAGTCCTCCCTGCCCTGCCCAGAGCCAACAGGCAGCAGCACCTGGGTGTCTCCTCCTGCCATCTTGATGCCATTCAGCCTACCCTGGCTTTAATCAGCCATAACATCCCAATTTCCAACCAACTGGCCTAGATTTAAACCATTGCATCTCTGGCTGTGCCTCGGGCAGCGCAGAGGTAGGACAAGCCTGGCAGACAACGGTGGCATTTGGCATTTCCATCACAATCAACAGGGACAGAAAAGCATAAGAATCACTCAGAGGTGCATGAGAGGCTCCTGCCTTCCCCAGGAGCACAGGGAACCAGACAGAACAAAGAGAGTGAAATCTGGAGTGTGGTGGGGGGAACAGAGAAGATACCAGTTCCTCTTCTAGAAATTATGGAATCCCAGGATGGTTTTGGTTGGAAGGACCTTAAAGCTCATCCAGTCCCACCCCTGCCATGGGCAGGGACACCTTCCACTATCCCAGGTTGCTCCAACCTGGCCTTGGACACTTCCAGGGATGGGGCAGCCACAGCTTCTCTGTGATATCACACTGAGCTTCACTCAGCTCAGTGTGATAATTTCATGGAGAAGTCCCACGTTACTGCTTCCCCCTCTCCACCTCCAGATTGCACCTTCAGTCTGAGCTGGGCCATCGTGAAAACCACAGGAATCCCTCTGCACACCGATGTGGCAGCCAAGCCACTGGTTCTGTTAGGAGATTACACTGTAATTCAAATGACAGGTGTGGAATAACACCCGGGACATTGAAGTGACACAGGTAAAACAGTGCCTGACACCACCATGATCCTCCCCTCTCCTCACCACAGCAGCTTTACTGGCTCACTGTCTCCATCACAAGGGGCTCCTCTTCAGCCCCACCAGTACAGCTGGAACTGTGGGGTGTGTTCCATTAAACAACACCTAAAGCAGTATTTTCCCAGGAGAAGAGTCATTTGAACAAACACAATGGTCACTCTGAGGAATGAGGATACAGTGAGGAAAAGGCTGACAGGGCAGGTAGTTTGGGGAAGAAGAGCAAAGCCAGCCCCACCAGGTCACCTGAGGTACCTCCAGCTCTTCACCAAGGGCAGTGGCTGCATCCTGGGCCCACAGTGCCCAAAAAGGCAGATGGAGAGGAGGTCACAGCTCTGGAGTCACTCTCAAATGCCTTGCAAGACAAATCCAGCTGCCTGAACCTCATGTGGTGCTACAGACCCCCGGCCTTCCCCCCACCAGCCTCTGCTTCCTAAAACATGGCAAGGTCAGGCAATAGGAACAAGGGCAGCAGGTTTTGGAAGACACTCCAAGACTGAATCAACACTGATCCAGGAACAGGATGTCACCCCATCCCTCCCTCCATTGAGAAGCAGCCACAGCACAGCTCTGACCAACACCTGCCTGGGGACAGTCACCACTCAAAGACCAAAGTGCTCATGGCTTGGCATCACTGAACTCAAATGTAAAAGATTCCTGCAGAACCAAAGTCACACGGAGCCTCCAATGAGCCCCGAAGCATCAAGGCAGAGCAGATGGCCCAACACAACCACACTGCTGTCCCTCCAGTCAAGCCAAAGCCCTGACCTGGATGAGGCCACACTGCCCTGCACCATCAGAACTCAAGGACTCCTCCGTCACACACTGCAAGCATTTCCTGAAGCTCCAAGCCCTGACTGGCTTCCCCCCTCCTCATCCTGCCTCCACAGCACAGGCTCTCAGTCCTCAGGCTGAAAGCAGCTCAGCAACACAAGGCACAACACAGGCACCTCTCTGTCCCTGGGCTGGGAACTGCCACAGCCCTGTGCTTACTGCAGGCAAAGCCATGTGGAGTTTCTTAGATCAATTTATTCCCCCGCTTCAGACACACCCTGGGAACATCGTGCACTTCCCACTGGTTAAGATTGCGAGGTCCTGGAAGACCCCAAAATTTCTTTTTCACGCTACAGTTTCTTGTTCCCTGTGAGAAAACCAGGGGACACCAGTATCCCCACCCACAGGAGCACATGGCCTTCACACACACAGCATGGAGAGGGAAACACTCAAAGAAGGAACTAAAACAAGGAAGAACAAGGAGAGGCGTAGGAGACACGAAGCGGGGTCACTGTGCTTACAGCGCAGAGCAGAGAAGCTCTTCTTCATTTCAGCCCCTCCCAGCCCAGCCCAGAGCCGAGTCAGAAAAGCCTCTCACCCAACACGGGTCCTGCTCAGGTCCAGCAGTGGCTGTGGGGTCAGCCTGGTGTGCCCGGAGCCGGGCGGCCGCTGGCACCGGCGGGGCGGCACGGCCGGAGGACCATGCTAGGAGATCTCTGCAGGGGCACGGGGACCACGCCAACCCAGCAGGAGCAGAGAGCTGCAGGGCACAGAGGGGAGACAGGCACGTAAGAATAAATGGCTGCTGAGACTCAGGGCTGATCAGCATCACACCAGCAAACACCACCAACCTCACATCACTCCATCAGAATCCACTTGAACTCCGGCTCAAAGATGGTTCTGTCCTTCCTGCAGCATCCAGCTGGAGCTTAGTCCTGCCTGCAGACAGCCTTTGGGACAGCTCAGCTGCTTCACTCGTGGTTTCAGGGCCTTTGGCTGTGACTTTCCAGTTCTGTGCCCACCACTGGCCTCACTGTCTCTGCCGGCGGCTGCTGCTCAGCATTCTGGTGTGGGCTGTCGTCAGAGCTTCCCAGGAGCACAGCAGGATGGAGCACAGCAGGACCGCACGGAGAAGGACTCTGGACAGCTCTCGACAATTAGCACCAGGGCAGGATGTCCCCAGGGCCGGCCGTGTCTGCCGGGCCACGCTGCCTGAATGTTCAAACACAGAAAGAGATGTTAATTACCCTGCATAGCCAGGCCATCATTAGCACTTACATCTCCTGCACATTCTAAAGCACAGATTCCTCTGATTAAGCCAAACGTGCCCATCCCACCCCCAGAAGCCATGACGTCTGAGAAGCTGCCTCAGCAAACCTCCCTCCTCCAAGATATTGCCCCTTCCTCCTTCACATGCTCTGCTCTCCAAACAAACTGTTCGATGCAATCCATGCTTTGGGAAAGAGCTGTCTCCGGTGGGATGGGCTTTTAGCAGATGGAGGCAATAAGAACCCTTGTCCAGAAGTGTCTGGCTCGCCAGAACACTCTCGTTTCCTCTGTTTTATGTTGGGGAGGGAGAACAAAAATAAGGATTCAGCCAGAACAATGCGTTCACTGAGTCTCTTTGGGAGCACAGCAGAGCAAGAGCAACAGATCCCATTCCACCCCCTCACCTTGTCCCACAGCCACACAACACCCCTGGGGCAGCTCACGGTGAATTTACAAAGAGATTTGCTCTTCCAGCACTCTCCACCACTCGGAATTCCAGGGAGTGGGGAGAAGACATCCCATGGTGAACACCTGGATATGTGCTGCTCATGGAACCAGACCAGCAGAGACAGGATGCTATGGAGCAGCCAAGAAACACCATTCAGGGAGCAGTAAAAAGTAAATAAGGCACTAATTCAGGGTCAGAAGGTCCATCCTGACCCTTTTACCCCAAGGGTCTGTGCAGCACTGGCTACACAGAGAATTCCAGGCCCACAGCATCTCCAAGGCACTCAGTGGAAAAGCTGAAGACTTGGGAGAGCAAATGAGGGAGAGACACCAACACCAGAGGACAGAGCACTCCCCAGGTGTCACCTCAGTCTGTGTGACACATCATTTTCCATGCAGGACACATGTTCAGGTACGTATGGGATAGGAGGAGAAAGCTCTCAGCACCCAGCAGCTCAGCACAAAGCCCCTGGGCTCTGCTGGGATTCCAAGCTCTGCCTGCTGGAGTTTGCAGGAAGGAGACTGACAGGAGCAACCTGGAGAGCAAAGCCTTGAGCACGTCAGTGCTGCAGCCCCTGTGGATGGCAGGGGGGACACAAGGGGGACACAGCCTGGCACAGGAGGACCCTCATGCTGAGCCCCCACTTCCAGCACAAACACAGGGGGAATTAACTTGCTGCCCAACAAAGCTGACCCTGAATTGCCTCCTCTGCAAACCTTTCTGTTACAGGAGCAGCAGGACACGAGCTGGGAAGCTGCCTGTGATAACCTCAGAACCAAAAATCATCTGGGCTGGGAACGGGAACAAGATGCCAGAGGGGAACCTTCGGTGCCACAGGAAGCACCACTGTCAGAAACACAGCTGGGTGGCAACACCAGAAAGGACAACACCTTTTGTGAGGGCTCAGTGTCTGTTTTACCACAGTGGGGGTGCACTGATAACCCTGCAGACCTGGCAAGGATTGCCAAGGCCAGGGCTGGGGCAGGACACTGGCTGGGTCCCCAGTGCCACTGTCACCCTCCCCTCGCGCTGCTCAGGCCCACAGGATTTCCTCAGCACCCTCCTTGCTCCACTGCAGGAGCAGAGGAGCTCTTTCCCTTTTTCTGAACACACATTGGAGTTCACACCGTCGGCAGAGCGCGAAGGCACGAGTTTGTGGGGGAACAGAGATACGGCTCCAACCCCGGCTTTAATGTGCAAGCCTAAAGACTCGGCTTCAGTTTTTAGAAATCAAACCTGATCATCTCAAGCTGGCAAAAATAGCCCCGCGTTCCCTCGAGTTATTTTCTTTTCAAACAGGCAGGGTACAGCACAATAGGAAATATCAGCAGTTATGTATTCAACCTCCAGAAACCCAACGGGCCAATTCCAGCAGCCCACGGCAGCTTTCCAATCCTCCCTGATCTATTTGCTGGAGTCAGAGTGAAAAGCAGGCTGCCCCCGAGCCATTCAGCAAACTCCACGTCCCGCTAATTACATCAATATAAATGTATTATCTTGGCTGTCAAACACGGGCTGCCTGAACAGGACAACTCTCAGCCATGGAAATGCAGGAAAACAATTGCTCTTTCTGCTGGTGACACATTTCTCTGGATCTTATTTCCTTGCCAGGGCTCCCCCTTCCTCCTTCTGCCCAGGCACCGGGGCAGGAGCATTTTTGTTCCAGAGCAAGAGGAAATGACACACAAAAACCCTCCGAGCGAGTTTTGGGAGCACCACTGGCATTTGCTCTCAGCCATCCTGACACGGCAAAGGGAGCTGTGAGGGCAAGGGTTAAATGTTTCTCCTGAGCAGGCAGAAGCCCTTCTGCCTCTCTTGGCTTCCCCAGCTGCCACTGCTAAATGTGTCACCACTCCAAACAGCAAATGTGACAGAAATTCGGAGTAGCCTGTTCCTCCCTGCCTTGGAGAGGGCTGTGCACTCAGGGAGGCTGAGGCAAACCCAGGCAGATCCAGGGTTTCCAGGGAGCAGGCAGGCAGCTCCCAAGAGTGGGATTATGACGGAAAACGAGGAGGAAGCCACTGACTCACCTGTCCCACCCGCGTAAGCAGCTTTCCCGAGGAAGGCTGTGCTGTGCATGACCTTGCTCAGAGCCCCAGGCTCCAAATGAGCTGCTCACAAGGTTCCTCCAGCTCTGGGCACTCGGAGAGAGCCACTGCAGCAGGGCACTGGGCTGGCACACGCGTTCCCAATCCGCCTCCTGAGCACAAGCAAGCGCAGCTCCTCACTCCAGCCTTCCCCTGGTTCATAAAGGCCCTCCTTGGAGAAATGCCGCAGGGTTTGGTGCGTCCCTGCCCCCTCTGCTCACAGGAAGGGTCAGAAGGAACCCAGAAACAAACACACTTGGATTCAGACAAAGCAGGAAGAGGAGAAAAGCATTTCTGCCACTTGCATCTCACCCGGGAGCAGAAGATGTCCCAGCAGAGACCAACACAGGCTGCAGAGGACAGGCTGGGTCCCTCTCTAGGCCTCACATGCAACCACTGCAAACTTGGGAAGCTCCCACAAAACCTCCAGGGCAGAGGAGAGCAGCGTGTTTTCCACCAGATAAAGCCAACAGCCCTCAGCTGGCTGAGGGAACACCAGGGCTTTGGTCACTTCCCTCTGCAGAGATAAAGGGTGTCCTGTGGACAGCCCAGGGCAGTGGGGGATCATCAATCTCACCAGGCCATTCAGGCTCCTCCAGGGGGACACCCAGCCCTTCCTCTACCCTGAGGCACCTCCGAGTCTGGGCACCATGCCCGACCTTTTTATGTGCAACTTTAGCAGTTTTGGTCTGTTTTTCAAGATTTATTTCAATTCAGGAGACACTGAGCCTGGCCCACGCCTCAGGTTCCCTCACACACCAAGAACTCAGGCTCCAGGAGCTGCTCTCTCTCCTGCCAAGGCAGGAGCAAAGCCAGTCCCATCCAGCCTTCAAAGGCCTCTCCAGCCCTCCCGGGGCAGGGAGCACTGTCGGGTCTTGCCTTCTGCCTTCAGCTGCTGAGGCCTTGGACACAAACAGAAGCTGATGCAACTTTAAACGAGTCAATATCCCCACGTACATAAAATCAGGGTAATTTGAATCATGCCTCTGACACGTCCTGAGCAGGGCTCAGTCCTGCCTTGGTTCACAGAGGGACACAGGCCAGACTGTTCAGCAGTGGGTTTCAAAACATGGCCATGCAAAAGCCACCAGGAGACTGGCAGTGTCACAGGAGAGTGAGATATCACTGTGGGTCTGCTCCATTTAGGGAAGAGCACGGCCCTGAAGCACAAGACCCGGAGATCATCCCAGGTCTCAAGTGTGGGAAGATCTCTGCATTCAGAGCCACAGGGGCCACAGTCTGGGATCCTCGTCTCCTCCTTGGCTCCCTCCAAAAGCATTCCCAGTGTCCCCCAGCTCCTGGCTGACCCTTAACAGTGCAGCACTGTCCTGCACCAGTGCCCCAGGCCACGGGCAATAAAGCACTTCCCAGATAATGCCCTGCCCAACCATGAGAACCCACCCAGCCGCATCCCAGCCCTGCGGGGCGCTGAGCATCACTGAGATTCCCATCTGAGAAAACGCTTGGAGGAAACAGTGTGACATTTCAAACACAACACTCACATTATTCCATCCTCCCCAACAGCTCCCCGGGTGACCACCCCGAACAGTTGTTTCCTGATGCCTGGGGGGATGTACCCCAGAAACAGGCGCTGGGAGGGGAGAGAGCTGCTCAGTAAATGGAGAGCTTGGCCAGTGCAGAGCTGTTCCATCCTCTCTAAGACTTCCGCACCCAGGACCTGGAGGCTGACACGTCTCAGCTGCAGCTGAGCTCCACCAGCAAAACCCAGGGGTCTTGCCGAGGCCCCGGGCCCCCAACAGGATGCTCAGGACCCAAGTGTAAGAGCAGCCAACTGGTTCCAAGGGGCAAACTCGCCGAGGTTTGAGAAACCGCACTAAACCCCGCTCTCCCCCAGCACAGGGGGGTGTGACCCGGGGGTGACAGCCGCGGGTACCGGGGGCTCTGCCGTGCCCAGCCCGGCCCCAGCAGTGCCCCGGGCTCGGCGGGAGCGGGGATCTCCCGGCACCGAGCGCAGGGCGAAGGCGGGTCTGACACCGCCGCCTCAAGCCAACAATCACGGAGCCTCCCCC
>WEKX01010573.1:730804-753981 GCA_013390025.1 Pitta sordida
GGGTGCGGTGCTGGGGGGGGGCGAGGACTACAAGTCCCAGGGTGCTCTGCGGGACCGGACAGCGCCGCCCCCCGGCCGGAGGGGCACAGCGCAGGCGGCGCTGCCCTGAGGGGACGGGGGTCCCGGAGGGTCCCCAGCCCTCACACGGAGGGGCCCCGCGGCCCCGAGGGCCCCCCTGCGCTGCCCTGGAAGGCGCTGCCGTGAGGGGAGGGAGGATCCCGAGCTGCGGAGATCGGAGCCCGGGGCTGAGCGAAGCACCTGGGCAGGAGCGGCTGCGCCCGGTTAATTACAGCTCTTAATGACCTGGCGGCACATGAAGCGACGCCGGAGCTGGCAGGAGCTGCTCGGCGCTGCGGGCGATGGTTCGGCGTGGGACGGAGCCTCCCGGCCCTCCCAAAAACCCCCGGGAGCCGCGGGCCTCGGCAGGTACAGGTGGGGCCTCTGCTTCTGTTGGGCTTCGGAGGTCAGAGCTACATCCCCTCACAGACATCCCAATCCAGAGCTACATCCCCCCATGGACATCCCAGCCCAGAGATACATCCCCCCATGGACATCCCAATCCAGAGATACATCCCCCCATGGACATCCCAATCCAGAGCTACATCCCCTCACAGACATCCCAATCCAGAGCTACATCCCCTCACAGACATCCCAATCCAGAGATACATCCCCCCATGGACATCCCAGCCCAGAGATACATCCCCTCACAGACATCCCAATCCAGAGATACATCCCCTCACAGACATCCCAATCCAGAGATACATCCCCCCATGGACATCCCAATCCAGAGATACATCCCCCCATGGACATCCCAATCCAGAGATACATCCCCTCACAGGCATCCCAATCCAGAGATACATCCCCCCATGGACATCCCAGCCCAGAGATACATCCCCTCACAGACATCCCAATCCAGAGATACATCCCCTCACAGACATCCCAATCCAGAGCTACATCCATCCATGGACATCCCAATCCAGCCCAAGGCCAGACTCGCTGGTTTAAGAAGCACCTTCAAACTCTCCTGCCCACGGAGATGAAAACTGGGAGCAGTTCCTGCAGCACCTGCCAAGCTCCCATCCCAAAGTGACAAGTGGAAACCAGGAGAGGGTCCCAGATACGACTCAGCCCAGCAGGCCCAGCACACCCCGATGTGAAATAAATGGTTGTTATCCCAGCAAAAGCAGCAGCATTTTTGCCACCAGCATTGGAGAGCTTCCAGGGGCATTCCTGGAGTGGGGAAATCAGGAGCCTGCTGCTCCCCCAGTGCCTGTGCCTGAGGAAATCACAGGGCAGAGATCCCAGCACCCCAAAATCAGAGAGTCATGGAATATCCTGAGCTGGAAGAGACTCACAGGGATCATGAATCCAACTCCTGGCTGGTGGGGCTCCTTTGCCAGTCCTTGGGTAAAACCTGTTGGGATCCACAGGGAAAAGCTCAGGATTATTAATGAGTGCGCACAGCACTGAGGAGGAGGAGGAGAAGGAGGAAGAGGAGCAGAGCAGCTCCTGTGGGTTTGATGTCACACCTACAGGGCACGAGACAAGCAGCTGCTGACACCCAGCTCTGCTGGCATGGTGGGGGAGTTCCTGGGTGGAATTACATCACCAGCTTGGCCCTCGGTATTTGGAGAATAAATGTATAAAGTTAACCTTGCCCGGTTGGAAAGGGGTTTCAAGCAGTGGATGTTGTCAGTGTGTTCTGTTGGGAATCACAGTCATGGACACTTCCTGGCCTTAGACACTTCCAGGGATCCAGGGGCAGCCACAGCTTCTCTGGGCAACCTGTGCCAGGGCCTCCCCACCCTCACAGCCAACAATTCCTTCCCAATCTCCCATCTCTCCCTGCCCTCTGGCACTGGGAAGCCATTCCCTGTGTCCTGTCCCTCCATCCCTTGTCCCCAGTCCCTCTCCAGCTCTCCCGGAGCCCCTTTAGGCTCTGGAAGGGGCTCTAAGATCTCCCCAGAGCCTTCTCGTCTCCAGGTGAACCCCCCCAGCTGGGACTGGAGGGCTCCCACTGTGTCCTGGCAGCCAGTGCTGGAACCAGCAGCTCCTGCCTGAGGCTCATCAGGCGAGAGGGAGGGAGGGTCAGTGTGTTCCACATCCCGAGGTTCTTCCAGGCTTTTCCCAAGACACCAAGCTTGAATGAGTGCTTCCCTTCATCCTCACCTCTGCTCCACCTCCTCTTCACCCTGGCGTGGGACTGGCTCTTTGCTGGTGCCTGCCCTCAACACTGAGGAATGAATTGGCAGGAAAAGGGCAGCACAGAAAGTCCTATCAACTATTTGAGATCCTCACCTATGTGAGAGCTCAGGATCCATGGATCTTTGAGCTGTTGCAATGGAAGGCTTTTTGCAGCAAGGCAGGTGCAAAGAAATGTAACTCCTGATTAAATCCATAACGTACATGAGTGGGGAGGCCCTGGCACAGGTTGCCCAGAGAAGCTGTGGCTGCCCCTGGATCCCTGGAAGTGTCCAAGGCCAGGCTGGAGCAGCCTGGGATAGTGGAAGGTGACCCTGCCCATGGCAGGGGGTGGGATGAGATGATCTCGAAGGTCCCTTCAAACTCAAACCACTCAGTGACTGTGATTATCCCTGTGTGTGTCCAGCACTGACCAGTGATACATTTTAGCTAGCAGGGATCTGAAAAGGAAGTTCAGCAGATGTTCTCCTGTGGGTGCATTTGTGGGTGCAGCACAGAGAACATTTGAGGGGAAACCCAGAAGAGTTTTTCTTTCATTGTCAAGATAATGAATCACCCACATTCAGCACGAGGCAAGTAAGACTCATATAATCCGAGAGGAACATTTTTGCTCATTGCAGAGGTCCAGCAGCTGGCAGCAGTGCCTTACAACAGGCAGGTCCTCTTGCTCCCCAAGTGTTTGTCACCTTCAGTGGGACAGGTGAGGTGACGGATGACCCTGCAGCAGCTGTGCCAGGACATGTTCTGTGCCCTCTATTGTCTTTTTTGGTGGGGTTGTGACACTCAAACCTTTCCCTGTCTGAGGGAGCGGTACCAATCCCCTCCTCTCAGGGAGGATTATCTGTTCCAAAACTCCAACATGATCCCAGGGCCGCATGTCAGTCCTTGGGATTGAGTCCGTGGTTTAGAATGGGCCCCCTATCATAGGGACATTGGGAATTGGGATGTCTCTGGGGGTTTGGGGAATGCCCCTGGGCCTCTAGGGGAGCTAGGAATTCCCTGTTGTCAGTAGAGGAGGAGATGTTGCAGGACTTTCTTGGGGGAATCTGGGAATCCTGGGAGTATCAGGGTTTCTTTGGGGGAATCTGGGAGTCCTGGGAGTGTTACAGCGTCCTTGGGGGAAATCTGGGAGTTCTGGGAGTATCAGCATTTCTTTGGGGGAATCTGGGAATCCTGGGAGTATCAGGGCTTCCTCGAGGCAATCTGGGAGCTCTGGGAGTATCCGGTGTCCCCACGGGTGTGGGGTGTCCCCAGGAGGTGTCACATCCCCCAGTCCCTCACAAACACTGCGGCAGGGGGATCTCAGAGTCCTGGGGTACCCCAGTCAGCCATCAGTGGGGTGGGGGTGCCAGGGGGTGCCAGGGAGGGGAGGCATCCCCAGGGTCACTCCCCTGTGGGGGGGATGGGCTCTGCATTATCCCCGAGCACACAGGGACACCTCCCTGTCCCTGGTGCCACCAGGGTCAGCTGGGCTCAGCAGCAGCAGGTTGGTGCAGGAGGATCACCCCAGGCTGTGGCACTTTGGGGCAGGAGCACTTCTAGGTGGGGGGACAGTGACAGGGACACCCCCAGTCCCAGGGCTGGGACCCCCACGGCAATGGGAAGGAAGGACAGAGGGGTCTCAGGCCCCTCTACCAACCCCAGTGCCCCCCTTTGCCACTGATAACCCTCCAGAGCCCCCACCAACCCCCCAGTCCCCTGAGCCTTTCCCTTCAGCCCCCACTGCTCCTCCAGTGACCCCCCACAGGATCCTACTCTCCCCCCAGTTTATTCCCCACTTGCTGCCCCCCCTGAGCCGAGATGGAGGCAGGTTTGGCCGGGGCCTGGGGGCTGACCATGGGTCTGTGGCCCCCCTGCTCTCCTTCCACTGCAGGACAGAACTCTGCTGTGTTTCCTGTCCTTACCAGAGCAACCCTGAGGGGTCTGACTGTCCCCAAACACAGCACAGGGGCTCCTGCCTGTCACCTGCACCTCACAAATGGGCTGTACTGGTCTGACATGGCCCCACTGAGGGGTTTCTGTCCCAGACCCTCCTCTTATGTACCTCAGGTCTGGCTTAACCATTTCTATCCCCAAAGTAGCTACTAAAATATTTCAAATCAGAGTCCCTCGAGTTGGAAGGGATGCACAGGGATCAGTGACTCCAGCTCCTTGCCCACCAGGGACCACATTTCCCAGTACAAAGTGCTCCAGGTATGTGGGGCCAGGGAGGGCTGGAAGACAAACCCCCCCCCTCAAAAAAAGGGCTGGAGGCAGAGAAATGAGGGTTAAAGGGGAAAAAATAAAGGACTTTTGGCAGCAGTGCCTCTTCTGTCACACCCCCTAGGAAGATCAGAGGGCTGACATAGATGGAAACTTCATTTTCACCGGAAATCTGTCAGAACTACTGGGTAGAAAAGGAGAACCCTGTGTGAGAGAGGAGCTCAGTGTGACACCCCTCCCTGGAGCACCTGCTCCAAAATCCCTGGGGACGTCAGTGTCTCTCCTGTCACTCCAAGGGCCACGATGTCCTGCTGCCAGGTGGGATAAAGAGCTGAGGAAGGGGGTTGGAGATCACCAGGATCCAGCAATAACACTCCCCAAAGGCAAAAGGATCTCCCACATGAGGAGAACGACATGGAATGACACAGACTGAGGAGACAGTGAATGACAGAGCAGCTGAGGCAGTGCAGAATAACGACTTTTATAGAGCAGGGAAAGCAGGTGCAGCTCTTGCCATGTTTGCTGAAGGAGGAAATCAGCTCCTGGCCATCAGTGGTGACTGTGGGGATCTTCCTTCAGGGGTGGCATGATTTCTCCAGTCTCCAGGATTCTGTCCCCCTGAGAGAGGAGAGTGTGGTGAGCATTCCTTCCCTCCCACACCCAGCCCTTCACTGAACTGTGACCAGCCCCACTCCCTGACAGAAACCTCCCTCAGAACATTCTCACTCACCCAACATTCCCACAATGCTGGAATAACATCCCAGCCAAACTGCCTGAGCCTGCACTGGCATTACTACAGAACAGCACTCAAACATTTTGAGACTTGTTTTAAAAACGTGTATCAGACTCACAGCACTGCACAAGCCCTTTCCAGCCCAGCAAGTGTTCAGGGAGTCCAAATCCAGAGCTCAGAGCTCCTGGAGAGCCACATAATCCCTCAAAAATCAACCAAGTGCTGATTGTCCCAGCTCCAGCCACTGTCTTGGCCTGCTGAGCTGACCTAACTCAGTCAAAAAATTAGGCTGAAGGCAGAGGCCAACAGCTTGACCTTCCTTCAGTGTGTTGTTTTGTGATGGTTAGGGATGGAACTCGTTATCATTTTATTTTAGACAGAGCACAACTAGGAGGAGTTCTGCCAAAACTGTCAGAAAAGGCAGAGCTGATCTAGGACAGTGTTTGCTACATCAGTCTGAGTAACAGCTCAGAGCAGCCTGAAAAGAGAAAAGGGCAAAAAAATTGACACTCTCTGCTTCACAAAACTCGTCCCAAGCTGAGGTGACACAGTTCACTGGGGACACCTGGGAGTGGGGGACCTTCAGGGACACCTGGGACCAATCCAGAACCAGCATTCCCAGTGCTGATAACGAGGAGAAGCAGAGCCACTCCATGTGTTAATAATCACCGAGGCTTTAAATATCCATTGCCAAAAGGAATGTTTGTGCTTTCCATCCAGGATGGGCAGAGATGAAACTGCCCCAGACACTTGTCCCTGTGCTGCTCCAGGGCAGGCTGCCCACAGGGATGTTCCCCAGGTCAGCCCTTCCTGTCTGACAAAGCTGGAATGCAGAACAAGTGTTAACAAACTTACTGGGAATATCCGTGGGTTCGACATGACCACACCGTGCGGCGCTTTCTGGAAGTGGGAGAAGAGAGGGAAAGGGTAAAGAAAAGAGGAAGTACAAAGGATTTCCAAATGGGGGAGACCTTCCACTGTCCCAGGTTGCTCCAAGCCCCATCTAACCTGGCCTTGGACACTTCCAGGGATGTGCCAGGGCCTCACCACCCTCACAGCCAAGAATTTCTTCCAAGAGATTTCTTCCAGTCTAAATCTCTCCTTTTTCAGCTTAAAGCCATTCCCTGTGTTCTGTCCCTCCATCCCTTGTCCCCAGTCCCTCTCCAGCTCTCCTGGAGCCCCTTTAGGCTCTGGAAGGGGCTCTCAGCTCTCCCTGGATCCTTCTCTTCTCCAGGTGAACCCCCCCAGCTCTCCCAGCCTGGCTCCAGAGCAGAGGGGCTCCAGCCCTTGGAGCATCTCCAGGGCCTCCTCTGGACTCTCTCCGGCAGCTCCATATCATTCCTGTGCTGGGTCCCCGTATCTGGAGGCAGCTCTGCAGGTGTGGTCTCACCTGAGAGATTTATGATAAAATGCTACCACGAAAAATATATATTTGTGCCACCCAAGCAAGGAAACACAGGTGGCTCACATCCCGTGGGATGTCACCTTAACCTGCAGCCAAATGGAACCAGCACATTCCCCCCTTGTGTGGGATCAAACCCCTGCTCTGGGCTTATTCCAGGCTTTAACCGAGCCCTTCCCTCCACCCCGCGCTTCCCTCACGCACCATGATGTGGTACTTCATGTAGTAGGTGATGATCCAGGCGGGAATCAGCACCCGCGTCACCACGAAGCCGCTGGTCTGGCAGACCTTGTACACCTGTGGGCACAGGGACAGCTCAGGGGGGCACTGGGACAGCTCAGGGGGGCACCGGGACAGCTCAGGAGGGCACTGGGCCCTGGACAGGCACCACAGTCCCCATGTCCCCTCGGCTGCTCCTCCAGAGACCCCCAAGCGCCACTGTGCCCGTGTCCCCCTGGCTGCTCCTTCAGGGCCCCCCGGGACTCACAGTGCCCGTGTTCCCTCATCTGCTTCCCATGGTGCCCGTGTCCCCTCAGGTGCTCCCCCAGAGCCCCACCGTGCCCATGTCCCCCCTCACCCGCTCCCCACAATGCCCGTCCTCCCTCACCCTCTGCCCACTGTGCCCGTGTCTCCTCGGCCGCTCCTTCAGGGCCCCCCGGGACTCACATGCCCGTGTCTCCCCTCAGCAGCTCCTCCAGAGCCTCCTCCGGGCCCCGCCGTGCCCGTGTCCCCTCACACTGTCCCCGCCGTGCCCCTGTCCCCTCACACTGTCCCCGCCATGCCCGTGTCCCCTCACACTGTCCCCGCCGTGCCCCTGTCCCCTCACCTGCTGCCTCCAGAACCCCCCGGGCCGCAGGAAGCGCTCCCAGAACGCGGCCACGGGCCCGGGTTTGTGCGGGGGCAGGACGGGCTCCCTCTCGCTCAGCTCCTGGTCCCGCAGCCATTTGCGCCGCAGGACGCGGAGCTGCTGCAGCCGCAGCTTCTCATCCTTCGTGTAGCCGCTCATGGCGCCGCGGCCCCGGCCCGGCTCGGCTCTGTCCCGGTTCGGTTCTGTCCCGGCTCGGCTCGGCTCTGTCCCGGCCCGGTTCTGTCCCGGCCTCTCGGTCCCTGCGCGGCCGAGGGCGGGCACCGTGTCCTCCGGCGCGGCGCTGCAGTGACATCAAGGGGCGCAGCGCTGTGACGAGCGCGGGGGAGGCCCCGGGAGGATGAGGCGGCTGGAGCGGCTGGAGCGGCTGGAGCGGCTGGAGCGGCTGGAGCGGGGGAAGGACGGGAGCAGAGGGGATTGTTCCAACAGGGAAAGAGCAGCTTGGGGCTGGCCCGGGTGCGGCTTCCAGTGCCTGAAGGGAGGCGGCAGGAAAGGTGCTGAGAGGCTGTTTACAAGGGCCTGGAGCGACAGGACAGAGGGGAATGGAAGAGAATAGAGTTAGATGGGATATTGGGCAGGAATTGTTGGCTGTGAGGGTGGGGAGGCCCTGGCACAGGGTGCCCAGAGAAGCTGTGGCTGCCCCTGGATCCCTGGGAGTGTCCAAGGCCAGGTTGGAGCAGCCTGGGACAGTGGAAGGTGTCCCTGCCCATGGCAGGAGTAGAACGAGAGGAGCTTTACGGTGCCCCCGGCCCAAACCATCCCTCGGTGCCGGGACAACGGCGCTCCCCGGGACAGCCCTGGAACCGGAGGGTTTCGGGTTCGAGCCCCGCTCTGTTCCCGCCCCGGTTCATTCCCGCCCCTCCCCATCAGCAGCTCCTCCCCCGGGCTCTCCGGGGCCATGGCCGTGCCCGGGCCGGGGCTGGGGCTGCTCTTCCAGCGGCGCTTCCTGGCGGCGCGGCCGCTCCCGGCGCTGCCCTGGCCGGTACCGGGGGACGGGACGGGCCGGGGGGACGCGGCACCACCGCAGCTCGGTTCGCTTCTTTGTTGATTTATTTATTTATTAATCCTGCTGTAGGAGCTGGAACAAGCCCTGCGGACCGCGCCGGACTCCTCGCTGCTCCAGGATATCCTGCACAAGGTGAGTGCGGAGGGGCACCAGTCGCTCCGCACCCCAAGGATGCGGTGCCGCAGCGTTCCCTGGGGCACAGCAGCGCTGCGGGGCCCTTCCCGTCCTCTTCCCTGCCTGTTCTTAGGTGGAAACTGAGACCCGCGGGCCCCAGCCGGTCGTGGCTGCTCGGGGATCCAGGGAAGGGTGATGCTTCAATTGTCCCTGGAGTGGGAAAAGGGAGATCAGGCAGCACCGAAAAGGGGGAGAGGAAAGCAAGAAGAGAATGAGGGAGCAAACTGGGCTCTTTCCACTCGGTTTTGCAATTTACTCTTTGAAAAGTGAGAGTTTTGCTGTCACAGATCTGTAGTCACAAAGCAACCAGAAATCATTCAAATTTCATTTTCCGGCTCAGCATCACTTGTACAGATGAAATCCCAGTGCATTTCAGGGGACTCAGAGCCCATTAATGGTCTTTGTCTGGCCCTCTGTGCCTCTCCTGGTAACTGGTTTCTGTGGCTGTTCCCATTTTAGACGGTTCTCCACCCTCTGTGTGTGAAATACCCCCCCTCCACCAAGTACAGGAGGTGCTTTCTGACCGAGCTCATCAAAAAGGTACTGCTTGCTTTTTCTCCACGGAAATACATCAGTTTTACCTTCTGTAACAACAAACCGCAGCATTCAGTGTAAATATTATGGCAAACAATGTATTAAAATGGGGTTTAAGGGACCTTTATTTTGTGTTTCATGCCCTGTTCTCCTTCCCACAGCACGAATCCACAGCAGCTGAGCCCCTGGACGAACTGTATGAGACCCTGGCAGGTGTTTTAAAAGATGAAGAATCTACTCAGTGTTACAAAAACTACTTACTGGTAAAGACTGCACTCTTCTCAGTCACATTTAACCATCTGAATTCAGCAATAATTGGCTTTAAAAAATGACCCTGCTGAAGCCTGGAGTGATTCCTGCCTTTTCCCAGGTGGAACTGTTGATTGTGAAGTGTCCCCCTGTTGTCTGTGCTGATCCATCTTTGTCTCCAGCCCACAGGAGACTGTGTGACCCTTTTGGAGAGCACAGCAATGATCTCTGGGGGCACCACGGGGCTCATCACGTGGGAAGCTGCTCTGCACCTCTCGGAGTGGGCGATGGAGAACCCCGAGGTGTTCACAGACAGGTAACGGCAGCGTGGGGGCAAAACTCAGACACAATCACAGAAGGGTTTGGGTTGGAAGGGACCTTAAAGCTCATCCCATCCCACCCCTGCCATGGGCAGGGACACCTTCCACTATCCCAGGCTGCTCCAACCTGGCCTTGGACACTTCCAGGGATCCAGGGGCAGCCACAGCTTCTCTGGGCACCCTGTGCCAGGGCCTCCCCACCCTCACAGCCAACAATTCCTGCCCAATCTCCCATCTCTCCCTGCCCTCTGGCACTGGGAAGCCATTCCCTGTGTCCTGTCCCTCCATCCCTTGTCCCCAGTCCCTCTCCAGCTCTCCTGGAGCCCCTTTAGGCTCTGGAAGGGGCTCTCAGCTCTCCCTGGATCATTCTTCAGGTGAGCACCCCCAGCTCTCCCAGCCTGGCTCCAGCCCTCTCTTACTTTGAGCTACTCAACTATAATTTAATAATACACAATTTATGCCCCCCAAATAACTGAAATTACACCCTTTTGCTGGTGGGTAACTACTGCTCTTGTCTGTTGTGCAAGTCAGGCTGACCCCTGACAGGACTTGTGGTTCTGTTCAGACAGGGTTGAAACTCAAACCCCTGCCCTGTGCAGCCCGACCTGCTGTTTAAATTCATCTCTTCATTTTCACTAATGCACTTCACTCCTTGCTGGGAACCATCTCACCAATACTGGAGGTTCAGTGTGCAGATCTGATCCATCCTCTTGCCTTTAATTATAAAATAAACAGCTGAGAGGAACAAGCACTTTTGAGGAGAGATAATTTAAAACAGTGTCTCACCAGGAAAGGAGCTGTGATTCTCAGGGTCTGTTCCTCTCCCCTGACCATGAACAGAACCAGTGCTGCAGGTGGATAAAGCGAGGTGGCAATGTCTCTCACCCTCATGATGGGAATGCTTTGTAGCAAAAGCAGCATTTCAGTTAATTTCTGCTGACCCTGAGCATTTCCCAATTCTCCACCTTGTTGAGACGAAGGTTGAATTGTGAATGGTTTATTCAATTATTCAAACTGTGTGGAACTGATTTTATTTTTCATTATAGCACTTGGAATGTTCTGATTTCCCACTCAGTGTAGAGCCCTAATAACAATTCTTTGCTCCACTGTTCTCCAGGACAGTCTTGGAATTAGGAAGTGGGATTGGCTTCACTGGAATCACCATCTGCAAGACCTGCCAGCCCAGCACATTCGTGTTCAGTGACTGTCACCCCTGTGTGCTCAGACAGCTGAGAGAGAACATCCGACTGAACGGCCTCACCCCAGAGCCTGGCGCCACCCGGGGAATCCAGACACAGCCCCAGGGGCAGCAGGGGGGAGAAAAGAGCTGCCCAAACCCCAGAGTGATGGTGGCTGAGCTGGACTGGGGCTCGGTGACAGCGCAAGAGCTGCTGGGACTCCAGCCTGACGTGGTCATTGCAGCAGGTGCTTCATCCAGGGCAGGGCTGGGCTCAGCACTCCTGGGATAACACATCAAAATAACAGCTCCAGCCCTCCTTGGGGCTTGCCCATCTATAAATCTGGAGGGAAAATCTAGTGATGATGGTAAAATGTCTCAGGGTTTTAATCCCTGAGTTGGGGCTTTGCAAAGCAAAACAATTACTGGAGCATCCAGGTGAAAGAATGACTTTGTCATCCAAGATGTCACAGGAGGTGACTGTGAATCCTGGAGGATGAAGCCACTGTGTGTCACCCAGACCAGCCCGAGCTGGACTCTGAAGGCAAGAACTAAAGGGAATTGAGATTTCTTTGCCGTCCCTCCTTCCGGCAGGACATGCCCTTGTTGTGTTGGATCCCAGGGAACTGCTGGATCTGCCACTTCCAGCTTCCCCTGTAGTGACCAACCCCCTCTGAGCATCAGATTTTGCACCCCTGGTGCTCACTCTGCCTCCCATCACTATTTCTGCTCTCCAGGAAACGATTTGGGAGGAAAATCGCTGTGAGTGCTTTGCCCTCAGCCTCTCAAAGAGCCCCTTTTAACAAGGCAGGTTTGCTGTGCCCAGGGTAACAGCACCAATGCTCAGCGTTGCTGCTGCCTCCCTTAGCAGGGGCTTAAATAAAATATCTGACACTCCCTTTACAAAAAGCACTGATGGTTTTTTAGTGCCTTTGGAGGGGCAGTAGAGATGAGGGCACAGCACGTAAAATAGAAGAGCTCTCCTTGGGAATTTTTAACCAACCCCTCAATAAAAACCCACATTCTCCTGCACTGTGAATATTTGATATTTTTGGTTTATCGCTTCCATTCTGCTTTTTGCTCAATCCTCACTAAATATTGCATGTTTCCCTTGTTTTTTCTGCAGATGTGGTGTATGATCCAGAGGTAATTTCAGCCCTCATTGGGATGCTACAGAAACTCTCCAGCAGCAGAGCAGACAGAAAAGCTCCTGAGGTTTTCCTGGCCTTCACAATCCGTAACCCAGACACGTATCAGCTGCTCCAGGCCCAGCTGGGTAGGGGCCTCTCTCATTTTCTGCCTCTTTCCCCCTCATTTATTGTGGGAGAATTTATTTTTGGGTTTTTTTGGTGAGGAGCATTGTCCACTGGTGAGATTATCGTCGTAGAGCTGGATTTAAGAGCAGTTTTCCACATGGATTTGGGCAGATTGGAAGTTGCCTTTAGGTACATCCTGACTGTCACAACTCACATCTGTCAGGGATGAGCTGCAAGTGTGTGGTGCCAGTTAAAAAGGGTTGAAGGAGGGGAACCCTCTGTGCTGCTCAGTCACAGGGAGGAATCAGAGCCTAAAATCTTCACCTGTTCTTTGAGGGTTAAAAACCAACCAGAGATTAAACAGGGAGGGATTTGGGATTTTTCTTCACACACTTTTAAAGTCTGTGTCTTTTGCAGCCTTTGCTCTGCAACTGGTGAATTCCCAGAGTGCTGCTGAGTGCTGGGGGAGCCAGTGCTGTTTGGTTTTTTAAATACTCAAAGCATTTCCCTGGAGCTCCTTCTCACATCTCTTCTTCCAGAACCTTTTGTACAACTTCTGCTCTCAAACCTGAAGTGATTCCCAGTGTTTCTCTTCACAGATAACGTCAGGATCAGGTGGCAGATCCTTCCAGCCCACGGCAAGAGGAATTTCCTGGATGAAGTGCAGCCCAATGTAACGATTCTCCAGCTATTTCTATAGCCTTATATGGAACCATATGGAATTTTGAGAGCAACAGGAGCTGTGTTACCCTGCAACAATATTATCCTGGATTCTGGGAACGGGCACAAGAGGAGCTGGACTGTTCTCATGGATTGGTGCCAACCTGAGCTGTTTCTTCCTGTAACTTCCAGCACATCTGCAAACAAGCTGCTGCCCCTGAAAACTGAGTGACCCTTCAGCAACAGCTCAAAAACTAAGCCCAGTCCATACTGCACTTCACTTTTGTAAAATACAACAGAATTCAAGTGTATTATGTGTTTTATTCCAGCTCTGTCTTGCTTTGTAAATACAGGAGGCAAAGCTGAAGGATATTTTAAAATATTAAATATTTTAAATGTTAAGAGCCAGTGTAATTGTGTTCTCTGCTTTTTATATTTGTCCGATGTTAAAAATGAAATAAAGGAACAGTGTTACCCTCAGAGCTGTGGGGTGTGTCCTGGCCTTGCTCACAGGAAGAGATGAAACTTGTGAATCAGGCGCATCTTTACCCTGCAGTGGTGGCAGAAATCAGGGTTGATGAACACTCCTCTTGCCCTAAGGACTGGCAGGGAACACAAAGGGAGCCCAATGCTCCAGGGATCCTGCAGGGAGGAGGGACTGAGCTCACCTGCTCTGAGATTCCACTCTCCAGTCCTCATCCCCCTGGTGGCAACTGGTCCTGAAGCAGAAAAATCAAAATGCTGCTCGTTCTCTTCCCTTCAATTCCTTTCCTGCACCTTGTTTTATTGAAAATCCACTCACAAGAAAATGAACAAGTATTTCAGCCTCCTCCTCCAGCAGCAATGGAGAGAAAAGGGCTGAGAAACAACTTCAAACCCAGGGCATCACTTCACTCTTCAGGCTTTAGGAGGTTTCAGGTCCCTGTCCCCACAAAGGAAGAACTCCAAGGTATTTCCAGAGTAAATCCACACTGACAGCCCAGACTGGAGCTCCTGGATCCCCCCTTGCACAACATTCAAGTCACTCAAAGGCTCAGATGCCTCATTTTGCATCTAAAGGTTTTTATTATGGAAAGGTGAAACCTCTCCAAAGCTTTTGGCATTTGTGTTTAATTAGGGAAGTGCCTCATTTCCCTCCATGTGCAGGGGAAAGGGGAATGGCCAAATCCCCAGGCAGGACTGACTGAAAAGAGGAGGAAAAATCCACAAAAAATTATAAATAAGCCTTTATGGATCATTCTCCAGGCAAGAAGCTGGAGGGTTGGCCAAACTCCTGCAGGAAAGGAACTTGGCTCTTTATTTTCACCTTTTTTTCCTTCTGATTTTCAGTGATTACTCAGAGGGTTTAAAAAAGCTGGTGCAGAACCCCCTGTCATCACCTCCCACCCCTGAACCAGGAGCTCTGATAAAACCAACCACATCTTTTCCTTAAATGACCTGACACCTATTTTATAATCCAAAAGGTGATGAAAAAACCTTGGAACCTTTAGGTCTGCACATGAATCCTGATCTCAAAGAGCTGAGTGAGCCCTCGCTCACTTGGTTGTGTGTCAGTCAGATCACACAGGAGGATCTTCAGGGTGTGCTGAGGGAACAATGGGTAACAACTGGTAAATCACAGCATCATTTAGGTCCAATCTTTTGTTTGAAATGAAATAATTCAAAGTAAAGGCATCTCCCATTTGAAAAAAAAAAAACCCAATACCCAAATCACCTCCTCAAGTGCTGATTGCACAGTAGGTCAAACTGGGAATAGTTTATCAGTTATTCAAGTATTTTCACCACAAAGTGACCTTTAAGCAGCACAGCTTTGCACACAACAAACGGCTGCACCTTCAGCTCTGTCTGTCCCCACACTGGGAGCTCAAAGTGCCAAGGAGAAGATGCAGCTGTGTTAAATACCAAGTGTTTATTCCCCGTTCAGCAGGTCCCTGCAGCTCCAGGAATGTCCCTCCTTGCCCCCAGGGTCATTCCCTGTGCCCCAGCAAGGGCAGCACAGTCTGGTCCCAGCTCTGGTCCCAGCTCAGCTCCTTGGACGCCCGGAGGTTCTGCCTGAAGCTCCAAAGTTTGCCTTGCAGGGTGGGAAATTCCCAGAAAAGCATCTGGAATTAAAGCAAACCCAGAGGAACATCATCATTTCAGGGTCACTGCAGCCTCCCCAGCACCAAAACACTGCACTGAGCCTGTGCCTGGGTCTGGCCCCAAGAACTGGGAACAAAACCAGAGCTGGGCTCACACTGAAACCCCAGGGAGGCAAAGAGAACACCCAGAGATGGAAAGGAACCCTCGGGGTCATCCCTGGGGGAAAGGAATCAAGGCTTTTACCTTCAGCTGCTCTGCCAGTTCCTTGGAGTCCCTGAAGATCAGACCGTTCTCATCGTGCTTCACCAGCTCATGTAAACTGTGAGAGGAGGAAAAACGAGACAAAAAGCAGCAAGCGGGACATGGGAAGTGTTTCAGTGACACCCAGAGGGGCCACACCACGGTGTCTGGGACACTGTGATGTCTGGAGATGTCCATACTTGCCACCACGGGATGGAAAAGGAAGTTGAAAAGCTTTGAGTTTAAAATTAAATGTCAGATTAAATGTACCACGACTGTGCCACCCTTTGTGCCACTCGTCTGGACACACATCCAAAATCAGGGCAATAATTTAATCCAAGAAGGAAAATCCCTCCATGATCCACCAGGAAATCTCAGAGAATTGATTTTCCTTTATAAAGCTCCTGTTTTCCCCAAATCACCATGATTTGCAAGACTGAACAGAAGAAAGCCTTTTTTAAAAATTAAATATAAGGAAAGAAAGGATTACAGGGATTTTTTAAGGGCAAGTGGTTGCATTAAATGCTCCAAATTTTGTAGAATCTCCTACTAATTTTAACATAAAACCACCTTGTTTTCTATCTTTTTCTCTCTATCTAAATCTGAATTTTAAGAATGGCACAACACTGAGATCTCACTGGATCTCCTGCTGTAGGTGCTGAACTCCTGCTTTGTAAGGATACTGTTCCATGTGAATTATTTTAAGAGAGTAAGTTCTTACCACTCAAAATGTATTGCACACACAGGTAAACAGCAGCCAAACATATCCACCACCTTCATGGGCAAATCCAACCCACTGGATGATTTATGGAGACACACCCCCAGGTCTGCAGAGCCTGGAAAGCGACAGAAAAGTGGCAATTTTGTCTGTTTTACTGCAAACTTTTATTTCTGTGCTGCTCTGGGTGGTGCAAGGCAAACCTGAGCTGCCTCCAGCCACCCAGAGTGACTCGATTTCAAGCACTCTGGGGGAAAAAACCCAGTTGAATGTGTATTTTACTCCTTCATTATTCACATTTTCTGCTGTTACAATGAACCTGCTCAGAGGATAACTCTCCAAGGTGATGTTAATTTGGAATTTCAGCTACTTCTGGTGGTTTATGGGTTTCATTTACAGGAGTGACCCTGAAATAAGTGGGAATTTACAGGAGTGCCCCTGAAATAAGCTGGAACAGGCACAGGCAGCTGTGCTGGAGAAGAAACAAGGAGTGCAAAGAACAGCACAGGGACCAAGCAACTTGTTGGGATAACAGAGAAAGACCAGCCAGAGAAATTCAGCATTTCTGCTGGACATTCATTTCCTGCAACAGTCACATTCTGGGGCTTTGTGCATCATCTGGGTCAGTTCCCTGCAGCTCGGCCAAGTTGTTTCCCAAACGTTCCCAGCCCCTGTTTACCCAGCAGAAGAGGATAATCCTCAGGCTCCAGCCACGGGGTGCAGATCTGGATGTGCCTCAAGTGCAGCTTCTTTATCAGCCCGTTGTAGTAGTCTTTGAGAGGTCCTTTACCTGTTTGGAACAGAAAAATAAATGCAGGGTTTTTTTATCTAGTGACTGGAAATAGTGTGGTCTGTGAATCTTATTGTCCAGCTGAGCAGCTCCTGTGGAATCAGGTACACGAAGGACACCACAAAAAGATGTAAAAATCCTTTGAAAGCAACGTGTACCTTGACTTCTCTGAGTGTTTAGAGGAGTTTGCCATCAGTAATCATGGAATAGAAAAGGTTGGAAAAGCCCTCTGGGATCATTGAGTCCAACCCAGCACTGCCAAGGCCACCACTGACCCATGTCACCAAGTGTCACTTCCACATGGTTTTTAAACCCCTCCAGGGCTGGGGACTCCCCCACTGCCCTGGGCAGCTGTGCCAGGGCCTGAGCACACTTCCCATGAAGGAATTTCCCCAATACCCAACCTAAACCTCCCCTGGCACATCCCGAGGCCGTTCCCTCTCCTCCTGTCCCTTGTCCCCTGGGAGCAGAGCCCGACCCCCCCCAGCTCCCCCCTCCTGTCAGGGAGTTGCAGAGAGCCAGAAGGTCCCCCCTGAGCCTCCTTTTCTCCAGGCTGAGCCCCCCCAGCTCCCTCAGCTGCTCCTGCTGCTCCAGCCCCTTCCCCAGCTCCAGCCCCTCAGGGTCTCTCTTGTGAGGGCCCAGGGCTGCAGTAACTGATTTTGATGACTAATGATGATTAATGACTCATTTCATCAGCACAATTGGCCCTTCAAAACCACACTAAGCTGGGGTTTGCTCTCACTGAGACAGTCACAGTCACATTCATCCTGCCTACACAAGCTTTTGGCAGCACCTCCTTTCCAGCGCTAAATAAAAACTCCTTCTGTTTAACACTCCAAACATCAGGTTTGAGTTCTGGGCTTT
This sequence comes from Pitta sordida, assembly GCA_013390025.1. Taxonomy (NCBI): domain Eukaryota; kingdom Metazoa; phylum Chordata; class Aves; order Passeriformes; family Pittidae; genus Pitta; species Pitta sordida. The sequence goes on from WEKX01010573.1 coordinate 748,279, forward strand.
TTTTTTGCAGTATCTTCTCAACACTGAGGTAAAACTGTTTTGAACATGGAGCAGTGCAGGGCTGTAGCAGCCAGGGAGGCCAAGAGCTTCTCCTCTACCAACACACCACAATTCCATGGGGTGAGTTCAGCTATAAATCACTGTTCTGAGGGACAAGGACAACAGTCCCTGCTCTCCCCTCACCACCAGAGAACAAAAATGAATGTTCTGTAACCCAAAGAGAGCCTCACCTGTTATCACACACACCAGGGCTGGAAGCTTCGCTCCCTCATCAATAAATCGCTCGTAATCTGGAGGAAGAAAACACTGCTTGGAGCCCACAAACACACAGAGGGTTGGATTAACAATGTATTAATTAATTAATGAGCTCCTCATTGCAAGTCATTTCCTCACAGGCGGGTACTTAGTAAATTCACAAAGTTAAAATTTACAGACTTGTACAGAAATTAATTATTTATTTATGAAACATTTGTTCAGCTGCCTCAGTGGATCAGGTCAGAACTTCAGCTGCAAAGTTTACACAAAAAGACAAAGTATTCCCTGCCCTCCTCTCAGCAGAAGCCTCTGGAGAGCGTGTGGAATAGCTTAGGAAATAAATGTGCAATTTCGAAGCCACTTAGAGATGAAGTTCTCCCTGAAAACTAATTGAATCCAGATGTTGCACTCCTGCATTTCAATGACTACTCTTAAACCAGGGCTAATGAATCAAACACAGCTGCATTTTCACCTGGAGATGGGAGAACTGCTCTTTCCTTGGAAAAAATGAGATTAATTCCTTCATACCCACCTTGTAAAGCTTTTAAAAGGACAGAGAAGTCTTCATCCTCTGAAAGACAAGATTTAGTTAGTGACATCCATATTTCAATTAACATTTTCTAATTTATAAAACCTGAGAATTAAGTGGAAGAGCTGGCTTGATAATTCAGAGACAATTCTGCCCATGGATACCAGCAAGGATTTGTTTCCACTCTCTGTTCCCTTCTTCACAGAGAGGGGAAAAATGAGGCAGAATTATTATTATTATTAGAAATCATGGAGTGGTTTGGGTTGGAAGGGACCTTAAAGCTCATCTCATCCCCATCCCATGGGCAGGGACACCTTCCACCATCCCAGCTTGCTCAATAAAGGATTAAATATTTCAGTTTTTAAAATCTATTTTACACCCCCAGGCAAGAAAGTGTATCTAGAATGAAAGCAAAAAAAAAGTAGAAAACCTGTTTTAACCATTCTTAAATCTGAGCCTCCGGAGTGTAGCTCTGTAATTTAACTTTAAAAAATCATTAGTTTTTAGCATTATTCACGTTCTGTAACATTTAGCTGTATCACACACACCTCCCTTTCCATCTTTTCCAGGCAACCAAATGAAAAGCATACCTGCAGGAGTGAGGAAGCACAAAGAGCCTTATTTTTACAGGAGAATCCCCGAGTGCTGCCCACCTGTCCAGCTGGTGCTGCTGATGAGGAGGGCTGGCCTGTCCCTGGGCTGCAGCACGTGCCCATCTGTGCCACCCCTCTCCGTGAAGGCAGATCTCTCTGCGCTGGCACCGCCGGGCTCTGCACTACGGAGACACGATTGCTGAGCACAGACCACACCGCTGGGAACACTGGGCTGAACTGGCACCAACCCCCAAACACCTGGCTTCAGAATTGCTGCCCAACTTCTCCAGAGGCAGAGCCACCACGGCACAGCAACACTGGCTTGGGAGAGGCCCTTTTTCCTTCCTCCTACTTCCATCTTCCAGCCAAGCGTTTTCCTCCACAAACTGAGCACAAATCTCCTTTCCAGCTCTGTCACACAGAGGCCAACAGTGGGTTTGTTCAGTTAAACTCACAGCTCAACCTGCACACTCTAAGGGAAATCAGTCGGGACTCAAGGTAGTTGCTGGCAAGCAGAAAAAAGTTTATTTTTGGCCCAAGAGCCAAGGAAAGAGGAACAGCAGTGTCCCCCCTGCCCTGCCAGGTGCCAAAAGCCCCACCCAGATTTGCCACCTATTTTTATACCCTTGCCTCAACCACATGAAATCACTCCATGAATGTGCATCCCTTCAACAGGATGTCATGAATTTCAGCTTTGCTTTAAGACCTTTGACCAACCAGCTCTCATGTTTCACATTCTTGCCCCATGTTTTGACCAGAACCCTCTTTTGTTTACCACTCAGGACTGGGGAACAAGACTTTCTTCCCTTAACACATGTACTTGCACGTTTAATTTTCAGGCCAAGTGAATGATTTTAAAACCAACAAATCCTTCTAGAATTCACTAAAATTTCACTAAAATCCCTAACTCCCTAAAATCTGTTATCTTCTGAATCCTCAAATCAAGGGGCATTTCAAAAACCTGCAGAGCATCCTTGTGTGCACAAATATTTCTGGTCCCCAAGTGCCACAAGGGCTGTAGGTGCAGCTGGACTTACCGTGCCCTGAAAGGCTCGTAGTCCTGGGCCAGTTTCAGGTACAAATGGTGCTGGAGGTCTAAGGGTGTTTCCTTAAAATAAGCAGCTGGTTTGTCATACAGAGTCACTGCCCTGTGAGGAAATACAGGCACAAATAAGGTGGAGATGTGACACGGCTCAGTGACAGGTTAGAACAGGGACTGCAGAACGTAATTAAGTAAATCAGGACAGCAAAGTAAATGATTTTTTTCACTCTGACAATTATCTGTGTTGCCAAAGTTTGCTGGAATACACAGGGTGGACACATTGGTTTTGTAACAACCCCTTTCTTGGGGCATATTCTGGGGGTGAAATGCACCTGTAAAAAGTGCTGCACAACTGCCCTGATGTTTAAACTTACCCCGGAAGTGCCCCTGAGCAACTCTGATCTCAAAGCCCTCCGACTGCAAAGCGAAAGCTCAGGGCAGACCAACTGCTAAAAATGCCAGTGGTGATGCCAGTTGTACAGCCAGCCTGGCAGCAACCTGGAATGCCACCTCCCAGTCAACGAGGTGTTAATTAACAAGGGTAATGAAGGTTCCTGAATGCCCACACTCGTTACAGAGCAGAGCTCAAGTGCTCCAGTGGGATGGATGGGCTTGGGAGAGGTGCTTTTGTAGGATCCCCAGGGAGCTGTTCTTCCACTCCCTTGGCACAAAACCATCTGTCACTTACTTGATGTTGCAGTTCTCCCAGAGATCTTGTCTCATCGCATCAGTGACACACAGGTTATGGTCAGCCAAGCGCCCAAAAAGCCTTTCATACCTGACAGAAATCACACCTCACTCAGCAACCACAGGCAGGCAATTAACTGCCAATTAACAGTGTTGCATTAACTGCCCTCCACCCCCCTCTTTCTCTTTCTACCCAAAGAAACCCAACTCCCCCATAAGTGAAATTTAATTCCCAGTTATTCCCAGCTATCGATGGGCTGCAGCAATCCCAGCTGATGACAAAGACTGCACCAGAAAGCCTTTCACCACATGGAGCCAATTAGACTCAGCAAGAAGCAGCTTTTTAAGGAAGAGTTGGAGTGTGAAGCAGCATCAGAGAATAAAAAAAAAACCCAGCACATGCAGAGAAATTCTAATAACAAGATCAAAGTTTGTTGCAACCTGCCCACCTCAACCCACCCACCCACACATCCAACAAATCCAAGCACTCAACATGTTTGCTGAACTAGAAACCAGTTGAACACAGCAAAGCCCAGAAATGCCTCACACAAACAGCCAGCTCCACTCTGAACCCCACCAAGGGATGTAATTTAGTTTAAAGAGGAGGAGAAGAGGCTGTACCCACCATTTTGCAATGTGGACCAGCGGGTGGTTCCTGCCATGACTCAGACCCAGGATGGTGTACCCGTAGTTGTGCCAATCAATGATCAGTTTGCTCCTCCAGAACAGCCCTGCCACCCAGGCAACAGCTATGCTGGGCAAGCCTGGGGGATTCTGCTCAAAAACAGAACAAAAATAGCACAGGACTGTGGCCAAGGGACAGACACAAAGCAATTACCAGGGAAAAAAAATCTAATTACTGACATTACATTGCTTTAAAGGAGTGCTGAGCAGGGACTGTTTGTGTTCACCTACGAAGACTGGCAGGCACTTCAAATTCCACCTTGGATCAGGACCAAAATCCCCCTCCAATAAACACAGCAGTATTCCTAAAAAGATTTATTCTTTACTACTATTCATACAACCCACACCAATGAAGTTTGAAAGCTCAGCCATTTCCAGGAAAAGCAAACGTCAGTTGTTGACAAAAACATCAGGGTTTAGAGCCAAAAAACACTTGGGATTCAGGTTCACACCACTGATGAGGCCAGTTCAGCTCTCAGATAATTAGAGCAATGTTTGAGACTGCTAGAAATGCTCGGGAATGTTTTTATTCAAATTATTTCCCCCCCCAAACATACCTGAAGAAGAATATAGGAGGGCTGGTCTATCCTGAGCAATGTGTACAGTAACTGCACTGACTGCACAAGCACCTTCAGGACATACTGGAACAGCTTTGGACCCACTGCAAAATGACAGGAAAAGTGGTCAGAATGTTACACCTCTTCCCACACAAACTGCAGATCATAAGAGAACCAGACAGCTCTGCAGAGAAGGGGCTAAAATAAAGGTGTCCTGTAAAAATGGGACTGTTTCGTATCTTTATCAATGCTGAGGGGAGTGAGTGGACCCTCAGCAAGCCCAGAGATGGCACCAAGCTGGGTGGGAATGTTGGTCTGCCTGAGGGTAGGAAGGGTCTGCAGAGGGATCTGGGAAGGATGGACCAGGAAAGGAAAGACCCTGAGGGGCTGGAGCGTGTGCAGGGAAGGGACCAGAGCTGGGGAAGGGGCTGGAGCAGCAGGAGCAGCTGAGGGAGCTGGGGGGGCTCAGCCTGGAGAAAAGGAGGCTCAGGGGGGACCTTCTGGCTCTCTGCAACTCCCTGACAGGAGGGGGGAGCTGGGGGGGGGTCGGGCTCTGCTCCCAGGGAACAAGGGACAGGAGGAGAGGGAACGGCCTCGGGCTGTGCCAGGGGAGGTTTGGGTTGGATATTGGGGAAATTCCTTCATGGAAATGGTGCTCAGGCACTGAAACGGGCTGCCCAGGGCAGTGGTGGAGTCCCCATCCCTGGGGGGGTTTAAAGGATGTGACACTTGGTGACATGGGTCAGTGGTGGCCTTGGCAGTGCTGGGGGAGCAGCCAGGTTCAATGATCCTAGAAGGTTTTTCCAAACTAAAGGATTCTGTGATTCTATTTATGACCATTGCAATGCAAAGCGAACCCCTCGTGGTGCCTACAATTCCCACTCTGTATTTTGCATGAAAAGAAGTCACAGAATCCCAGAACGCTTTGGGCCGGGAGGGACATTAACCCTCATCGCATTCCCTGTCACTCCGCGGGCAGGGACACCTTCCACTGTCCCAGGACACTCCAGACCCCGAACAACCTGGGCTCGGACACTTGCAGGGGATGGGGCAGCCGCAGTTGTTCTGGTCAACAAACACAAAGGGATGGGTGGAAAAGGAGAAAAGGGAAAATAAAGGCCATTTCCACACTTCACTCTGCATGTCGGCAGCCCCAGAGCGCTGGGGTCTGTCCCACGCTGAGGGAGGTGCGGCGGTACAAGCGCTCAGTGCTGTGCCCGCTCCCCTCACGCACCTCGCAGCCCGCGCAGCTCGGACACGGGCACCAGGCCGATGTGGGCGCTCCGCAGCACGTCCCGGTGCGGCCGGCTCTCTGCGGGGGCACAGGCGGGTCAGCGGCGCCCCGGCCCCGCCGCC
>WEKX01010573.1:758383-836788 GCA_013390025.1 Pitta sordida
CCCGAGCTGCGCCCGTACCCGCCCGGCCGGCACGGCCCCCGGCACGGCCACCGCCACGTCCGGGACTGCCAGCCCCGCAGGCACGGCAATGTCACACACGAAGCGTGGCCCGGCGACAACAGCACGGCCGGCCCGGTGGCCACCACCAGGACGTTCGTCTCGTACATCCCCGCGGAGGGCAGCGAGCGCAGGGCGGTCTATGGGCACCTGACGTGGGTGCGGAGCCCCCTCAGGACGCTGTCGGTGCTGGAGCCGGGCGGCGCCGGCGGCTGCCGCGGCCACCGCAGAGTCCCCGTGGAGGAGACGGCCAAGCTCGGCGGGTGCCTGGTGGCCCAGAACGGCGGGTACTTTAACATGACAACCGGAGAGTGCCTGGGCAACGTGGTGAGCGATGGGAAGCTGGTGAGGAACTCCGAAGGGCTGCAGAACGCTCAGTTTGGCATCCGGCAGGACGGCACCATGGTGTTCGGGTAAGGGCTGGGGGGGTTGGAGAGCGCTCTCCTCCCTGAAGGCTTTGAGGCATCACTGGGACCCCCAGGAGCTGCCCTTCCCCAGCTGTGGCAGGAGCCCCAAAGGGCCCAGGAGGGTTCCCAGGGTCCTCCTGATGGTCTCAGAAGATGGAGCTGCAGCCTGGAAGCTGCTGAAGCTGTTTGGCTGTGCTCTCCACCCTTATGGTAACCCAAGCCCAGACCTCAGCAAGGGTCCCTGCTGAGCTCAAAGGACTGTACCAAGCCAGGGCTTTATCCTGCAGCCATCCTCTGACAGCCCTGAGCGCCATGGCTTGGTGACATGTCCCCTTTAGTGAGGGGATCAACAGCAGCTACAAGGTCACTGTTGGTCCTTGAGCTGAGCTCTTCCCTGCTGCTCTCCAGCTCTGGCAGGGTGTCCCTGTTACATGGAGTTGTCCTGGTGCTTGGTGGCTTTGTGGTTTCCAAACCATGACCATAGAAATAGTTGGGTTGTAAATTGGGCTGTCAGTGCAGCGGGGAAAGAAATTCACCCTTCACTCTTTCATGCTGCAGCAAATCCAGCAGGACACAGCTCCTGGGCACCCTGCAAAGCTGCTGCCCCTCCCTGGGCTGACAGGGGCTGATTCAGGCTTTCAGGCTCAAGCTGTTGTGTGGGCTGATCTCTTTTCAGCCGTGTTCATGTTTTCTACGTTCCCATGGGGAAAGGGAATTCTTTTTGCTTGGTTTCTGTTCAGGTATTTGCAATTACACGTTTTTACAGAGCACAGAGCTTTGTTTGCCTGCTGTCATGGATACTAAACAGCTCAGAGTTGAGCATCTGACTCCCACAGGAGTGTTAAACCCAAACCCACAGGCAGAGCTCAGCTGTCCAGCCCCTGCTGCTGTCCCTGTCCTCTCCTGGTGGTTACAAAAACCACCCCGGCCCAGGCTCTGATGAGGCAGGTGTTACTCACCACCCTGATCCTGGAGAGACGAATATCCCTTGACAAGGAGCTGAGTGTGGAGGCAGCAGTTGGACAGTTCTCTCCCTGCCTGCATGGGTTGGTGTCTGGCAGAGCAGAGGATGCTCCTTCCCAGATGGAAGGGAAGAGGTAACAGCCAGCAGTGTGTTCCCCTCTGTGCAGCTGCAGGAAGGCTGGATGTTGTAGCTCCAGATCCCCTCCAAAGCTGTTTGGTGTCACAGTTGTGAAGAATGGAAGCTGACAGGCAGCAAGATGTTACAGCTGCTTCCCCAGATCCCCGAGTGTCTGGCAGAGGCTCTGTCCTTGTGTTCTGCCAGATGCTTCCTGGCTCGGGTCCACATTGCTGGCAGGACTGGTTTCAGGCACAGTGGCCTGGGACCATCCTTAGCTGTGGGATTGTGCAGGACAGCAGAGAACAGGGGCCACTCTGCCTGCTGAAGGGATGTCTCACACTGCTTGGCCCCTGGGTTTGGATGTAGCTGCCCTTCATTCCAACCTCTCCCTGCCTCTGGAGCCTGCTGGCAGCAGGAGAGGCTTTCACACAACACTGCTGTGACTGTGGATAACCCCTCTTGCTCCCTCTTTCCTAGTTACCTGTCTGAGGATGATGTCCTGGATAAAACCAACCCCTTTGTGCAGCTGGTGAGTGGGGTGGTTTGGCTGCTGAGGGATGGAGAGCTGTACATCAACGAGAGCCGGGCGGCCGAGTGTGAGGACACTCAGACCACAGGTACGTACTGGGAGCCTGGAGAGGGACTGTCCTTCCCATGGGCTCTTGGAAGGAAAGGCACTGTCACAGAATTGTGGAGTGATTTGGGTTGGAAGGGACTTTAGAGACCATCTCATCCCACCCCTGCCATGGGCAGGGACACCTTCCACTGTCCCAGGCTGCTCCAACCTGGCCTTGGACACTTCCAGGGATCCAGGGGCAGCCACAGCTTCTCTGGGCAACCTGTGCCAGGGCCTCCCCACCCTCACAGCCAACAATTCCTGCCCAATATCCCATCTAAGCTTTCCAGACAAACTCAAAGCAGGTGCCTCTTACAGGAGTTTAAAACTGAGGACAGGTGAATCTCCTGCTTTGTCTCTGTGCCAGGGAGAAACTTCTGTGGGGTTTGGATGAATAGGAGGAACCCGGGCTGTGTTCTCACTGTTTCAGCTCAGAGGAGCCCCTTGCTGGGAGCTCTTTTGCAGACAGATGAGTCTGTAAACAGCCTGTTGTGTGCCCAGCTGTGTGAATTGTTGCCTCTCCTGCACAGGGACCTTCGACAAGTTCATCAATGTGATCTCAGCCAGGACTGCAGTGGGACACGACCGTCAGGGCCGCCTGGTCCTGGCTCATGTGGATGGACAGACAGAATCCAGAGGGTAAGGCCTTAAATTCCTGCTGCTGGAGTGACTCTGCAGCTGCCAGGGATATGTTTTAAGAGACTCCAGGGAGCCAGGAAAGGCTCAGCAGCCCCCAGCGAGTCAGGGTGCCCAGGGTGGGAGAGCTTTCACGAGCAGAGTGATGAGCTTCTCCCCCAGCAGCTTCACTGCACTCAAACCAACAACCAACCCTTGCTTTGCAGGGTGAGCCTGTGGGAGATGGCAGAGTTCCTGAGGCAGCAGGGAGTCATCAATGCCATCAACCTGGATGGTGGAGGCTCTGCCACGCTGGTGTTAAACGGGACCCTCGCCAACTACCCCTCTGAGCACTGGTAGGTGCTGGGGCTGTGCCCAGGGCTGCAGCTCCTCTTGGGAGGCAGAGCCCAGTCCCACCCCAGCAAAGGCAGGTGGGAGAGAAAGGGACTCTGAAATGTGAAGTGATGGAGCGACTCTGTATTTTCCCACTTAGTCATGCAGGATTAAAGCTGAGCTGGTTTCAGACAGGCAGCAAAGCTGGGGCTCTGAGTGGCCTGATGTGGGAATGGGATAAGAGTGGGAGACTCAGAGCTGCACATTCCTGGGAATTAGATCTGTCTTATGACTCTGAAAGAGAAACACTGGCTTGGAGATCCTGCCCTGCCTCACGGGGAGAACCCAAAGAATATTTTACTTTAAATTCAGCTTTCGAGTCATTTCTGACTGCAGACATGAAGGGATTTAACGTTCACTGCCCATAACTGCTGTGGCCTCACTTCTGTCAAAGCAAATAACATTCCAGATAAAGCGTGTTGGATGCCAAAATTCGGGAAGACTTTAATTCCATGTTTGAAACACCTCCTATCCGATGGGATTTAACACCCGCTTCAAACATTGGCTCAGATCTCCTTTGATGTTTGTATCTTCCATTATTAACATCCTCATTTGCCGGGTGATGTGGGCTGGGGGCTGTGCCAGCGCGGTGCCCGCCGAGCTCACCGGCGCCTCCTGTGCCCGCAGCCCCTTCGACAGCATGTGGCGCTGTCCCCGCAGCGTGTCCACCGTGGTGTGTGTGCACGAGCCGGGCTGTGACCCCCCCGACTGCAGCGGGCACGGCCATTGCCGGGATGGGCACTGCCACTGCTCCCCGGCCTTCTGGACAGGCCCTGCCTGCGACACCCTGGACTGCGGCCCTGCCAACTGCAGCCAGCACGGCCTCTGCACCCCCTGTGAGTCACTGCGGGCTGGGGGGGCTGTCCTGGGAACCGTCCTGTTCCTGCCCTCCCTCCCCTCCAGCAGTGGGGATGAAGGTCAGAAGGTGTTTCCTTCAGGAGCCTCCGGCAGGGCTGGGCTGGGGCTCAGCTCTGGATGCTGGGCCTGGAATAGGCCTCGTGTCAAGCTGTGTGCCTCAGTCCCCCTTCCTGCCCTGGGGTTGGGCTCCAGGTGTTGCTATGGTGTGTGACAGCAGCCCCTTCCCCTTCCTGTTCCTGCTTTACTTCACTCTCAGGGTTTTCACAAGTGTGCCAGTGCTACTTCTCCCTAAACTCCTTTCAAACCCAGGGGCTGCTGTGATGTCTCTGTGCCTGCCCAGTCCCTTTAGCTGGTTCAGCTCTCCTTTAAACGTGCACCAGTGCAGTAGCTGTCCCAGTCAATCCCAAGGAATCCCATTAGCAGGGATTCTGCTGCATTTCCCAGCTGTGGGTGGGTGTGTGAGCACAGGATTCCTCTTCTGGGGTTCCCTGGCAGGGCTCAGAGGGCACCCCAAGGGGCAGAGGTTCCTAATTCCGAGTCCCTGCTGTGTCCCAGAGTTTCTCTGTTGTCATTAATGCCTGACCCCTGTGTTTGCACAGCTGGATGCCTCTGTGAGCCCGGCTGGACTGGCAGCAACTGCACTGAAGGTAAATACTCACTGCTCTGCCACAGGCAGGGACAGGGGACTGTGAACCCCTTCCCAGGAGGGAGCAGGGAAGGGAAGGGCCACCCTGGGGGCTGCTCTTTTGTGGCAGTTGGGTTTAATTGCAGTTGGAGCATCTCTGGCTTGGTGTGAGGCTTTAGCCCTTGCTCCTTGTTCAAGGTGCAACTCTCAGCTCATTGCTGAGCATCCAAACACCCCCCGAGCTGTCACTGGGCATCCAAACACCCCCCGAGCTGTCACTGGGCATCTGAACAGCCCGTGAGCTGTCACTGGGCATCCCAACACCCACTGAGCTGTGGGGGTGAGCACAGCCTGGGATTGCCCCCCTGGGATTGCCCCCCTGGGATGTCTCTGCTTGTCTCTGCAGCCTGTGCTTCTGGTTTCTACGGGGACTCTTGCAGCCAGCAGTGCCAGTGCCAGCACGGTGGCTCGTGTGACTCTGTGCATGGAGCCTGTTCCTGCCCCCCTGGATTCTATGGCACCACCTGTGAACATGGTAAGAGACCAGCTGGGCTGGGCACGGGGATTTTGTCACCTCTTGGAGGCAAAGCAAGGGGGAGGTTTGCCAGGGGAGCTCAGGCCTGAATGTCACAGCTGGAGTATCACCTGCCAGCTCCCAGCTCTTCTGGGCCTGAAAAGGAAGGCAGGGAGCAGAGGGGAAGGAGGAGTTTCCTTCATCCACAGATGATTGTGGATTCTTGTCTCAGCCCCAAAGAACTTCATTCCATTCCCAAAGCCTGAGTGTGGGACATAAACCATCCTCTGCCCCAGGGTGTTGCCCCAGACCCTGCCTGTGTCCTGGGCTTCAGCTGATCCAGTGCCTCCCAAAGCTGTTCTGCCATCCCACCTCCACCCTCCAGCTGTTCCTGTGTAACCACTGCAGCTTCTCTGAGGCCCTTGAGCCCCTGTGGATCCCAGGGACCACAGAGTTAATTTGAATTTCACATGTTCCTGAGTCTGTTAGTGGTGCTGTTCCAGCCTGGCCCATCCCAGAGGATCTGCCCAGAGAAGCTGTGGCTGCCCCTGGATCCCTGGAAGTGTCCAAGGCCAGGTTGGAGCAGCCCGGGATAGTGGGAGGTGTCCCTGCCCATGGCAGGGGGTGGGATGGGCATTAAGGTCCCTCCCAAACCAGTCTGGCATTCTATGATCCCTGAACCTTGCCCATCACACACACACACACAGAGCAGCAATGACCTCCCAGCCTGGCAGGTTCCAGAGCTGTGGCCGTGACGTCCCTGTTTGTGTTTGTGGCCCCCCCAGTGTGTCCCCTGGGCTGGTTCGGGCCCGGCTGCGGGAGCCGCTGTGTGTGTGACCACTCGTGTCCCTGTGACCCGGGGACAGGCAGCTGCAACACCTCCCACGACAGGGCCCTGCAGGAGCACCTGCACACAGGTACAGCTGGGCTGGGGGGCTGCTGGGAGCAGCTCCAGTGCACAATGGGGGGGTCAGTCACAGCTCTGCTGCAGCTCGCTCTGTTTGGGTGGAATTTTACGCACTCCCCCCCCGCCCCGTCCTTTCTTCCCACTTTGTTTTCCAGCTGGACAATGTTTGGCTTTCCAGGATAAGGAGAGGAGCAAAGGAAGATTCTCTCTGTCAGAGTAAGTGTGTGGGACTCCTGGTGTGTCCCACAGCCTGGAGAAAAGGAGGCTCAGGGGGCACCTTCTGGCTCTCTGCAACTCCCTGACAGGAGGGGGGAGCTGGGGGGGGTCGGGCTCTGCTCCCAGGGAACAAGGGACAGGAGGAGAGGGAACGGCCTCGGGATGTGCCAGGGGAGGTTTAGGTTGGATACTGGGGAAATTCCTTCATGGGAAGGGTGCTCAGGCCCTGGCACAGGTGCCCAGGGCAATGGTGGTGTCACCATCCCAGGAGAGATGTGGCACTTGGGGACATGGTCAGTGGTGGCCTTGGCAGCAGCAGGGGTGTGGTGGGACGTTATGATCATAGAGCTCTTTCCCAACCCCAATGATTCCCTGATTCTCTCCTGCCTGAGAGCAGAACCCCGAGCTTTTGATGGCAGAGAAGGGAGGACAATCCTCTGGGAATTACCTGCACACGTGGCGCAGGTGGCGATGTCGCTCATGTGGCTTTTCCTGTCCCACAGAAGGTCGTGGCTGTCCCTGAGCTTCGCCCTGGCGCTGCTGCTGCTGCTCAGTGCCCTGGGGAACGCGGGGCTGCTGCTGCGGGCCCGCCGGCGCGGGGACTATCGCGACTATCGCTACCATCCCCTGAGGGACATGAACGGCGAGGCCACTGCCACGGCCAGCGCTGCCCCCGCGGAGCCGGAGGAGGACGCGCAGGACTCGCTGTAGATCCCGCACGGGCAGAGATGAGGGATGTCCCAGAGATGAGGGATGTCCCAGAGGTGAGGGATGTCCCAGAGATGAGGGATGTCCCAGAGATGTGGGATGTCCCAGAGATGAGGGATGTCCCAGAGATGAGGGATGTCCCAGAGATGTGGGATGTCCCAGAGATGAGGGATGTCCCCGCTCCGGGGCCACTCCTCCCTTCCCAGCCCAGCTGGATCCAGGGCTGCATCCTGAGGGGCACCGGGCACGGGAATTCAGCTGCAGCAGGAAAGGGAAGGGGCTGGTTCCTTCCACGACTCGGGGGAAGCAGGTGGGGAATGCAAGTCCCAGGCTCCTCAGGATGAGCTGCCTGTAGCACAGAGCTGGTACTTGAGGGTGGTACAGTCCATGTCTGCCTGTCCCTGGCCAATTCAGATTTTAAGCAGAACGGTACAAAATGTTTTCAGGAGCTGCAGCACCCAGTGATCCCAGAGCCCTGCTGTCCCTGCCCAGGGTGGTGGCTCTGCGGTGACAACGGGGGTTGTGGCTTTCAGGCACCTGTTTGCTGCCCCATCCTGAGCCCCAGAGGGGTGGTGAGGGGTGCTGGGTTTGGGGAGGGCTCTGCTCCAACCTCCTGGGGCTCCCCCAGCCCGGGAGGGGACACACAGGGACAGCCTGGCACGGCTGGCAGGACCATGGCCTGGGCCAGGACACTCAGAGGAGCCACAACCACCAAGTTCTCCAAGGTCCCAGCTGGAATTCCAGGACAGATCCTTGCACAAGTAACTTGGAACAGTATTTGGGTTTGCTGCCACCTGGCAGGAGCAGGGGGTTGGAGGCTGAGCCCCAGCTCCCACATCTTTATGCACTCACTCTCTTTTTACCTCTCCACGTGGAATTTCTGTGCCCCTGCTGGCACCCAATCAGCCTGTAACCAGAGACTCTATTTTTCTATGATTTACAGAAGATTATCTGAAACTTGAATAAAGTCTGTTGGTGATACCTGCCTGGAGCTCCCGTTCCTGGTGTCCAGCTGAGCCTCAGCTTCCCACTGGAACCAGGAGCCCCTTTCATTTTACACAACCACCACAGTGCAGGATGTGCTGTCCCAGCCTCCTCTGTGCTAAAAAACTAAACAAAAGATGCTGGTTCTGCAGGAAACACCTGCGTTTTAGTTAAAAAGCAGGAATAAGTGAAGACAAGCCAACCTTCCCTCCCCTTCTGGGGGAGAGAGAGCAGCACACAGGCTCAGATTGAACAGTTACATCAAACAACTCCACCTGTTCTTAGAGATGCTGTTTTATTCCCAGCGTACCCGCAGGACCCACAGACATTACATTTGTTGTCAGGGAATATGTTCCAGCACCCTGTGGTTCACAGTGGGCTCGGGAAGGAGGTTTGGCTGAGAAAAAGGAGGATTTCAGTCAATACAACCAAAGCCAGCTGTGAGGGAGAGAAAGCAAGTCAAATTAATTAATGCCCCTTGAACTTACACGTGTAACTAAGAGCTTGGAAGTGGGTGTTGGTGTCATTAAAAGCCAGGGCATGTGACACGACTCCAATTTCACCTTCCCAGAGAAACAATGAGGTGTCAGGATCATCACAAAGGTGTTGGAGGAATCCTTGAGATCCCCTGTCACTTAAAAGCCTAATCACTGTTCCCTGCACTAATTGCTCACAGTATTTGGGATATTAAAGCAGCCTGAGCTCCTCAAATGCCTTTGGAAAGGAGGGATTCCCTGCCTGGAGCTCATCCCCCATTCCAGGCTGCAGGGACAGAGCTGGGATCAGTGGCTGATGGCATTTGCAAAACCTTGTGACCATAAACCCAACTGGGATTCCCTAAATTCCCAGTACAAGTTGGGTTTTCCCCTGTTCCTGAAAGGGAACCGACAGAACTGAACTGGTTGAACGTTGCCGTCAGTCTGGATTCCCTCAGCTGGGAATTCTCTGCCCCAGCAGGAGCTGAGGAAGAGTGAGCTCAGTGAGCTGCCCCCTGTGTCTCCCTGGGGCCGGGTCACGGCTCAGCCCGGGGTCTCCTCCTCTGCTGCAGCAGCAAAAATCCCTTTTCCCACCGGAGAGGCAGCGAATGTTTCCCCAGAGTGGCCCAGTGCCCTGAAGGCTCCAACACCCCCCCTCAGGTGACACTGTCCCAGTCCTGCTGGGACGGACCCAGCCAACGGGGCACACCAGGACTGAAGGGGGTTTCAGTGTGAATCCAGCCCTCGGCAGCTCTGAGGTAGGTGTTGTGTTTGCATATGGAACATCCCGAGTTCCTGGGAGCCAGTTTCCTTTCCCAGCACCCAACACACACCCTTCCCAAGAGACACTGGAGATTCCAGAATTGCTCCCAGCCTCAACTCCCAGGGAAGAAAACTGGGGGTTTATTTTCTAAATGTCTTTTGAGGAGGAGGAAGAAAGTTGTGTAGAAGAATTCTGTGTCTCGTGGCTGCAGTTCACAAGGTCAGGTTTGACAGAAGCACCAGCCACAACATCCAGGCTGGTGGTCCGTTCCTCCTGTCAACATTCAGGGAAAAAATACTGGATTTTTTGAGTTGGTTTCAAAGGAAAGTGTCAGGTGGGATAACCCAGGCAGCCTTGCCAAGGGAGAGGACACGAGCTGCCTCCCAGTTCCCTGCACTGGGACTGGGCTGTCCCTGGGGCCAGGAACATTCCGTGGGACCAGCCCTTCACCTCTCCCTGGCTCCACATTCCACGAGTTAAACACCCAACATTTCTACCTGTGGGAGGAGAACAGCACATCCCACCTTTCAAACTAAAGTGTACAAATATTCCAGTGCTAAGGAAGAGATTCTTTACCAGAGAAAACCAAGGGAGCTACAGGAAATGGGAATGTTGCCACCATGGGATGGGAACAACCACGTGAAAACTGAGCCCCAGGAAGGTGAAATCCTGAACCAGTTGGGCTTGCTCCTCTTGGGAACTGTTTGTTTCTGGCATGAGGATTAACTCTGGATAAAGGATTTTCCGTGAGGGATACACACATGCACTGCCAGAACTCCTGGTTTTCCAAGGGAAAGGTGGTGCTTGTCCCACTCTCTCAGACCCCAAGTACATTGAAACGCTGGAGACAAGTTTCATTCATCTGGGAAAAATGTTCAAGTCCATGGAACAACTGGGGAATTCTTGGGAACTGGAATGTTCCTGAGCCCTTGGAAGGTGGGGGAGTGATTCCCTTGGCTCCAATCCTTTAAAAAACCACCACCCAACAACTCCAAAACACACCAAGGTCCTCATGTCCCACATTCTGAATATCCGGGCTCTGCCCTCCTTGGGCAGCACCTGCTGCTTCCAAACCAGGAATCCAAGAGAGCAGAGTGGGAAGGAACAACTCCAGAGATTCCATCGGCCTGAGGAAGAGCCTGGGGAGCCTTTGCCACCTGTCCTCGTTTGGTGGCAAGGACGTGGGTGGCTTCACTCCCAGCCACACGACAAATGTGGGATCTCAGTCCTTGATTCTTGATCCCAAGAAACAGCCCCCAAAGCTCTGGAGTGTCCCCTGCCCTCACAGGGAAGTGATGCAGCCCTTGTCCCAGTGCAGCCCTTTAAGAACATCCAGCAACAACAAAGATCAGGACCTGAGGGGGAAAACTCCTGGGGATTGGAGACAATCAGTTATTCCTTGCTAAAAACAACAGTTCACCCCATTAAAAGAGGTGACTGGATTTAATAAATAGTCGTTTCTGAGGTTATAAATAAGTTAAAAATTAATTTAAAATAAGCTAGCATTGAATAAATAGGCTCCAGTAAGTGCTGACACACACACAGGCCTCAGAAAGGTTTCAAGTGGTTTAAAGAAGCAAGTCCTGTAATACTGCCAGGAAATCTTGTGCCTTCAGGAAATCAAATATTGCTTTGCTTAGCCCTTTAGACTTGGATTCAGTTCCCATCCCTCAGGGATGGGACAGATCTGCTCATTATTGCTGTAAACCTGAGGAAAGAGGAACAGTCATTTAGGAAGATGCCACTTGTTGGAGGCAGAACTTTGTGCCTGAACTTTCTAGAAAACCGTTTTTGACTTTGTGTCTCAGCAGGGTTAAAAAAAAACCCCAAAACCCAACACATTTCCCAGGAACATCCTGCCAGGCCAGAAGAGGTTTTTGGTTTGACCTGGGAGCGATTTCTGAACTGTCCTACCCGTACCAAGGTCCTTGGAACACCCACTTGAAAATCCCGTGTGGAAACTCCATCGATTTTGGTACCCAGGAATCATCTGAAGGTCCATCTAAAGGTAAGGCACCATCAGCCCCCTCTGCCACGGGCAGGGAAGGGACAAATGGGAAGAGCCCTTTGGAGTGACACACCAACTGAGCCATCCAAACCCACTGCAGGGGAAAGGGGACACTGAGGAACAGGCAGCTGAGCTAAAACTCCTAAACGTGCCGTGGAATTCCAGGTGTTGTGGTTTCAGCAGCTCCCAGGGGCCTCTCGGTGTGCTGGGACACAGCTGGAGGCTCTTTGGTTTGGGGCACGGAGCAGCTCTGGGGGCAGGAGGCCCTGGGTGGTGTTTCCTCCCCTGGCTCTGCTATCTGGAGAGGTGGGAGCTGCTCTGGGAGTGGCTGGAAGATGTTGTGACTCCACTCAGCTGGGAGAAGCCGCTGTTGCAGGATTCCAGGCTGGACATGGATCCCCTGGGATGGGACAAAGCAGATGTGCTGTTAGGGAAGGCAGCAATGGAAGGAGAACTATTCCCCTGGCAGATCATTTATCCTCTGCAGCACTTGAGCAAGTGCTTTTTGTGCCATCATTTCCCACTTGCTCTCTAAGAATCTCTGTGTCATCATGAAAAATGAATTAGTCAGAGATGTTTTTCCCAGCTACAGATCTCATTCCGTATCTCTGGCTGTTGTCCTGGGGAGCTGGAGCCTCTGCAGGGGTGGCTTTGCTGCCCCTGAAGCTGAAAGGAAAACCCTAGAGGCCTCCAAAGGCAGCAGCCACTGTGAACCCCCAGCACATCCCAGTCTCAGTGTCCCCAGGATGGGCTCCAGCTCCTGCCAGGAGCAGCCTGGGCTCACCCTCTGCAGGGACAGCACCAAGGGACAGGTTTGCACCACTGCAGGGACAGGTTTGCTGCTGCTCTGGCCACGTCCCACCTCAAGGGCACCACCTGCAAGTCTGTTCTGCCCAACCCCTCCTCCAGCTCCAGGGGAAGGTCAAGGACGTGCCAAGAATTCAGATGAACAGGTGTTGGGAGGTGCTTTTAGCACTGGAGGAGGAGGCCAGGGCTGCTCACAAGTGCTCTCCAAGTCACAGCTCACATCCTTCTCAAGTGCCAGACACTGGGAAACAGCCCAGCTGATACTGAAGTTACTCCAAAGGGAACTTCTAAAAATGCTCCCAATGGAAATGAAAAACCTCCTGAGCCAAAAAACTCCTGAGTCAAAAAAACCTCCTGAGCNTAGCACTGGAGGAGGAGGCCAGGGCTGCTCACAAGTGCTCTCCAAGTCACAGCTCACATCCTTCTCAAGTGCCAGACACTGGGAAACAGCCCAGCTGATACTGAAGTTACTCCAAAGGGAACTTCTAAAAATGCTCCCAATGGAAATGAAAAACCTCCTGAGCCAAAAAACTCCTGAGTCAAAAAAACCTCCTGAGCGAGTCAAGAACCTCCTGAGCGAGTCAAGAACCTCCTGAGTGAGTCAAGAACCTCCTGCTCTGCTGGAAGCTGCAAACAAGACCTGAAGCACAAATTCCACAGGTGGACACACAGCCAAGGGGACCCTGGACACCTACAGAACTAAAGGAGATTTTTCGGGCAAAATGCCACCAAGTTTGTGTCAAATTTATCATCAATCAAGCACCCCCCCTGTCACTGGTGTGTGAAGGTTTAACTCACACTCAATGCTCTCATTTGGCTTCTCTCTTGCTGCTCGTGCAGTAAATTCCCCCCAGATCTCCTACCTGAAGTCCTTGGAGGCCAACACCTCGTAGTAGTAGATGAGTTTGCACTTGTGAGCAGAGCCCTGCAGGGAGGCCAGGACATCATCCACCCTGGGGAGGCTGGTGCTGGAGCAGGGCAGGGGGCTGTGCATCCTCCACTGCAGGATGTAAAAGCCAGGCCAGCGGGTGACGTGGGAGCCCTGGGACAGAGGGAGGGACACAGGTGACCCGGGGTGAAATGGCTGAATGACCCCATGAAGTTAAAAAAACCTGCTCCAGCTGATGGCTTTGGGCAGGTGACATTCAGCTGTTTTACCTGCCTGACACACCCTTGGGGTGACAGTAAAAAGGTTATTTTCCTTCCACTATCCCAGGTGGCTCCAACCTGTCCCTGGACACTTCCAGGGATCCAGGGGCAGCCACAGCTTCTCTGGGCAACCTGTGCCAGGGCCTCCCCACCCTCACAGCCAACAATTCCTTCCCAATCTCCCATCTCTCCCTGCCCTCTGGCACTGGGAAGCCATTCCCTGTGTCCTGTCCCTCCATCCCTTGTCCCCAGTCCCTCTCCAGCTCTCCTGGAGCCCCTTTATGCTCTGGAAGGGGCTCTCAGCTCTCCCTGGATCCTTCTCTTCTCCAGGTGAACCCCCNTTGCTCTCTAAGAATCTCTGTGTCATCATGAAAAATGAATTAGTCAGAGATGTTTTTCCCAGCTACAGATCTCATTCCGTATCTCTGGCTGTTGTCCTGGGGAGCTGGAGCCTCTGCAGGGGTGGCTTTGCTGCCCCTGAAGCTGAAAGGAAAACCCTAGAGGCCTCCAAAGGCAGCAGCCACTGTGAACCCCCAGCACATCCCAGTCTCAGTGTCCCCAGGATGGGCTCCAGCTCCTGCCAGGAGCAGCCTGGGCTCACCCTCTGCAGGGACAGCACCAAGGGACAGGTTTGCACCACTGCAGGGACAGGTTTGCTGCTGCTCTGGCCACGTCCCACCTCAAGGGCACCACCTGCAAGTCTGTTCTGCCCAACCCCTCCTCCAGCTCCAGGGGAAGGTCAAGGACGTGCCAAGAATTCAGATGAACAGGTGTTGGGAGGTGCTTTTAGCACTGGAGGAGGAGGCCAGGGCTGCTCACAAGTGCTCTCCAAGTCACAGCTCACATCCTTCTCAAGTGCCAGACACTGGGAAACAGCCCAGCTGATACTGAAGTTACTCCAAAGGGAACTTCTAAAAATGCTCCCAATGGAAATGAAAAACCTCCTGAGCCAAAAAACTCCTGAGTCAAAAAAACCTCCTGAGTGAGTCAAGAACCTCCTGAGCGAGTCAAGAACCTCCTGAGTGAGTCAAGAACCTCCTGCTCTGCTGGAAGCTGCAAACAAGACCTGAAGCACAAATTCCACAGGTGGACACACAGCCAAGGGGACCCTGGACACCTACAGAACTAAAGGAGATTTTTCGGGCAAAATGCCACCAAGTTTGTGTCAAATTTATCATCAATCAAGCACCCCCCCTGTCACTGGTGTG
Organism: Pitta sordida; assembly: GCA_013390025.1. Lineage (NCBI taxonomy): Eukaryota > Metazoa > Chordata > Aves > Passeriformes > Pittidae > Pitta > Pitta sordida. The sequence goes on from WEKX01010573.1 coordinate 772,776, forward strand.
TGAAGGTTTAACTCACACTCAATGCTCTCATTTGGCTTCTCTCTTGCTGCTCGTGCAGTAAATTCCCCCCAGATCTCCTACCTGAAGTCCTTGGAGGCCAACACCTCGTAGTAGTAGATGAGTTTGCACTTGTGAGCAGAGCCCTGCAGGGAGGCCAGGACATCATCCACCCTGGGGAGGCTGGTGCTGGAGCAGGGCAGGGGGCTGTGCATCCTCCACTGCAGGATGTAAAAGCCAGGCCAGCGGGTGACGTGGGAGCCCTGGGACAGAGGGAGGGACACAGGTGACCCGGGGTGAAATGGCTGAATGACCCCATGAAGTTAAAAAAACCTGCTCCAGCTGATGGCTTTGGGCAGGTGACATTCAGCTGTTTTACCTGCCTGACACACCCTTGGGGTGACAGTAAAAAGGTTATTTTCCTTCCACTATCCCAGGTGGCTCCAACCTGTCCCTGGACACTTCCAGGGATCCAGGGGCAGCCACAGCTTCTCTGGGCAACCTGTGCCAGGGCCTCCCCACCCTCACAGCCAACGATTCCTGCCCAATCTCCCATCTCTCCCTGCCCTCTGGCACTGGGAAGCCATTCCCTGTGTCCTGTCCCTCCATCCCTTGTCCCCAGTCCCTCTCCAGCTCTCCTGGAGCCCCTTTATGCTCTGGAAGGGGCTCTCAGCTCTCCCTGGATCTTCCCTTCCCCAGGAGAACTCCCCCAGCTCTCCCAGCCTGGCTCCAGAGCAGAGGGGCTCCAGCCTTTGGAGCATCTCTGTGGCCTCTTCTGGACTCTCTCCAGCAGCTCCAGGTCCTTGTGCTGTTGTTCCCAGGGCTGGAGCAGCTCTGCAGGTGGGGTCTCACCTGAGGGGCAGGATCCCCCCATCCCCTGCTGCCCACGCTGCTACTGTTGACCACAACCCCCATTTCCAGCAAAGCTGGATTTCCATGCCACCAATTCCTTCCTGGCCAGCAGCTCCTTTTGGATTTCCCAGGACTCTGAGGTCGGTGCCAGGTCCCAGCCCCCTCTGACCTGGATGCTCTCCCCTTCCCTGCAGACCAGGGGCGATTCCACACGGCTGTAATCCACCCCCAGCACCCACGTCCTGGCGATGAGCTGCACGTTGTCCCCAGCAGAGGGACCTGCCAGCGCGGCTTCCCTGGGACTCGCTTCAGGAGCGCGTTTGGAGTGGAAGAGGCTGAACACCACGTCTCCCTTCAGGATGTCAAAGTCCCAGGTGATCACGGATTCCCCTTCCAGAATCTCCACAACTATCTAAGGAGGGAAGAGAACAGGCCCAGTGCAGGGTCAGGAGCTCAGGGGGCAGCCAGTGTGTCCTCCCCACCCTGGGGAGCCAACACTCCTGGCTCCACAGTCCTTCAGCTGCACAGTGGCCTTGATTCACAGTGTCACAGTGTTGATAAGGTTGGAAAAGACCTTGAAGATCAATTCCAATCTATAATCCAACTAAAACCTAACAGCTATAACATTTATATTCCTGAGGACCCAGACCAATTCCCATCCCAGACCAATTCCCATCCCAGACTCCTGCCACAGTTCATCTGCTCAGGTGTTTTCACCCCGTGTCAGAGTTGCTGCAAATCAGTTATTAGTTCTAGGGTTAGAACTCTGTGGAACAGAGGCACAGGACATGGCAAAGAGCCAAATCAGTGCCACTCCCCATCAGTGTTTTAGAGACTGTTTGGACACTTAACTGCTTTGGGGGGGACATTGTTTCCTGCTGACTCGCATCAGGCTGTTCCCAATCCCATCCCAGCCACACCACTGAGAATGGAAGCTGAACTGTCAGGAGGGAAACTGAGGGACCTTCATTTCCCCCAGGAAGAGGAGGAAGAGGCTGGATCTCACAGAAGATCAGGCCATAGCAGAGACAAGTGACACTTCTCCAACTGCTGTCCTTAACTCCCACACTCCCTCCAGCGATGACAGGCCACATCCTGCTCACTCTGAGGGAGCTGCTCCAGTCAGCACCAACAAATGAACCCTTCCCTGGCCAGCTCAGCCCCTGGTGGACCCGGGGCAGTGGGGCTGTACCTCGTGGGGAGCTCCTCTGAGGACACTTGCAGAGTGGTAGATGGTCTCTGTCCAGAGCCGGATGTGATCCGAGTTCTCTGCCTCGTCCTCGCTCTGATAAAGTGACTTGGGGACGAGCCCTCCTTCGGGGACAGTGCACTGCAGGAGTCAGACAAACAGGAATGTCCCGTGTTCCAGCAGTAAATCATCAAGTCACCTGCAACAGGACACTCTGTACGTGTCACATACAGGATCACACCCTCAGCTGGGGTAAGAATGGCACAGTGGGACTGAATTCACTGAGCTATCGAGGTTTATCTGAGCTCCAGGTGCAGAACCCCCTTCTCCAGGACAGCAGCAGCACTTCAGTGGTCTCCTGTGCCCAGAGCAGGGGTATCCCAGCCAGCCCAGAGGTTTAACCCCTCTCAGAAGGGAGGGAATCAGTTCCAGACTCCACCTGCACAGCAGGGACAGAGCACTCACCATGCAGTCTCCTCCCAGGAAGTCTGGGATCACCTCTTTATCCACATAGTCCACCAGCCCTCCTGAGCCCTGGTAGTTATTGCCACTGTAAATGAGGAACTTCTGCCGTGTGTTCTCGTTGATAAAGGGACTGACCTGCAAGACAAAGGGGACAGAAGTGACCCCTGTCACTGAGGGAAGCTGGGGAGAATGTTTGAACCACCAGGGATGCTTTGGGCTCCAGACAGAGCTCTCAGCAGCAGGAATGCAGACCAGCAGCTGAAGCACTTCCCAAAGGAAGGGGTAACAAATGGAAAGTGGGCTCTGAGTGGGTATCTTAGGGTGTATTTTCATCTCACAATATTTTCTACTTCATGCAAAGTAAGTTTGTAGTCACTGCCCCACAGATAAACCTCACAGGACATGTAACAACCATGGTCTCACATCGCCAGAGCTGTCAGCAGCCCCCAGGCAGAACCACATCTGTTATTTCTTATTCCTCTTCAGTGTCCTCCAAAATCACAGAACCACAGAATTAACCAGGTTGGAAAAGACCTTTGAGATCATCCATATGACCCAACACCATCTAACTGACTAAACCCTGGCACTCAGTGCCAATCCAGTCCCTTTTTAAACACTTCCAGGGACGGTGACTCCACCACCTCCCTGGGCAGCCCATGCCAACCACTCCTTCTGGGAAGAAAAATGGGATTAAAAACTGTCTGTCTGTCTTCCCATCCCTCTGAAAACCCGCCAAGTCTGGGCTACCCCTGCATGAGGAATTGCAGTTTAGCTCTGACACCGCTCCTGGTGGGTGACAGTCCCTGGAACCAAGGGAGCTGCTGGCACACCCTGGCTGGGCTCTGCAGCAGCACCGTGGCCTCTCCAGGAGTTCAGCCCCAAGTCACCTGCAAGTCTTTCCCTCCCTGAGCTGTCTGTACAGGCACAACTGATCCTGCAGCCCAGGTTTCACCCACCAGGGTCCAGAGCACAGGAAACACCCGGGGTGCTCTGACGATGAGGAGCCTCCCCAGAGTCTCGGGGTAATTGTCCTCCACCACCTCGATGATCCTGAGCAGGGCCTTGACCCCGGGACGCCACAGGTGCCGCATGTTGAGCCCCTCCAGGTCCACCAGGCATGTCCAGGACCTAAAATAAACCCACGGGAAAAGGTTTCTCAGAGGGTCAGTGAGCAGTGGCTGCTCAGTTTAGGATCCACCACACACCAGGAACGCCACAGCCCGGGCAGGACCCAGGGAAGCCAACAAGGGGGACCAGCAGTTCCAGGCAGGACACTCCTGAACCCAGGGGAGCTTCAGGGAAAACCTAGCCCCGAGGGCAAGAACATCTGTCACTCTGGAAGGAGTGGCTAAAAATGAATTAAAAATGCGTTTTCAAGGAACTGGAAAAAAACCCAACCCTACAATATCAAAGATATGGATTAAAATCACCAAGACAGCAAGATGAAATTAATCTGAAATGGGATGCAGAAAGATGTAAGGAAGGACCAATGATTGGTTTTAGATAAAACTGTAGAATTTATCTGCATTTAAGTCATAAATATATATATACACATATATAGTGCTTCACATAGAGTCTGTAACAGAGACACTTCAAGGACATCACCCCAATCACCCCAAACCCCCACAGCAACATCCTTCCCCATGTCAGTGACACTGATTCAGGAAAATGATTTATACTGACGTGATGGGGCGGCCAAAGATGTTGGTATTTTCCTCACACCTCTTTTGTCCTTCCTCGTTAATGGACAGAACCTGGAATCAAAGACAGCACAGAGGATTAGCCTGAGATGGCTGAGGAACCAGCAGAGCCTGGAGATCTTATTTTAAAAAATTCAGAATCCAGAAGTACAGCAGAGGGCTGATGGGATATTGGGCAGGAATTGTTGGCTGTGAGGGTGGGGAGGCCCTGGCACAGGTTGCCCAGAGAAGCTGTGGCTGCCCCTGGATCCCTGGAAGTGTCCAAGGCCAGGTTGGAGCAGCCTGGGATAGTGGGAGATGTCCCTGCCCATGGCAGGGGTGGAATGGGATGGGCTTTAGGGTCCCTCCAACTCAAACCGTTCCATGATTCCTGCTGCACTGGGACAGCTCTACAGACCCTGAGGGGGGACAGGAAGGCGCCACTCACGTGTCTCAGCAGTGACTCCTCTCCCAGGGCCTTCACCAACCCTTTGGTGTCCATCTGGCCCAGGCGAAGGATGTAGAGGGGTCGTCCATCTTCAAAACAAACAGGAGGATTAAAGAGGGAAGCTCTCCAGTCCCCCAGGCTGTCCCTCACTCACAAAATCCACATTTACCCACATGTAAAAGCACAGAAATCATATTCCAGGCAGCTTTGCACTGACCAGTCAGCCTGATCTGTGCAGAGAAAATAAAGCCACACCAAAGCACTGGCACTGAACCCCTCAAAGTTAACAGAGTCAATACAACTTGCTCCCCAGATCCAGGTTCCTGGGGTCCCCTGTGCTGCAGGAGCAGTGCCAGCTGCTCACCTTTGTCCTGGTAGTGCCAGCCTCCCGTGTAGTACTCCTGCAGGAGGGCTGGGGGCCTCCAGGACTGCAGGATATAATCCACCTGGTGCTGCTTGCGCCAGGACAGCGACTGGCACAGCATGTCCCGGGCCTTGTCCAGGTTGAAGTCCCGAGCCCGCAGGAACCGCAGGATGTGTTCGTCCTTGGGGATCTGCGACAAGAGAGAGCCCCAGGGTCAGGTTCCACGTGGCCTGCAGAGTGTCCACCACTTTTTAATATCTTAAAACTAAGAGAAAGCAGCGTCAAACCTCCTCTGCTCCTCCCTCCCTCCTGAACTTTCCCAGCTGGGAGCACCAGAGGGTGCTAGGAGCACAGAAAGGGACCAACTCTCAGCCTTTCCCTGATCCCATTCCCAGCACGCCCTGGGCTGGCTGATGGTCCCAATCAGTTCCCAAATAACCAAAATACCACGGGAAAGCTGCAAATTTACCTGCCCAGGGCAAATGGGCACAGGATGGGAACCAGCCACAGGTAACACATTAACCAGGGAATGTTTGGAGGGGGATCATGACTGTGCAGAGTCTGAATGATCCCAGCAGCACCAGTTCCAGCTCTGGTGCAGCCCTGCTGCTGCTGCTGGAGCTGAAAAGCTGCTGGGTGCTTCCAAAGTCTTCCCTGCCCCACCACACCACACTAACTCCTGATTCGAATCCACCCAAACTAAAATACACCCTCTCTATATATCCCTCATCCCAGGAACTGTGGGATCACAGGCACAAAAGCTTTCCCAAAGCAAGTCTGTGTAATGGCTTATTCCAACCTCCTCCATGATCTCCTGTGTTCCCTTTGGCTGTAAAATCAAAGCAAACCTGCCAGTGATTCCAAGCAGCAGGAATTACACCGACCCTGATGGATTCCAGTGCAGACCCAGATCTCACTAACAGCCTGTGAGCAGCAGCTGGATTACAGCTCCACGTGCTGCTGGATCCTCAGCCCCTCACCCCAACTGCCCCAAAAGTGTTTGGCCTCATTTGCTACAACAAATTTCCATTAAAAACTGAAGCTGTGTGGAGCAGGGCTGGTCTCCTGTGGAGCATCCATGCTGTGCTTTGCCAAACACAGGCACTCCAAGCCCTGTTGCAACACAAAAAAGGGTCTTGAGGAGTCAAAGCTCCTTTGTTTGGCTGTTGCCATGCTCAGGAAAACAAACCAGGGCAGAAAGCAAGGCTGGCAGCAGTGCCAGGCAGCAGCACTCTCAGTTTCACAGGCAGCAGATGTAAGAATTGACTCACCTAAAGAAGTTCAGGCAGCCTAAAGCACCTGAGGAGCAGGAGGGGGAGGTTAAAACTGTCCAGCAAGTTCTAACACGGCAGCTGGATGTCACAGAAAGGAAAGGGCAGCCTTCCCAAAGAGGATCTGAGGAGCACTTAGAGGAATGGCACCAACATTTTTTCTGCATCCCAGCGAGATTAGAGAGAGCAGAGCTTGGCTCAGATGATTTGTGTTTGTGTTGCTGCTGCTCCCCAGACACCCACCACAGCCCCTGGAGCTCCTGGCAGAGGGGATGGCTGGGGGAAGGGGTGTTGATTCTCATGTTTCAACCCTCCCCTGCTCCCAGCTTCAGGCAGGAGGCAAATCCAGCACTTCTGTTTGGACCAAAGGCAGGAAAGCTCCAAGGGGACTTATTCCACAGTGGAATTAGTCTTTTATCCTTGTCCAAGCAAAGCAGGAACTCCCACACACACGAAAATGAAGTTCTAATTTCAGCCTGGTTTTGTGGAACTCTGGGCACTCTCCTACATGGTGCAAAGCCATGATGATGAGCTTTAAGCAGCTGAAATGTTAACACCATTTGCTGTTTGGTCCTTCAGCTCCTCAGGTTTTTAAAGCAAGGATAAATCTCATTCTAAAGGTAATGCCTGCTTTGGAAGGAGCAGGGAAGGAGTAGTGAAATAGGACAAAGAGGACAAAAATAAGAAGGGCCATTTTCCAAGAAACAGGAGATCTATTTTTTGATCTTTTTTTGACGGAGGAATAAGGACATCCCTGCTCTGAATTAAAGGAACAGATTGCCACAGCAAGGTAACCAGCCTCTCCAGGGAAAACCTGCATGTGGGATAAGCTCCTGGGTTCACCCTGCTCTGACAGGGGAGCAGGATCAGCAAACAGGCAAGCAGGGAAGGGTCAGGATGAAGCTTCACTATCCAGCCCCTCCCTTCCTACATCTCCAAGCCCTGGTGGGGACAGAGCTCACCCCAGGGTGGGGCTAAGCAATCAGTACCTAGAGCAAGGGCTGGCACATCCCACCCTCAGCCAGCTGTCCTACGTTTTCCTGTTTCCTTTTCCAGCTTCCATTCCCTGGCCTTCGACATGGAGGGGTGAAAACCAACCCACAGAACATTCAGATGGTGCCTGCTCCCCCTGGCAGCAGGATCCTTGGGGATGACACACATGGATAAACCTCCCTGTCCTGCTCCCATCCAGGGCTGGGGTTCAGTGGATACCCACCAGGTGAGACAAGTCCCACCACACCAGAGCCCACGGAGTCTCCATGGGCCTGAAAAACCTCATGTCCCGTATTTCAGACCTGGGGATTCATCCTGCTCCCTCTTGTCAAGCACCTTGTATCTGACAGGAGGCTGAACTGGGGGGGACACAGATCACAACCCATATTGAATGGAGCCCCTTTTATTAGTTAAGCTCTTATTATGTTTACCCAGAGGCAAAGCATCCCAGTGACACCACAGGAGTTTGAAGGGAAGTGTTACAGTCCTTCAAGGGCCCCTTTGCTCCATCGGGGTGGGGTGTACACACATATATATATGTATATATATTATATTTATATTCCTGCATCCAGCAGCCACCACACTGCTGGCCATGGTCCCACTAATACAACCTGTTGTTGCTGCTCCTGTGCACCCGTGGCCTTGGTCTGGCAGATGTTTGGTGTGAATTTATCAGCTTTTACAGATTCAACAGCGTTGTTTGGTGTCTGCAGCTCATCAGCTGCTGGGAGACACCCCCACTGCCTCCACACCGCCTGTTCCCTGCAGCCTGGGCTTTGCTGGGAGGTGTTTTTCCAGCCACATTCCTGGCCACCAACTAAACCCAGGTGCACACTCACACACAAGGGTCTTCAGGCAAACACCAACAGAACTGCAGCACCAAACCTTGGTGACATTTTATTTCTGCAGAGGTGGTATTCATTACTTTGTCCAAGAAAAAGATGGGGTCTATAAATGATGTTCAGACTCCCTGGACTTAGATGAGACTCCTTCTCTCCCAGCTCTGGCATTCAGCACATCCTGCACCATCTCTCTCCTGTTTGCTCCTCTTCCCAAGCATCATTTACCTACTCATCCCACCTAATTACTCTCCCTGTTGCTATCCTTCCTTCCAGGAAATCTGGAGTCAGATCCCTCTTGGGGCACTCAAGCTGCCCTGGATCCTTGCTTTTCCCAGTCACTCACCAGTTACCCTCCTGGCCTGGTACAGAGACACCCCTTTGACCCAGAGGAGCCCAAGCAGCTCCTGGACATTCCAGCAGAGACAAATCCCACAGTCCCCCCTGCTTTCCAGGGAAAAATCACAGAATGCCTTGAGCTGGAAAGGTGCCACAAGGATCATCCCGTCCAGCCCTGCACAGGCCCATCCCCAAGAGTCCCCCCCTGTCCCCAGAGGATCATACCAACCCTCCTGCAGCTCTGGCAGCCTTGGGGCTGTGCCCACTGCCCTGGGGAGCCTGGGCACTGCCCAACCACCCTCTGGGGAAAGAAGAACAACCTTGTCCTGAGATCCAACCTGCCCCTGCCCTGACACAGCTCCAGCTGTTCCCTCAGGTCCTGTCCCTGGTCACCCAGAGCAGAGGTTGGAGCTGCCCCTCCTGAGGGAGCTGCACACCCTGGTGAGGTTTATGTTCCATCTTCTCTTCTCCAGCTGAACCAGCCAAGTGCCCTCAGCTGTTCTCCCACGGCCCCTTCACCATCTCTCCTTTGGAGCGCTCCCATACCTTTATATCCCAACCCCATGACTCCCAAAACTGCCCCAAGGGCTCGAGGTGAGGCCACACCAGAGCAGAGCAGCTCCGTCCCCTCCACAGATCCCCCCAGGGCAGGGCTGGCCCTCCCTGGCTGCCGTCCATGGAGCAGGACTCCCACATCCCTCTCATTCCCAGTGTGTGTGTGTCCAGCCAGGGGTGTCCCTGCTGTCCCCGTGTCCCCACCTTGCCCTTGTGTGTCCAGCCAGGGGTGTCCCCACTGTCCCCGTGTCCCCACCTTGCCCTTGTGTGCCCAGCCAGGGGTGTCCCTGCTGTCCCTGTGTCCCCACCTTGCCCTTGTGTGTCCAGCCAGGGGTGTCCCCACTGTCCCCGTGTCCCCACCTTGCCCTTGTGTGCCCACCCAGGGGTGTCCCTGCTGTCCCTGTGTCCCCACCTTGCCCTTGTGTGTCTCCTGGAGCCACTGGCGCAGGCGGATGAGGCAGCTCTCCTGCAGCGGGGTCAGCTGGCCCAGGTAGCGCTCGATGTAGTCGGCATCCAGTTTGTCAGCTGGAGGAGAAGGAGAACAGTTCAGAGGAGCCCCAGCACAGCCAGGGAGGGGATGTGTAGTTATTGCCACACTGGGGTTACACGGGGATGGCTCAGCAGCCTCAGTTCAGCTGCCTGATGGGACAGAGGGCAGGACACTGTCACGGTGACTGGGGCACGAGGGACTGCATCAAAACTGGATCACTCCACCTGTCTCTCAGAACAGCGATATTCCATTCACCCTCAACTGCTCCAGCAGGAGCTTTGGAAGGTGTATCATGAGCCCTGGCACTCGGCTCACTGACCTCTCCAAGACCTGGGCACTTCAGTCCCCTGGTGTCCTACAGAACTCGGGCACAGCTCCGGTGACAGAGGCTAAAAAGCAGCTCACTGGAAACCAGAGAGAAAGGGAGAAGGACACCCCAGTTCTGACAGCAAGGGGGAGAAGTCCTGGGTGTATCAGCAGCTCAGAGACAAAGGACAAGGGCTTAGTGAGTGCCAGCACCGAGGGACAGAGGCAGATGTGCCACCCTGGGCTGGGCTGTGCAGCTGCCACCGAGGGGCATGGGGGACCTCAGGGCTGGCTCTTCTTCAGGCACCAGGTTTGTCACCAGATGCCATTGCTGCAGAATAAAGCCTGGACACCCACAGGAGAATACAGAAATTGGGATTTGGAAGTGCTACCCACGGAACCTCCAGCCCCAGGGAAGCTCATCCCTTCCTAAGCAGGAACATGGGCAGGAAAAATGAGCTGCTCTCCTCTCCTGGCAGATGGGATCCAGCACTCTGAGATTAACTGGAACCCCAAACATTTCTCACAGGCAGGTCCTGTGTGGATTTTCATCTTTTCCCAATGGATTCCACAACAGAACAGCTACCAGAGAAGGTCAGGTGGGAGCAGAACCACTGATATTTCCAAATTCCAAGCTTTTTTTTTTTCCCCTAGCAAAACAAGTGCTGTCTTTCCTCCTGAAGAATGACAACAACTGTTTCTAATACCACAGCTCTAAATTCAAAGGGCCCTCCTAATTCTTTTTGTCACAGAAGTATTTTATTTAGTCTGGAAGATACCATCAGACCAACACAAAGAGTGATAAACTTTGATTCAGGCGTTTTGTGGAAGAAATGCATCAAGTAACAACCTGCCAGTTTGTCTTGGCCTGATGTAGGGGCAAAACCCATCCAAACCAATCCCCAAGAATATTCATTTTGAAGCAGACAAAATATTTCATTATAATTCAGTTCTATCATGCTCAAGACACCTTTAAGCTTCTCTGGTTTACAGTATAAAATACCTTAAATCAATTTTTTCCTAAGCTCAAAAACATACTGCCTGCCCAGCTTTTCTTGGCTTTACAGTTTTAGAGGGGAAAAAAAAGTTCCAAAGGTTGTTTTTCTTGAAAAATAAAACAAAATCCAAAACTTTCCCTCCTCCTCATCCAGAAAACAAACCCCAAAACTTTCCCTCTTCCCTCACAATCCAAATAACCAAAACCTGATGCCAGAAGAAATAAAAATAAACTGCTTAGTCAAGGCTTGGGAGCAGCTGGTGCCCGGGCACTGCTTACCCTCAGGGCTGGCAGCCTCTGCAGGAGGGCAGGCACCCCCAGCCTGCTCCTTGGAGGCTCCAGGAGCTCCAGAATCCAGTGGGATGTCACCAGAATCACATCCCAGAGCCGGGTTTAGCTCATCCTCCTGGCTGCTGACGGCCGGAGGGGTCCAGCGCGGGATGAAGGTGATGCCTTGGGAGATCAGCTCCTTCAGGTAGTGCTCAATCACCTCCTTGCCCTGCAGGGAGAAATTCCCATCAGGAATTTTCAGAAATTCCCATTCTGCAGAGCCAACAAGGTGCAGGGGTGTCCTCAGGACAGGGGACTGTTTCCTTCCCACAGAAAGGACATCGTTGTCTCCTTCCACCTTGAAAAACCCCACATCAGAGGTGAACCCCAACACTGGCCAGGTGAATTCCAGTGCCACGGATGCAGCTGCTTTTATAACATTTTTATCCCATTTTCCTGCTCCCAAACCACCAATTATCTGCCCTGCCCCGCTGCAGCCCAGGGGAACAGGTCACTGAAGGGAAGAGGGCAGGGCCCTGATTTCCACCCCCAACTCCCATTTCCTGGTGTCCCAGGAGCCTGGCACCTCCAGCACCCCCTGCAATCCTCCTCTGGCACAGCCACATTCCACCCAGCACATTGTTTTTCCCTCCTTGCACAGGGGCCTTTTTCTTCCTTTGCCCAACTGAGGCATTTCAGAGCCACAACCAAGGGTGGGAAACCACCCTGGGGCTCTTTCCAGCCAGGAAACCCGAGGCCCAGAGAGCAGGAGTGGGATTTGGGGGGGGGGGGTTGTGGCACCCATCTCACCCGTTTGATGTTGGAGGTGTATTGCTTCATGGCAATTTTCTCCACTGTGCTTTCAAAGCCAAAGAAGGATTTGATGTCCAGAGAGGCCGACTGTTCGAAGCACGTCCACTCCTCGTTCTCAGGGTGAACCTACACCCCAAAGGGACAAACACGAGGCCTTGGATGGTGGCAGGAGGCTCATGGAATGAGGACCCTCACCCCTGGCACTGCCCTGGGTGTTTGATCTCCAGGGTGAGGGGGCAGAGTAATTTAACAGCCACATTAATTCTCCCAGAGTAACAGAAACTCCTCCCAAACTGGGCAGACAGATGGGTTTTAACTCAACATTCTTCACAATGCAAGAAGAATGAAGGTTTAAAGGCATCTCTGCCCCCAGCAAAGGGAAGAGTAGGAGCAGTAAAATGGGAGTGAAGCTGCCCACTGGAAACCAGCATGTCAAGAGCTCCTGATGGAAAGACAGGAAGGTGTAATTACAACTCCTACATCTGCAAAGAAGAAAAATGCAAAACAGGGTGTTTGTTTTTTTCTAGTTTTGGATGGGGAACTCAGCCACTAAAGTCAGCCTGCCCCCAAAACACCGGAGATGTGGCAGAGCAGGGAATGTTCAGCTCGGCTCAAAACACACCTTTCCTTTCCAGTCATTTCCCCTCAGTTACTCTAAATATGGTAAAAACCTAGATAAGTTTTCCTCTTTTGAACTTAACCCTTTCCTCAGAAGGCTCTGCCTTCTCTCTGTAGGTGCTGCTGTTCCCAAACTGACAGGAAGGAGAACCAGCCTCCACACAAAGTTCTGATAAAGCACAAACTCCCCAGGGAAGATATTAAATAACTGCAGGAGCAGGATCATATTCCTCCACGTTGCCTCGGAGAGCACTGCAGGAAAGGAGAGATGAGAACAAACCTGCTTCCGGCTCACTCTGGCAGGGAAAAGGGAACTGGTAAAAATAGAGCAGGGAACCATCTCGAGGATGCAGCCAGGAGCTCCCACCCTGTTCCCCTCAGAGCTGATGTTTCCTTCCCAAGGACACAGGACACAGCCAAAATCAGCACGGGCAACAATGGTTGAGAGAGCCCAGAGTTGACCTGGAGGCGTTTCAGACCAAACAGCACCTTTGACAGTGATGGAATTTTGATTTAGTGACGTTTTTAGGAAGGCCCAGGTAGCCATGGAGTGATCTCTGGCTCAGGAACCCCTTCACCATCCCAAATGTTGCCCCTCCTCTTGCCTGAAGCTGCTCACAACCTGCTCAAGCCCGAGAGGCTGAGCTGTTGTCCAGTTGCCAAAAGGGCAGGTGAGTAACAGGATCTGCACTTTTGTTTAAGGAACAAAAAGCAGCATCTGGCTGCTTCCAGAAGCTATTTAATGGTGGCTGTGCCCTAAGAGCACAATTACAGAGAAATAACACCCTGTGCTGAAGGTGCAGCACAAAGTGAGACAGTCCAGGCCACCACGAGGCTCAGGACCTTTCTCCAAAGCTTTAGAACATGAAGATCATGACAAAGTGCTAAAATTTTCACTTATTTGTGGGCAAAATGAATTGCCAGACTTCCCTCAGGCCCTCATCATAATAAACATTGAGGGGCCAGATGCATGGCCAAGCTCCAGATGCTTTATTAAGTGGAATTTTAACCAGAAAGAAACTCAGGGAATATCAGCAGCTTTAGAACATCACCTCTGTTTTCTACTCTCACTCCAATCAGAGAATCACAATGAACCTAAAGAAGTTTTCAAGTCTTACAAAATCATGGAATAGTTTGGGTTGGAAGGGACCTTAAAGATGATTCTATTCCACCCCCTGCCATGGGCAGGGACACCTTCCCCTATCCCAGGCTGCTCCAACCTGGCCTTGGACACTTCCAGGGATCCAGGGGCAGCCACAGCTTCTCTGGGCACCCTGTGCCAGGGTCTCCCCACCCTCACAGCCAACAATTCCTTCCCAATCTCCCATCTCTCCCTGCCCTCTGGCACTGGGAAGCCATTCCCTGTGTCCTGTCCCTCTCCAGAGCAAAGGAACAAGGCCACCCCCAGCACTCAAGGGTACCTCACCCCATCCTGCTGCACTCCAGGGCTGCACAAGTGCCCACACCCCTCCAAGCCCCTTCTCCCTGTAATTAGTGCCCAATTCCCTGGCCCCACAATCCGAGGCACTCACGGAGTAGCTGCAGGTCTCCCTGACCACCACCCGGCTGGCAAAGGTCTCGTTGTGGGCCTCGATGCGCAGTGTCCGCTCCCTCCAGTTCACCGTGTTCCTCTGGATGAAGAAGACGTGCTCCACCCCTGCAATCTGGGGAGGAACCGACAGGAGGGAATAACCCCAGGAGCCTGAGGCAGCCCCCCCAGGCCAGGTGTGGCTGTGCCCCAGGTGCCACCTGCCTTCTTCAGCAGCCTGGGAGCGTCCACGTTGAGTTTGCAGCTGCGCTCGATGACGTGGATGGCGCCGTCCTCGCTCCTGGATTCGTGCAGGATCTCACTCCCCAGGAACACTGGGATCTCTGGGCATGTAGGGAAGCGCTTCTCGTACGCCTGGAAGTGAAAACAAAGCAGGTTTATCTCATGTGTAGAGGAGCTTGAATTCTTCCTGAATTAATTAATTTACCTTTTGGTAAAAACCCAACCAAACGAGGCCCCTCAGCCCCTGCGTTGGCTCCACCTGGCTCAGAGGTGAAGTGAAGAGAAGCAGAGAAAGCACCGTGCCAGTCATCAGCCAAAAGTGTCTTAACACAACTTTACTTTCACACAAGGTAGAAATCAAGTGCTGTTCCCAAAGGAAGGGACTCCATCAGGAACCTCACGGCCAAAGCAAGCACAGCTCTGCTCATTTCTGCTGCCCAAAGGTTGAAGTTTCATCACCTCTGGGTCTCAGTGGTGGGGTTTACAAATATTTAACACTCCTGGGACTTACAACGGGTTATGGTGAACAGTTCTAGTTGTCCTAAACTATCCAGGGTAAGACCATAAATCTAATTTAACCACCCCTGAAATAATTCTGTCCTGCTTCTGAAACCTCCCGTGTTTGAATTAGCACATCCCTCTGAACAGCCCTTTGTCCAAAGCTCATCATCTCCAGCAGGAATCCAGTTTGCCATGGCACCTGCAGCCAAGTGAACCTGCCCAGATGGTACCTGCTGCTCCTCTCTCTTCCCTAACTTCATCCCGAGATGTTTGCAGGATGGAATGTTTTCCTTGGGTTCCTGAAGAACGTCCTGCACGTTGTGATGGTGTAAATGTGGGATTGCTGCCCGGAATTCCACTGCCCAGGCCCCGTGCTCTCAGGGCTCCACATTTTGCCTTCCAGATTGTTTTTCCCATCATCCCAAGGCCAATCCTGACCTCTAGGAACTGCTGCCATCTTCCCCAAGCCACAACCATTTTATTTAGTGCATAAACCCACAGCTCCTCATGAGAGAACTCCCTGCCACAAAGGCAAAGGTGAATGTGATAATTCCCCAGCTCAGCCAGGCTGTCAGCACTGCCAGAGTGGCCACATTCCCTGTCCCCACAGCAATCCAAAGGCTGGTCACCCCTGCTCAGATTCATGTCCCCTGCTCCTGAAATAGCTCAGGCACGTGAGGACACGTTCCACATCTCCTGCTCCTGGACCTCCAAGGGGGAAAGGAGCTACTGCAGCTTATCTTGTTGCTCCAGCATGAGGAGGGAAGTGTGAGCAGCTGCCAGCTGGAATTCTGGCCACAACAGAAGTCTTCAAATCCTGCTCTCCAAGGCACTGAGCAATGTTCTGCTTGGAAAACTTCACCCACATCCCCCTACCTTTGCTTTGCACAGGGAACGCTAAACCAGTTTAGATGAATGCAAACATTCCCATGGCAAGTGACTGTTTCCAACCCTGATCCAGCCAAGGGAAGAAGCTTCACTTGCTGTGATGGGAATTCCTGGATGTCTGTCAGGCACTGCCACAGGACACTCCCAGAGCTCCATCCCTCCTTCCCTGCTCTCCCATCCCTGCAGTTATCACCACATTTCATCTTCTCAGGCCAAGTTCATCATTCCCACTCGTGTTTCCACCTGCCCTCTCCCAACTCCAGGCTCCAACCACCCTCCAGTGCCATCCTGAGGCCAAAGCCTTTACCTTGCTGCTCTTCTCTCTTCCAGAACATACAAACGAGTGTCTCCAGGCCACCCACTCTTACTTCCTGCAGTCCCAGCAGCCACAACACCTCTGTAGGACACTGGGACACCAGAATATTTAGCAACTGTTTTTCAGCTCTTTGTCCCACGTCACCCCTTGCATGTGCCCTTAATGCACCTGCAGAAAGTGTCCTGGGAATGGACACATTTAGATGGGAGATTGGGCAGGAATTGTTGGCTGTGAGGGTGGGGAGGCCCTGGCACAGGTTGCCCAGAGAAGCTGTGGCTGCCCCTGGGTCCCTGGAAGTGTCCAAGGCCAGGTTGGAGCAGTCTGGGACAGTGGGAAGTGGAACTGGATGAGCTTTAAGGTCCCTCCAACCCAAACCACTCTGTGATTCTGCTCTTCAGGGGTGCAGCTGTGCCAGGACCATTCAAGGGCGTTTGCAGAGGAACAAGGGCTGCTCTGCTGGGACCAAAGGCCTCACTGGAACCTGCACCAGGAGCACTGAGCTCCAAGTGCCCCCTCACCTCTGGAAGAGCACAACAGCCACTCTGAACCCCACCAGGTGCCTCTGGCTCTACTTGAAGCCACTGGATGCCAACACAGCTGTTTCTTTCTCCACTTGCTGCACTCAACTCAGCCAGAGATTCCCCCCAAAACTGCCAGTAAATCCAGCCAAACCCAGAGCAGGACAAGGACTAACAGTGCAGCCACTGTTTCAGGCAGCCAAACAACATCTGGAGAATGAAGAAAAGCCGGGGAGAGGCAGGTACCAATGCCCAGCCCCGGTGACAGAACTGTGACACCACCCCAAGAGGAGGGACGTTCCCATATTGAAGAAAGAATCCACATCCACATCGATATTAATTCCTTTGCTAATCTTCCTTGCTCAACAGCTCTAAAAATACCGCAGGGAAGATGCCTGGGATCACATGAAGGGCAGCTGAAGCTGTTCCCTGAGCACCAGGGTCTCTCATCCCTGCACACACAGGGGAGCGGGAATCCAGCCCATCTTTGCACCCTCTCAGCAAAACCACTTTCCTTTTCTGCTCCACCACTGAAGAAAGTTCTGAAGACAGAGAAATACTTAATTTTTTTTTCCCAAGCTGGTATTTCTGCTCCCCCGTGAACCTGTGACCAGAGGATCCCAGGAAAATGGAGCATGTATTAAGGATTATTTTGGGTGCCTGCACTTGCTCTTTCAGCTCCTTGCACTGCCCGGAACACAGGAACTATTTGTCTCTCCCTTCTCTGCCCTCATCCCAGAGGGAATAACAGCACGACTGTGCCATTAATTAAATATTGTGGGCATGCACTTCAGACGAGCACCTTGATGACTGAAGTAATCAACAGGATCAAATATATCTCTAAAATTAACATCTCCATGAGGCCACTCCCTCCCTTCCTCTAATCCCCTCGGGATTAACACCAACAGGACCAGCTCGCTCTTGTGCACTTTACAATAATTGTTTTCTTAAAGGTTCAGATTAATGTGTTCTCTTCATCCCCAAAACACCCATTTCACAAGAGGTGGGAGCTCAGACACAGCCGTGTCCATCCATAAACCCAGCAGGTTTTCCCTGGATTTCTTACAAAAGAATTGTTGGAAAAATCAGCGTTTTTGCTGTGACCAGGAGTCCAAAGCTTCATTTACATCTGTGCAGTCCTGAAACTGGAATTACACATTACATTGCACAAGAGGCCTGAGTGAAGATTTGGGATCTGTGTCAATTCTTTGGGATAGTTTGCTCAGAACTAAAATAAATTATTTTTCAGTGCATCTGAATGTAAAGAAAAAAAAATCATTTAGATACAGCTGGGAGCCTGTTGCAATGAAAAAATCCAACAAAGAAGGAATGAAACAAAAATTGCAAGTGAAACGATTTCTAGCTAAAGAAAAAAAAAAAGAGTTCAAACGTGGAGGAAAGTGAAAGATCTCAAGGTTTCAATGGTGTCAGATTTTCCTGTCATGCTGAAGGGAATCCAAACTAGGACAAGGATATTTCCAACAGCTTCCAGTGACTTGTGCAGCCCAGGAAAGCCCCCTCAGTGCCACTGAAGCTGACGAAGGGTTAATGACACCGAGCAACAATTAATTAGCAGGGAAATGGCTGCCTGTGAAATCAGCAGAGGATCTCCAGGGAAATGTGTCCCAGGGGTTTTACCTGTGCTGGACCAATTCTGGGACCAACAGATTCAGCATCTCTCACAGAGAGATGAACATCAGCCTGTGGGAAGAAAGTCTGGGAACAATGGAAGAATCCACACCTGGAAGTGTCCTGAAGTGTTGGCCAAACACTCAGTGACCACAGCAGACTGTGGGGACTGCCCTGAGGGTGGCCAGCTGCCACAGAGGGACAAGGGACTCAGAAACACAAGTGTCAACCCCCAAAAGTGACTTTCTAAAGCCTCACGGGCACAAAAAAGGGGAAATGACCCTCCTCTACACCCCCCGCTTCACCTGCTCAGAGCAGAGGGTCCTGTCCAGTCCTGCACCTGCCCAGCCCCAAGGGGACAGTGCCACCGTGTCCCTGCTGCTTCCCACAGGGCAGGAGCCTTTAGACTGTTGCTCCTCAGGGGGTTTGAACACCCTTCTCTAGCAAGTGACCTTGAAATCCATTCCATAAACAGAGGCCTCGGGAATCCAAAACAACAGGGATGTGAAACCACTGAAACAACCCCCTCCCCAACCAGAGCCCCTGCAACACCTCCAGGCACCTTCCTGCTGCCCAGCCTCTGCTGGGTCCTCAGTGATGCTCATCTGATGATTTAATTTCGTGCCTTAACACCCCCCCTCAGTGGTGGGGCTGCACAGGAACTCCCAGAGCAGCAGTTGACAGGCTGTCCCCACCCCACAGAGGTGACTTGAGGCTTCCCTCTCACAGCAAACTGCTCTGAGTTCTCCCTCCCTCAGCAAAGGAAACCCAGGGAGCCTGCGTGCTCAGTGCTGCTGCCCATGAAGTCAGGCAGAAACACGCTGGGCTATTTTGGAACAGCTGGAGGCAGGAAAACATTCATCATCTGCTGGCCAAGTGATGCTCTGAAGTGGCTGCATGGCCACGGTGTCTTTGGTTTGGTTGCTTGTTGGGTTTTTGTGCTGGTCAGGCTTCCTCAGGGACAGAGCTGCTGTTTCAGATTCCAGCAGGAGCACAGGAATAGAAAAACTGGCTCATGTTTGATGTTGAGATGAACTTGAGGGGAACCTCCAAGAGTCCAAACTGAGGGAAGGTTACACATCACTGAACTGTGATGCACCTGATGGAGACAGACACTTACAGTCAATATGCAAGAATTACTTCACCCTTGTGGCTGAAACACTTCAAATTGTCATGATCAACCCTGGTTTAAATCTGTATTAATTAACAAGATTCCTCAAGGTCATGTTACAGCCACGTGCAGATCGCCAGGGAAAAGGAATCTGTGTTCAGAGGAATGGGAAGGGAGGAGACACAGCTAGAGATGCCCAGATGCCAATCCTTTGACAAGAGATGATGAGGAGTAAGATAAAGACCCCTCATCACCTTTAAGTGGGAAGTGGATGCATTTGGACCAGCTTTTGAGCTGCTCTAATGATACATAAACACTGATATTCCTCTGCAGATCCAGGAGTTTTCAGGTGATGGCCTTGCAATCCACAGGGACCAGCTTCTCACTAACCAGAGCAGTGCAAAATAAAATACACGATGTGGGAGGGATCAAGGGGATGTTTGGGGTACAGAAATGCCCTGAGAGCAGGGAAAAGGGAGCCTCATTTTAAGGAGGTGCAGAGCATCCATGGGAAAAGTTGTTGAGGCCTGAGGGGAAAAAAGAGAAACACTTTTGCTGGAAAGAGGCAAAAGATTTTCCAGTCAGAAGTGAACAACAGCAGCGAGGCAACAAACATTGACCCAGTGTTATCTCTGGACTACAGCCAATAATTTGCCTCATTTCTTCGGATTTTGGTGAAAGAGACAATTCAGGGAGGATTCCAGTGCAGGCACAGCTGAGAGCCACAGCAAAATCCTCACAACAGGAATATCCCAGAAAACCCCACCATGCCAGGCCTCCTGTCTGAGCAGGATCATCCCATCCCAGATCCCTGGGTGTCCTGCAGCTGCTCTGCTCCCCAGGGCCAGGGAAGTCCGTGCTGGAGCAGTTCAGGTCACAGACCTTCACACAAACCCGTGGCAGTCTGGCTGGACACATTTGCCACAGCCCGGTGTGGGAAGAGATAAAGCAAAATGGGGAGGCAAAAGAGTGACTAAGAGCTGGAAGAGCAAACACAGCAATCAAGTGTCACATCACACACTCACTGCTCTGTGAGTCACCCCAAAATCAAAAGAGCTCCCAGAGCTTACAACTGCCTGCTTGGAAGGACAATCTGTTACTGCCAGAAAACACAAACTGGCCAAGATTCAGGGTCAGACTTTGGGCTTAGAAGTTAAAACAAATCCACCCTTGTCGAGATGTAACAATGGGTGATGATTCTAAATTTTATCACCTCGTTTTAGTCCCTGGTGAAGAGTTTATTATTTGTCTACTGCACTTACACGTTCAGGAGACAAGAGGTTTTTAATCCCTCCTGGAACAGGGATCCTCTGGTTGTGCTGTGTCTCCTCTGGCTGTGCCATTGTCCTGGGGCTCATTACAGGGCTCACCCATCCCTGCACCCCTCAGATTCAGCTTGAGACCCAACTCATCCTTCAGGGAAATAAACCTTGTTGTAGCTGGAGATTAACAGGGACTGTCCTGCACAGACTCTGAATTAGCGCAAATCTCCAACCCACGCACGGTGCCAGCACCATCCACCCCTACACCAGCAAATTTGGCTCTCAGCAGTGGCACAACAAATCTTTCAGGGAGCTTTGTGACCCCCCCCAGAGGCCAGATGTTGCCAGCAGTTCTCCAGAACTCCGAACGAACAAGCAGTTCCTCCACCAGCTTCCTCCAACAAGCAGCTCTTCCATCATCCAGCAGCTGCCACAAACCACTCACCAAAAACACTTCCCTCTCCCCCAAAGGCTCAGGAGCCTGTCCACTGCTCTATTCCAGGAGGAGGTGGCAGGGCACCCCGGCCCAGCTGACACACAGCCAACAAAACCCTCTCAGAGCCCTGTTGCCAAATCCTTCTCAGCAGCAAAGGATGGGATATTTATAGTGTATCTTGACAGCAAGGCTTCAAGCTGGAGTCACGCTGGAGCATCATGTCTTGAGTCAGCCCTGGATTCTCTGGAAGTGCATCAAATGTTAACTCAGTAACTCCTGACAGTCCCAGCAGAATCACCTTCAAGACATGGCAGAAAGGAAGGAGAAGGGAAGTTTCACCTTCCTGAAAACACCTGCAGAGAGAGCCCCCACATCTAGGGGTGTGTCAAGAGGGAAGTGCTACAGCCCCAACAATCTGTTACACCACTAACAAATCTATAGCATATATGTACATCTAACATCTATATTACAGTCAGAGAGCAGATTCTGTTTTGCAGAGCAGTAGCTAATTTTTAACTACTGCTTAGATTATTTTCAGGGCATTCCATAGAATCTTTAAGCTTGGAAAAGGCCTCCAGGATCAGTGAGTCCAGCTTTACCAGCACTGCCACGTGCCAGGTCAATCCATGGCATGGACTGAGCACCAAAGAATAACTGCTGTGGAGCATTTCCCCCTTGCACATGGATTCCCTCTCCATCTCCAGGGCACTGTTTCAGTGCCATTATCCACATCCCAGCAGCTCCAGAGGAGATTCCAAGCTCTAGGCTTGGATACACACTGCAAAGCTCCACCTTGTCACCTGCAGCTACTCAGGGACACAGAGGCCACTGCAGGAACCTCTCCTGTGCCACTCCCGCAGCTGCTCCACTCCACTCCCTCTGTGCCAACACTGAGGAATTCCAGCTGCCAGGAGCTGCTCCACTCCCCTGTAGCAAGAGCTCTCCTGGTTCCAGAGCTCGCACTCGACAGTGGAGAGCATGAGACAGCAGCAAATACAAGTAAAGATTCTGCTTCTCTTTATTTAAAACCAGCCTGTGACGATCCCAGCAGAGTGACAACAACTTGGAGTTCCAGATGGGGATATTCCAGCCTGGAACTGCAGCCCAGCAAACAGGAACCCCCCAGAGTGTATCCTGTGAACACACACATTGAACTGCCCCTCCAAACAACCCCCTAGAGCTGATCCTGGCTGGGCATGAGTGTGCCTGGACCTTGCACAGCTCTCACACCCCCCATTTATCTGTTCCCAGTGTGTCCCACAAGCTCTCTGGGCAAACTGGGCTGTTCATTAACAAAAAGGGGCTCAGAGGTTCTTTGCAAAACGTGTTCCACATCAGCCAGTGGAACATCAAAGCCACAGCATTGCAGAGGAGAGCACACCCAACTTATCAGGATTTAAGGAGCCTCTGTACACACTCAAGCTGCTGAAGGCAACAGGAAGGAGTCATTAAATAAAGCCACTTCGAATCCTGCCTCTCTAACACAATGCATGTTGATGCTGAAATGGCACAAATAGAAAAGTAAGTTTGAAAAGAAGTGTCTGGAAAGCAATTCTGGCTGCCAGCACCTCAACTCCAGCATTCAGAGTTCCCTCTCCTGCAGCTGAATCTGACAGCTCAACCAGCAAGGAGCTGCTGGCAATGAGGCTGCAAATACCTCCTAACACTGGAGACACAAAAGAAGGTTGGGATGACTGAAGTAAGTGATGGAATTTGATTTCAGCTGTTCTGGAGATTTGACTCTTGAGTTTAACCAGGGGCCAGATCCTCAACTGCTGCCAAGGAGTGACTCTGGGGTGTCTGCAAAGCAGCTCTGCCAGTGTGGACTGGGCTGATTATTCAGGGGCAGGAGTCAAAATTCAGTTTGTCACTGGATTTGGCAGTGGACAACCAGCTGAACTGCCCCAGCAGGGTCAGGCACAAGGGACACACATCTCCCACCAGGACCAGGGGTGTTGTGCTTTTGATGGGCTACGACCCTGTGAACAGGATGAGAGAGAAAAGATCATTTCTGATTCTAAATAAACCTGCAAGGTCTGTAGCCTCAAATTTGCCACTCAGCTTGTTAGAACTCCCAACAGTCCAACTGCACTGAGCCAGAACAGAGCTGTGCACCATTCAGCTCCTGCTTTGTCTTACCTGTGAAATCAGGAACTCCAGAACACTGGAGGTTTACCAGGTAGCTGGATGAGGGCCTGGAGGGACAGGACACAGGGAATGGCTTCCCAGTGCCAGAGGGCAGGGAGAGATGGGAGATTGGGAAGGAATTGTTGGCTGTGAGGGTGGGGAGGCCCTGGCACAGGCTGCCCAGAGAAGCTGTGGCTGCCCCTGGATCCCTGGAAGTGTCCAAGGCCAGGTTGGAGCAGCCTGGGATAGTGGAAGGTGTCCCTGCCCATGGCAGGGATGGGATGAGATGAACTTTCAAGTCCCTTCCAACCCAAACCAGTCCGGGATTCTACAAACACTGAGTTACCACTAAACCCAGAAAACAGCCATGGAACCGCTTGGATGTGCAGGCAGCAGCCCAGGATCTCAGAGAACCAAAGTTTCCCTTGCAGACCCAGGCAGGGACACCCTGAGCTGCCACAGGCCTATGGGAGAGTCTGGGTGATGCTGGAGGTAAGAAACACCCACACCCCACCCAAAGTGAGCCTGAGGGGCACTCTGGGCCGAGGGACACCCCTGACCCAGGCACAGCCACACTCCCCAGCCCCGCTCCCGGGGTGCTCAGGCTGCAGCTCCCAGATGTGTGTCAGCACATGCCCTGGGCAGCCAAGAAAGGAGGTCAGGCACAAAGCAGCCCCGACTCACCCCAGCACATCTGGGGCTCCACACAACACACACCAGGAGCTCCACACGCCTCAGCTGGGTTCTCCTTCCCCCAAACCATGAAACATTTCTGGGTAATAGTGCAGAAACCTCCCCCCTCCATCTCTCTTGCAGCAGAAATCATGAGCTGCTCTCAGCAGCAGTAAGAGCTGAGCGTGAAGTGCTCTGGAAACGTGGCAAGAGGAGCAAAGCCTGGCCAGGTGCTGCCAGGGATTTCTCATTCACACATTATCCACCACCTACAGGAGACTCTGGCAGGTCCCTGGGGGTTATTCCAGACCTGCAGCTCGAGGGAGCACCCTGAGTAATTTCAGTGAATCCTCTCCAGTGTGTGAAAATGGCAGCTGTCAAGTGTAAGTGTGAAGGGCTGAGGCACTACTAAAAATAATGGGAACACAACTCCCTCCTGCTTTCACAGCTGAAACCCTCCAGCTAAAGCTCTCTCAGCTAACCTAATAATTCACTGCAAATAACATTAAATATGCAATCTCTTCCTCAGCTCTCTTTCCCACACAACTGTGCGTGTAGGACTCGCTCAGCCAAACCGCATTCTCAGCCCCAAACATCAGAGAAGGCTCACAAATATTTACATCACGTTTTCATTCCTGAGATATGTGGCACAAGGACCTTTCCTTCTGGATTTTGCCCCTCACTGTAACATTTTAGTATAAAAACCCCTTTTGGCTTTACAACTAGTACACAAAGAAAATGAAAAGTAAGTTTATAGTTGGATTTGGGTTGCGGGTTTTTTTTGGGCTGCAAGATAAAATCAGAAGGTGTGTGATGTCAAACCTGGTGATCTGATTGAAGGGAAGACAAAATCAGGCCCAGAGAGGGATGGACAAGCCATTGGAGGGAAGAGCTCCACTTGAAAGGAGACACACTCAAAAAAAAGAGATAAAATGGAAAGGAAAAACATGACAGGATAACAAAGCATGAGAGAATCCAAGGTTCTTTTCAAATGTAAGGGATGAAGGTGCCAGGCACTGGTTATAATTTAAAGAACATGGTATTTTTGGTCCTTTAATGTGAGGCCAAGTTAGGAGCAGAGCAGGTGGAAGTGAGTACTGTGAACTTGGGCAGGTGTGGAAAAACCACCCTTTGTTTAAACCTTTTTTAGAAGGGAGGACTAGAAAAAATGAGAAAAAAAAAATCACAATTCCCAAAAGGCCAGAAAAAAACCTGTTAGGCTGATTCCCTTTTACTCCCTCAGATGCACAGAGAGGAAGAAGGGGAATGTCCTTCCAAGGACTTGGAACAGCCAAACACAAGCTGGAGGAGCATCAGAGAGTAAATCCAGAGACGATTATCCTGACAAAGAACCCGAGGGATCAAAGGTAAAAGCAGGGGCTCATCCCTGGATGCTGCAACCCCCACCTCCTGCACAATTCCAAGAAGGATAAATGATATTCCCGACTCCAGGGCTCAGCAAAGGGCAGGAAGCAGGGAATTGTTTGCCTCATTTGCCTGGGACAGCCTTATTTCTCACACTCTCATAGGTGAGCAAAGCACAGTTTTCTACACTGGGGTCCAAACACTTGAAGTTCTGGGGGAAAAAAACCCACTTTTCCCAATTTACTTCCTGTGGTCTGTTCAGGCTGGCACGAGGTAAAACCCTCCCCATCACCCAGATGAGAAATTAAACACAAGGATGTCAGGCTGAAGGGTGTCTAGAGATCTGTAAAGCAAGGGGGTGTCTTGAGGTGCTTCCTACCACAGCCTGCGACCTCGGCACTCCCAAAGCTCCCCCAAAATGGGGGAGAAGATGAAAGCAGCTGAATCTCAGGCTGCCAGCGCTGAGGAAGCTGCTGTCAGATCGATGGCGAGGCAGATTAACAGCAAAGCCACGTGCTGAGGAGCAAAACAGCTCCAGCACACACCCACTCTCCCTGCCAAAGCTCCAGCAGCTGACAGCAGCTACCTGACAGCTCGGAGACACGCTCGCTGCCTCCACACCAACGGGAGGGAGCAAAGTCTGCATCCAGCTCAGCCTGCGCGGGCTTGAAACGCGGCTTTGTTGTTCCAGATCCTGCTGTGAACACTCGATTTTCACAGCCCGTGTATCAGGGTGGGACGAAGGGGATTTTATCCAGCGCCCTGACCCTCTACACAGTCCTCTGGGTGACCCTGGACACGGAACTTCTTGGTATGGAAGAGGATTCATAACTTTGCTAAGGTTTGCGGGACAACTGAAGCACAACGTGCACAGCCCTGAAATCCCGAGGAATTTTATCCTGTTAATGCTGAAAAACTGAAAGCAAATAGTAAAACTAACCCACTTGAGAACTAAACCCCTCAGCCTTTAGGCAGGTGCTAACGAGCTTACAAAGGATTTGTCTCCAGGCAGCAGGAGCATCTGCTGGGAGGGTTATCCTGCTAATCCAGGGGATGGGGAGAGGTAAGGACGGAGCAAAGGCCACCGGCACCTTCATCACCAGTGCTGGGGGGGTCTCATTCTCACACAGGATCCACTGAGAGGGCAAAGGACACGGCCAGGAAAGCTCCAGCACCACAGACAGCCCCAGCACTTCATGGCGTGTCCGTGGCTCAGCTGGGGACACACCTGGCAAATCTGGGGAAAAAAATGGAGGTGGGGGTGTGGATTTGGAAGAGAGCTCAATTGTCGGCTGAGTGAACCAACCCAGTGTCCATTTGGATGGTCAGAGAGCACACTGAGCTCTGAGCTGCTGCTCCCTTTGGGGGCTGTTACACTGAGGAACAAACAAACAGAGTGTCCCCCCAGCCCAGTCTGAACTGTTGGAACAGAACACTGGAGGCTGTTTTGGATAAAACAGATCTTATGGCATGTGTTTCCCAGGAATCCAGAAGAGGCCACATTGGGAAGAGGGGCACAATGCAGGCTCTGCCTTCCACTCATGGGAATTTCAGCTGCCTGCAATGGCTGGAGTGTCCCATCCTCATTCTTCATTCAAAGACTGAAGGAACTGGTGTCCTTGTTCAGCAGGGAGGAGACCATTGGCTCCTCCAGAAAGCACCAGGCAAAATGCCCAACAGATTAAAACCCAAAGCCTTGCGAGGCTCCCCCAGCATCTGTGGGCAATGCCCACATGCCCAGGGCTGCCCCTGAAATGTCAACAGCAAACCTTGCAAAGGGTATTTGACTCACACCTGGTTGGGACCAAGCCCAGAACATCACAAACATCTTTAAATTCAGCCTAAGGGCTGCCATGGTCACAACAGCTTTCTGCACCACCTTCAATGACAGCTCTCAAGTCTCTCCTGCAAATCACAACATTTGGAGACTTCAACCTCAGGCAGGACAGGGAAAAAATACAGGAGAATTTTTAGAAAGATTTCCAGCTTTTAACCAAAGCCAAAAGCTCAGTATCATTCAGGACCCAGCTCTAGACACACCCACTCCCAGTGCTGACTGGGATCACATCCAGAGAGATCCTGAACCGAGTGGCCTTGGGTGATAAGGCCACGAACTGGCCCAGCCTAGCTGAATGTCACAGAATAATTCCAGAGGCTTGGGTTAGGCTGGATTTTTTCTTTCCCGTCATAACAACTAAACCAGCTGTCTTAAAATGCTGAGATACTGATCCTTCTGCTCCTGCCCTGGCACAGACAGGCTGCACCCCCAGCAGCTGGAGCAGGGAAATGCTGAGTGTTACTCACTGCCATGACGAGCTCAAAAGGGTATTTGTAGACTCGAACTGGGGACTGGTATTTCTGCACCATTTTTACCACACGCCTGGAAGAGAAGGAAAGAGGAAAATGTCAGATCCAAACAGTGCAATAGAGCCTAAGCAGTTTTAACAGAGTTCATGAGAAGTCTTCACTCTTTCCTACGAATAGAGAGGAGATATACAGTATTAAATAAAATATCTTGCTTAGTAAGAGGCAGAGACAGAAGAGACAAGTCTCTGCCATCCCAGTCTGGTGCTGGACATCCTGTGCTGCTTCCCACCAACTCACAATGATTAGGGCATGAAAGAGATATAAACCCAGAATCAATCAAACTCTGGAGAAGGAGCGTGTCTGAGGAGCCTTACAAAGCTAATGTGGCAATTCTTCCCTCGACCCCCCTTTCCTACATGACATTTGTAATCATTAGGCAAAATCCTCCCCCTTAAAAGCTTCCACAGCTTCCCCAAGCTTGGTGGTTTAAGTGCTTTTGTGCACAGAGCAGTCGTTTTAGCCCCCTGGAAGGGAGGGCAGGGAAGCAGGCTGCTGAAAGAACAGGCCTGATGCTCAGCTGGCAATCACAGCCCACTGCTCCAGCTGAACTGAGGCAGGAGCTGCAGGCATTGCCCTGCTCCCACTGCTCCCATCAGGATTCCTCCCTCACACACTCCTGCCAGGCTTTTAACCCTCCAACGTGCCCCAGGAACCAGCATCTCAAGGAAGAACATAAACCGTTTAAAGAAAAAAAAAAAAAAAAAAAGGTCATTAGGCTGCTTTCTGCAATTCCTTTAGGAATTCCTTTGTATTGCTCCCACTAATACCATCCACAAACATCAGGGACACAAAAGGCTGGATGGATGGACTCTGTGCTGATTCCATTGCACTCAAATTCCACTGCTGAGCAGACACAGCCCTGGGCAACATGACAGCTCTGAACTCAACAGTCAGAGCAGTAAAACAACGTATCCCTGACATTTTAAGCCCAAAACCAGAGGTGAAACATGAATTGAAATGCAAACAGTAATAGATTCTCCCTCAAAGACAGCTGCAAAATGCTACTATACAGCGGAACCTAACAAGGGAGAGGGGAGAAGGACTTTAAAAAGTTTGAATACCTGAGAATGGGGAATGTTTGCAGAAACAGGGTCACACCGTCAGACAGTTCCTCTGCAGAGGATCACGTTTTCCAGGGAGCAAAGGGCAGGAATTGCTGGATCCTACAGATCCTAAAATCCAGTCCACTGGTGCCGAGGCAGCGAGTGCACAGAGTTCTCAGCAGAGCATCCAAGTGCAGCGAGCGGAGCAGGGCCCAGCACAGCCCGGGAAGGCCGGGAGAGCTGCTCTCAGGTATCGGATACTCGAGCCAGGAGGCGCCGGGCACCTTGGAAGGCAGAGCTGTAACATAATTAGGCCTGGCAGGAACCTTCCAGGGAGCACAAATAGAGCAGGAGAAGCCTGGGTGAACGTATTTAGCCGGGACCTTGCTCCCTGTTCTGACCTCGCTGTTAGGGCAGGAGTTCCTGCACCTCTGCAGGAGAGGGTCGCGGATCTTCAGAGCAGGAAGTGTCAGGACAGAGAAGTCAGTCCACAGTCACCCACAGCCCAGAAACGAAGTTACCAGCCACAGAAGAACGGGAGGGCACTGGTTGTAGCTCTGCAGACCCCGGTGCTGCCTGGACAGATCCCTGTCAGCTGCTGCTCCTGCTTGCACTTCTCCAGCTGAGGGAAGGCTGAGGAAAAGAGCCGGTGACTGTTAAATCCACGGGGAGCTGAGGAAAAAAAAGGCAGCTGATAACTCACACCTGCCCTAGAAACCTTTCCTACCTCGGTGCCAGCAGAGCTTCTATGCTCTCTCCTCAAAGCAGGGCTGTGGGATGGTCACTCTGCTCCACAGAGCACCAGGGACTCCTGCCAGAATTCCTGGGGGGAAAAAGCGAAAACGCATCAGAAGAGGCAGTGAGAGGTGGTTACTTGGCACACTCAGCTACAGATGATCAGCACTGATAAGGACAAACACTCCTGGGGACATTCCTGGGATACTCCAGGAACGCTCCACTGGGCTCATGACCTGCATTCTCCCGGGGCTTCAGCACCAAGGAGGGGTGTTTTTAAAGTCATCTCGTATGCTCCACTCAGATTACAAACAGGTATGGTCAACCACCGGAAAGAAAGCCAGAAAGAAAACACCCCACCACGGAGTGTGTCTGCTCCTTAAACATCCACCCAGCCCCAGACCCCCAATGGCCAAAATTCCCTCCTCTATTCCCTGATGGCATCTGGCTAAAGAGAAATACTGGGAAAAGCAGCTGAGGTGACGAGCAGTGGCCCACTAAACTGCAGCACGACCACTCAGAAACCCCAATGCACAGCTGGAGGCACAGCTGGAGCATCCAGCTGGGCAAGCCCAGGGTAGTTTGTAAAAATTCCGAGAGGTTGGAGGAGTCAATGCACTGAAGCAACAAATATAGCAAATTATAACCATCCCAATCAGTACAACCTTAATCATCCCAATTAGATATTCAAATATTGCAATTCTTGCTCACCCAACAGCCCCAGCTCCCTTTTACTACAGCCCCCACAGCAACTCACCTGGGAGCCAAGATATTCTCCATTAAATACACCTAAAGCCCCAGATCAAAGCCCTGCTCCTCATCCAGGCACAGAGCTCGGCTCATTCCACACTGTTGGGTGGTGCAGCTGGGCAGCAAGTGACATTATTAACTTCTCCCACCTGTGGTGGCTGCTTTTCAGCTGGAAGGGAACAACTGAGCAGGGTTTTTTGGTTTGGTTTTTTTTTGACAAAGAACTGCTGAAAATAGCAGAATTCCAGACTTCCTCAAATAAACACGTGAAAGCCAGCTGTGGCACCCAGCTAAGCTGACATTTCCACTTAGAAAAGGGGGATCACAGGGTCACTGGCTTTCCTCCCCCCTTCCAGACAAGGGTGACATTTCCTCCTCCTGAATTGCCTTTCACACTTGCTAAATCACCTTTCACTGATGATTTAGGAATTGATGCAGAATAACAAGCTGTAGGATATTTATTAGAGCTTTTGCACCTATGAGCCTTGAAGGCAAGTCTTTTGAGGCTTGATATAAGGAAACCTCAAGGTGGGATGGGGCTCTTCCCATCTTTTAGAAGCAGACACCTGCTCAGGCAGGAACGCCTCTGGAGCAGGGATGAGGCTGGACACTGCTCTGGACACCTGGAGTCCTGCTGTGGATCACAATCAACCACAAGCAACACAAACATTCAGACAACAACACTCACACATTCTTTACCACACAATAAGGTCTTTTTGGTTGAGGGGAAAAGGAGAACAGAACAGTGCCCAGCACTCAGAGCCTGGCAGAGCTGTTTCTCTTCCATGTGTGTAGCAAAACGAGCTCTGTGCCTAATACTTCCACCCTTTCATCTCTTAATTTTCTCACCAAAGAATCACCACAGAATTTCTACGTACAGCAGCACACTAAATCCCTGACATTTGCCAGCCTTCAGCAGGAGACAAGCATCCCTGAAGGAGAGCCCCTCATTGCTCACCTTCCACAGGAGCTCACACCACACCGGTTGATCCACCCACACAGGATGCAACAGTTCAATACTCAAATACAACAAGCATGGAATGGAGACACAGAATCACAGAATGGTTTGGGTTGGAAGGGAACTTNGAGCACAAATAGAGCAGGAGAAGCCTGGGTGAACGTATTTAGCCGGGACCTTGCTCCCTGTTCTGACCTCGCTGTTAGGGCAGGAGTTCCTGCACCTCTGCAGGAGAGGGTCGCGGATCTTCAGAGCAGGAAGTGTCAGGACAGAGAAGTCAGTCCACAGTCACCCACAGCCCAGAAACGAAGTTACCAGCCACAGAAGAACGGGAGGGCACTGGCTGTAGCTCTGCAAACCTTCCCGGTGCTGCTTGGACAGATCCCTGGCAGCTGCTGCTCCTGCTTGCACTTCTCCAGCTGAGGGAAGGCTGAGGAAAAGAGCCGGTGACTGTTAAATCCACGGGGAGCTGAGGAAAAAAAACGCAGCTGATAACTCACACCTGCCCTAGAAACCTTTCCTACCTCGGTGCCAGCAGAGCTTCTATGCTCTCTCCTCAAAGCAGGGCTGTGGGATGGTCACTCTGCTCCACAGAGCACCAGGGACTCCTGCCAGAATTCCTGGGGGGAAAAAGGAAAAACGCATCAGAAGAGGCAGTGAGAGGTGGTTACTTGGCACACTCAGCTACAGATGATCAGCACTGATAAGGACAAACACTCCTGGGGACATTCCTGGGATACTCCAGGAACGCTCCACTGGGCTCATGACCTGCATTCTCCCGGGGCTTCAGCACCTAGGAGGGGTGTTTTTAAAGTCATCTCGTATGCTCCACTCAGATTACAAACAGGTATGGTCAACCACCGGAAAGAAAGCCAGAAAGAAAACACCCCACCACGGAGTGTGTCTGCTCCTTAAACATCCACCCAGCCCCAGACCCCCAATGGCCAAAATTCCCTCCTCTATTCCCTGATGGCATCTGGCTAAAGAGAAATACTGGGAAAAGCAGCTGAGGTGACGAGCAGTGGCCCACTAAACTGCAGCACGACCACTCAGAAACCCCAATGCACAGCTGGAGGCACAGCTGGAGCATCCAGCTGGGCAAGCCCAGGGTAGTTTGTAAAAATTCCGAGAGGTTGGAGGAGTCAATGCACTGAAGCAACAAATATAGCAAATTATAACCATCCCAATCAGTACAACCTTAATCATCCCAATTAGATATTCAAATATTGCAATTCTTGCTCACCCAACAGCCCCAGCTCCCTTTTACTACAGCCCCCACAGCAACTCACCTGGGAGCCAAGATATTCTCCATTAAATACACCTAAAGCCCCAGATCAAAGCCCTGCTCCTCATCCAGGCACAGAGCTCGGCTCATTCCACACTGTTGGGTGGTGCAGCTGGGCAGCAAGTGACATTATTAACTTCTCCCACCTGTGGTGGCTGCTTTTCAGCTGGAAGGGAACAACTGAGCAGGGTTTTTTGGTTTGTGTTTTTTTTGACAAAGAACCGCTGAAAATAGCAGAATTCCAGACTTCCTCAAATAAACACGTGAAAGCCAGCTGTGGCACCCAGCTAAGCTGACATTTCCACTTAGAAAAGGGGGATCACAGGGTCACTGGCTTTCCTCCCCCCTTCCAGACAAGGGTGACATTTCCTCCTCCTGAATTGCCTTTCACACTTGCTAAATCACCTTTCACTGATGATTTAGGAATTGATGCAGAATAACAAGCTGTAGGATATTTATTAGAGCTTTTGCACCTATGAGCCTTGAAGGCAAGTCTTTTGAGGCTTGATATAAGGAAACCTCAAGGTGGGATGGGGCTCTTCCCATCTTTTAGAAGCAGACACCTGCTCAGGCAGGAACGCCTCTGGAGCAGGGATGAGGCTGGACACTGCTCTGGACACCTGGAGTCCTGCTGTGGATCACAATCAACCACAAGCAACACAAACATTCAGACAACAACACTCACACATTCTTTACCACACAATAAGGTCTTTTTGGTTGAGGGGAAAAGGAGAACAGAACAGTGCCCAGCACTCAGAGCCTGGCAGAGCTGTTTCTCTTCCATGTGTGTAGCAAAACGAGCTCTGTGCCTAATACTTCCACCCTTTCATCTCTTAATTTTCTCACCAAAGAATCACCACAGAATTTCTACGTACAGCAGCACACTAAATCCCTGACATTTGCCAGCCTTCAGCAGGAGACAAGCATCCCTGAAGGAGAGCCCCTCATTGCTCACCTTCCACAGGAGCTCACACCACACCGGTTGATCCACCCACACAGGATGCAACAGTTCAATACTCAAATACAACAAGCATGGAATGGAGACACAGAATCACAGAATGGTTTGGGTTGGAAGGGACGTTAAAGCTCATCCCATTCCACCCCCTGCCATGGGCAGGGACACCTTCCACTATCCCAGGCTGCTCCAACCTGGCCTTGGACACTTCCAGGGATCCAGGGGCAGCCACAGCTTCTCTGGGCAACCTGTGCCAGGGCCTCCCCACCCTCACAGCCAACAATTCCTGCCCAATATCCCACCTTTCCCTGCCCTCTGGCACTGGGAAGCCATTCCCTGTGTCCTGTCCCTCCAGCCCTTGTCCCCAGTCCCTCTCCAGCTCTCCTGGAGCCCCTTTAGGCTCTGGAAGGGGCTCTCAGCTCTCCCTGGATCCTTCTCTTCTCCAGGTGAACCCCCCCAGCTCTCCCAGCCTGGCTCCAGAGCAGAGGGGCTCCAGCCCTTGGAGCATCTCCATGTCTTCCCCTGGACTCTCTCCAGCAGCTCCACATCCTTCCCATGCTGAGGACTCTGTGATTCAGTTTAACACATAAAACAAGAGCAGATCCAGGCACCGGGGCACCTGACAGTGCAACAAAGCAGCAGCACCAAACTGTTTCAGGCTGCCTTGAGGAAAGTTTGCAGCCGTAATTTCCTCTGAAACACGGGCTGTCTGTCATCAGCCCGGCCAGATCAGCGGTGCCAGCAACACAAACCCCTTCTGACAACCCACAAGCCGATTTCACTGCCTGGAGGAGTTAAGCCCAGTGACCCAGAGAACACACTTGGTTTACCTGGAAGCTGACCTGAAAACACAGAACCACGGAGCGGTTTGGAAGGGTCTTAAAATTCATCCCATCCCATCCCATCCCTGCCATGGGCAGGGACACCTTCCACTATCCCAGGCTGCTCCAACCTGGCCTTGGACACTTCCAGGGATCCAGGGGCAGCCACAGCTTCTCTGGGCAGCCTGTTAAACCCCTCGATGTGTGTATTTAATAGCCATTTACCGGGGTCACCCTCTGACTTTACAAACACTCCAGGGTCAGTTTTAGGGCAGATTTTCTGAACCCCGAGCCCTGGGGGGAGCTGGGCAGACGCCCCTCCGGCCGCTGCCCCTTCCCATGGCTGATCCCCTCCGGACTGAGCCCCGGCAGCCCCCGAGCCAGCGCCCTTCCCCCTCCTCCCTCCCTCCCCGCTGGACACAACCCTCACAACTTCACCACCGGGGCTCTTTTTTCGGTAGCACCCGAAGCGACGCCCCGCCAGCCCCATCCAACCACCCGGCTCTTCCCCGGCTGCCTCCCTGATCCCCAAGGATTACGGCTTAAAATTCCCCTCTGGGCTCCCCGGGGCTGAGGGGCAGCGGCTCCCGGCACCGCCTCACACCCGCACCCAGCGCCTCAGGCGGGGCTGGGAGCGCCCCTCGCCCCCTCAGCGCCGCCGCCCCTCACCCTGCGGCCNGTCCGTGAGGCGCGGGCGGGTCCCGGCGCTGAGGGGACAGCGGGGATCGTGTGCCCGGGGGGGAATTGCTTCCCGATATCCCGCCTAACCCTGCCCTCTGCCAGTGGGAAGCCATTCCCCTTTGTCCTGTTGTTCCGTGCCTTGTCCCCAGTCCCTCTCCAGCTCTCCTGGAGCCTCTTTAGGCTCTGGAAGGGGCTCTCAGCTCTCCCTGGATCCTTCTCTTCTCCAGGTGAACCCCCCCAGCTCTCCCAGCCTGGCTCCAGAGCAGAGGGGCTCCAGCCCTTGGAGCATCTCTCCAGACCTGGACACGTCTGTGAGGGCAGAGAGGGAGGTTAACAAGGGTGTGGAGATGAGCTCACCCCGTTCCTGCAGAGTGGCCACAGCCCCAAGGCTGCCGGAGCTCCGGGAGGGTTTGGACATTTCTCAGGGACAGGATGGGATTGTTGGGGTGTCTGTGCAGGGCCAGGAACTGGACTGGATGATCCTTGTGGATCCTTTCCAACCCAGGATGTTCTGTGGTTTTTCTCAAACTGGCACCTGCCCTTGAGGAGGAGGAACCTGCTCAGGTCAGGGCTGGGGCAGGCAGAACCACAGCTCCCAGTCCTGCTCAGCACACTCAGCCCTTCACGGACAGAGCCCACCTCAGCCCTTAACTCCATCACTGCGCTGCACTTTGATTTATGACGTGATTTATTACACCGCTGCAAATTCACACCGTGGGCGACGTCTCTAACAAGGTACCAGGGGATCATCCAGCCCCGTGGCATTGAGGAGGATACGGGATGCATCCTCACCTCTCAGCCTCCTCCTCTCCCACCAGCCCTGAAAATCCACACGTCAGCTCCTGTCCTTGGGGACACTGCCCATGCCCTGGGGGACACTGCCTGTGCCCTTGGGGACACTGCCCGTGCCCTGGGGGACACTGCCCGTGCCCACGTGCTGCGTGGGCCCCGTTTGTCAAGCCATGTGCTGGGGCAAGAGAGTTGTCCCCATGCAGGGATGGCCCTTGAGGATGTGGCTCTGTGGAGGAAATGATGCCCAGAAATGATGCCGAGCTCTGGGCTGGCTGAGGGACCTGGGGTGCTGGGCAGGCACTGGAGGGGCGTGTGGCACCAAGAGTGGTGCAGGGGAGGGATGTGGGAGACCAGATTCAGACTGTTTTGCACCTTCAAAGCTTCAGGATCTTCCCAAGGACTAACTGTCCCTTTGCCTGATGTTGTTGAAAAAACATCACATTTGCTGCTGCTTTGTCTTTTCTTGCCTCCTTATCATTCCCCGCTGAGGAGTGTCCCCTTATCTGGGCAGGCATTTCAGGAAGCTGTGGTCCTATTTCTGATCAGCAATATTTCCTGAGGAGAGCCCAGCCTGGCACTACTCTGAAAACAACAAACCCACAAAGTTACCACAGGCCTGCAACACCTACATTCACTTCATAAATAAAATTTCAGAAGATAAAAATATATATTTATTTATAAATAACTATTCCGGATTTCCCATTTAGAATGCAGCATTTTTTTCTCCCAAAGATACTGTATTTCTCTCCTGTTTCTCATTCACTGTTACATTTTCTCAGAGAAAACTGGAGGAAACCCCACACACTATTTCCATCCTCTTGCTACAAAGCTCACACCAGCCCATAACTAATTTGTGCCCTATTATGGTAGTTTTTCTGCTCTAGTCATAAAAGCTGAATGAGATTTTGGTGAGTCCCATCCCGTCCTTTCCTCTGCTGGGCAGCCCTGGCTATAATTCCCGTTTTCCAATGTATATTTTCCCCTGCTGCCGAAAGGTCACCTTGGCATTTTCCAGTGCCAGTCCCCTGGTTCCCTGATGCAAAGCCAAGTCTCCACAGCATTCCCAAGGGCCTTGAAGTCTCTGGCTGTCCTTGCCCCTTCCAGCACCGGGTACTTGCCCCAAGGGCTGGCACTGACCCTCAGAAAGTCTCGTGGGAGCTGCTCAGAAAGAGGTTCTCACCCCAGCCCAGGAACTCCTGCCAGTCCTGCAGTCAGAAAGGAGAAGGTCTTCCAGGAAGGATGTTTGATCTGAAGATAATCATTCAGCCTCCACTTCCCCAATTACCAAGGGCTTTTCGCTCTGTCTTTGTCTAAGCATTTATGCCTCATCTCTTGGCATAAATTAAAAAAAAGAAACTCAACAGAAATTCAAGAGAATTGGTGCATCACATGCAGAAAAAAAATCTTTGTGGCAACCCTGCAGTCAGTGAGGCCAGAAAATTGGGTGGTGTGTCATGGTGGTGCTGGGGCAGGAGGAGGAAGATGCCCCTCATTCCCTGAGGAAAGGCAGGAAATGAGAGGTACCTTCACACCCCCAGCCCAGCCCTTTCTGCAGCATCACGCCCAGGAGCTGCTCTCCAGCCCCCGTCACACGCCTTCCACAGCCCTCAGAAAATCAGCACCGTTGAAACATTAAAGACTCTCTTTAAAAATTCAGCAGCAAAGTTCACCTGCCTTTTAGAGCCATATTTAAAGCGGCGTGGAAGTGGATTCCCACTCTCTAAACCTGGGCTTCAGTCCTGGTGTCCCTGAGAGGAGCTGGGAGAAAAGAAAGATCTGGGAGAAGCCACACCAACCCACTGCCCTGCAGTGCTCAGGGCTGGACTTCACCTCTGCATCCCTGGAGAGAAACCTGGGGCTCTTAACCTCGCCCTGTTCCACCAAAGCTCAGCAAAACTTGGATCAGTGCTTTTGAGAGCCAGCAAAAGTTGAAGTATTGGGGCTTTCTTCACTGAAAACACAGACCAGCAGTACCCGATCCCACCCCACTCACTGATCCTCTTGTGCCACGAGGTTTTGCCCCCACATCCTACGGGTCCCCAGGGCTTTGCCTTCCCTGCGCCGGATCCCCTCAGCCCCAGTTGTTTTCTGGAGCAAAACGGAGCTGAAAGGAGCTGCCCAAGGTCACCCCGTGAGATGGCAGAGATGAAACCGGAGCCCTAATGAGCTCGGGGGCAGCACATCCAGAGCGGATTCGGTTTCCGTACCCACGGGACTGCGGATAAACAGCCTGTTAATGGCTCTCTGCTACATTCACCTTTCAACATAACGCCGAGGTGACTCCCTGCCGCTCCTTCTCGGCTTTGGCAGCTGTTAAAATACACACTCAGACCTTGTTTGGGTTTGTTTGGTGAGGCAGAGAGGTCTCCCAGCTTCTGACCCTGATAGTTAAGAACTGAATTTCTGCTTTGCATAAGAATAAACAAAATAAACCCCTCACATCAGTGATGTTTAACCCTCAAAGCTTTCAGCTCAACAGCTGACCCTACTGATATTCTTTAAATCATCTTTATGAGTTTATATCTCATGCATTGTGTTAAACACACTCTGTGACGTCCATTTACAGGGACTCTGCGTTTTCTCCCGTGGCTCATAAAATATTTGCCATTTTCCATTGCATCATTGGATCCCAGAGTGGTTTGGGTTGGAAGGGACCTTAAACCCCATCTCATCCCACCCCCTGCCATGGGCAGGGACACCTTCCACTATCCCAGGCTGCTCCAACCTGGCCTTGGACACTTCCAGGGATCCTGGGCAGCCTGTGCCAGGGCCTCCCCACCCTCACAGGGAAACATTTCTTCCCAATATTCCACCTAACCCTGCCCTCTGGCAGTTTGAATCCATTCCCCCTTGTCCTCTCACGACATGCTCTTGTAGAAAATCCCCCTCCCTCTTCCTTGTCGTCTCCCTTCAGGTTCTGGGAGGCCACTCAGGAAGATCTGATACCACGGAGGACTCGTTTTTATCACAAACACTCCCCCATTTCTGCGCAGTCACACTGGGACCCTCTGAGACAGATACCCTGACACAAACACAGCCCATTGCCACAGCAGCACATGTCCACAACTTTACAAGTCAGCTAAAATATTGCAAATTAATTCAGAATTCAGCTTTCTTTCAGGGTGTCAGACAGGCCCTGCGTAAATAAAACACATCCTGTTTCAATGATGTGCTCCGTGACTTCTCTTTGCGTGCTGTTGGTTCCTTTATCATTTCCCTTTTGGCTCTCAGAGCTCTGTGAGGAGACGTCAGCCCCTGACTTGCTGAGCTCTGCCTAATTCCATGCCTGGGAGTAAAGCATGACACAGGTTTGTTATTCTGGGTCACTGAAATCAGCTCTGTCAGAGCTCAGCCCTGAGCAGTGCTCTGCAAAGGTAGAGGTTGGTGACAACACTATTAATAGAGAGCACCAAGTTTTCAGTGCTTGAAGCAAAAGCAGAAGGAACATGAGAAATTCAAAGAAAACACTGGAAACCAGCTTAAAAATATGAAAGCTTTGGAAAGCACACGATGCTTGATCCTTGCTCCACACACGGATCTCCAGTGCCTGATGGGAACATGGAGGATTTTCGTTTCCAGAACCCTTTTTTAAAAAGGTTAATACATCTCCACAGTTCCTTTGCTAACAGAGAGCTCAGGAGACACCAAACACAGCAGCCCTGGGTCAGCATCCCATTGTTTCCAGCCCTTGCCAGCACCAACTGCACAGTGCTGGTCTCATCCAAACCCTCATCCCACCGGGATGCTCAGATACAAAATCTTCTCTATTGGGACATTCAGACACAGATCGTGGAAGCAGCATTAAAGATATTCTCTTTTGGACCATGTAACTGGTCCCTGCTGGGACAGGACAGGGCTGTGCCTTTCCAGCACTCGGGGAGGTGGGGGTTCAATATTTGTATTAGGAGAAAATCCCACGATTCTCAGAGTTGGCGTTAAAACCTCTGTTGATTTCCACAGCAGATTGTTGATTTTCCAAGCTGATGAAGCTCAGCCTGAACAGTTGTGTTTTCCCTTTGTGCCAGGTGTCCCCAGTGCCGTTGGGTGGCTGGAATGACACAGCACAGCCCAAATCTACTTCCCCAAACCTTGTCTGGGCTGTTCCCTGCCAAGTGGCTGCAGACATCTCCGAGGATGCAACCTCAGGCCAAATGCTTTTGAAGACACACTGCCAGGAGAACATTGGGATGTGCCCCAGGGGAGCTGGAGGTGTTTTTCCAGAGTCAGGGTGCACCAGACTGGTGAGACTGGATTTTGCTCTGTGCACCTCTTACCTATCTGTATAACACAGGGGATGAGAACAAAGCCACAGGGCCAAACCCACAGGTAACACCAGTATTTACAGTCACTCCATCGAAGCAGAGGCACTGGGGAATGAGCTATTAACCATAAACCATCCCAACTTGAATATTTTTTTAAAATATGTCCTTCCTGGGAATATTCCTTGTGAGTGGTCCGAAGTGTCCTTGCAAAAAAGTCCTTTAATTTATATTCTGAGGCAAACATTCACAAGGTTTAATTTACCTCAGGCTATGAAATTAAGTTTAACCAACATTTCAGACTGGTTATTTATATGCTATATTCCACCACAGAGTTACTGGTTTAGCAGTGCAGTGGTACCCTCAAGCACAGGAGATACTGGTGAGGGTCATGATTTTTCCTGAGCCTTTAATTTAAGCTATAAAGGATCCCCCTGCTTTGAACCCCCCCAAAGGAGATTTAAAGTAATCTTCACAAATGACTTGTAAAAGCCAGATTGCACCCCATTTTCCTGCAGCTTCTCAAGGCATCTCACTGGGAGCTGTCAAAACCAGAGGGAGGAAAAATGGGCTCAGGCTGTGTCTTTGTGTCTGAACACAACGACTGCAATCACAACCCAGAGAGCAAAGGCCTTTGAGGAGTGTTTCCATTTTATTTGCCAGACCTTCTGTCCATGTCAGATCTGTGCCCCATCTCGTGATACAATCTGGCCCCGGGTGTGTCTCATGTCCCAGTGACACCGTGGGCCTTTACTGGACTATGTTCACTATGTCCACCACGTCCCCTCTGGCATTCCAGGGAGGGTGTCCAGCAGCATCCCGCTGGATATCTCTGCACTTGTTGTCCAAAACAACTGGTTTGAGGTGCTGCTTTCCATTCCAAGCATTGCAGCTGGGATAAGCTATACAAAAAGAATAAAAAGAGCAGTACCTATCCCAAGACAGCTAGGATCAAGCTACGGATGAAGCTGCTTTGATGACAGCCACTAAATAGACTTTGGTTTTCCGTCTGAAATACCAAAAGGAATCTGTTGAGGACCCCCCCCTGAGTCCCTGGGGGGAGTTCCTGCTCCTCTGACTACCCAGAATACAAGCTCTAAAAGGCTGCCACTGAAATCCAGGCCCCTTGAGAAATTGTTTCCTATAAAGCTGCAGAACCGTGAGCAAATAGCCTGGTACGGAAACTCGGAGGTAGACGCGCAGGGGGAGGTCGCTGAAAACGTCTCAGGTGGTCAGGAAGAGTTAGTTTTGTGTCAGAAAGCTTGTTCTCAGGCTGCTGAGGTGCCCAGGGGATGTCCCTCCCATCTCCCAGCAGCTGCCGTGGCCGGGGTTGGGAGCACTGCGGGATGTCTATGTCAGCTTCTTGGGCAGCTCCGTCGGGCTGGGTGGCTGTGGGGGGTCACTCTTGGTGTGGCCTGCAGGAGGGGGCCACGTGGTCTTCTGATGGAGGTGGCTGAGGAGGAGAAACTGGGGTTAGGTGGCTTGGGAGAAGGACACAAAGGACAACGTGAGGACAGCGCTGGTCGCTAAGGAAACCCTGGAGGTGTTCGAGGGGAGGCTGGACGAGTTGCTGAGTGATATGGTCTGGATGTAGGTGTTGGGTTTAGTTGGGCTATAGGTTGGAGTAGATGGTCTTTGAGGTATATAAATCCACTTTAGTACAGTGGTGAATGTCGCCGAGGGTTCGCTTCCTGCCAGGGAGGCAGTGATGCTCTTTAAGAGTTGGACTCAATGATCCTTTGTGGATCCCTTCCAACTCAGAATATTCTCTGATTCTGTGATCAAAATCAAATGAGGTCGCCTTCTTGAAAAGCCTGTTTATCACCCAAAACGAAAGAAATCCGCGAGTCTCAACGAATCTCCCACTAAATCCAGTATTTTCCAGCCTTATCTATCCTGTGAACATTGTAAAAAAAGAAGAGGCCACGGCTCTTGTCTGGCTAGTGAACTGTGGTGACCATCTGTCTTGACTGAAAATGCTTTTTACAGCCTTGAATTTATGGTTTTCAAATGTTTACTGTGTACCCAACAAAAAACCTCTACTGGCAGGTCCTCAGTGGTTGCAGACATTTAGGTCTCAAAGTGCCCTTTCAGCAGGGAACTTTAGGACATGGCTCTGCTACATCTAAGCCATTGAAGAGGTTTTTAGGGAAATTTAGGAATTTAAGGTCCAAGCAAAGCCACGTCATCCTGCTCTCCTTGGCTGGAGCTTCACAGCATCTCGATACCACAACATAAAGGATTAACACACTCAGTGATGCTTTTTCCCTTATGCAGAACTCACTATAAAAATGCCAGCCAGACAAGCCACAGAACCACAAATTCCCATCTGGCCTGAAGCAAAACACCTTAGAAAATAAAAGAGAGATCCCAGAATTCACTGTGCAGGGTGGGAAGTCTCTTGCTGTCTAGGAAGGGACGCATGTCTTTGACATGACCATCTAGAGGCCTCTATCTGATTAAAATGTTTTCAAGCACCACTTTTGATTTAAAAAATAAAAAAAACCCAACAAACCAAACAGGAAATTTTAGCATGTCAAAATTACAGACCGTGGCAGTTTTGACACCTACTCCTTGTAATCTGGGATTCCTTCCACAGGCAGGCACTGGTCCCTGTCCCAGGGAGCTGCAAAGGGAAGCACAAGTGTAAGGGAAGGGTTAGAAGACATTCCTAGTGCAAGCAGTGATGATAATTCCCATTTAAATGAGGCAGGGACTTGGAAAATGCTGACACATTCTGTCAGAGGTGTTCCTGAAAGGCTACAAGTATTTCCCTGAGACAAAGCTTGGCCATGGCCATGTTGAGTTGGTGAAAAGCATCACGGAGCAAAGACTGGGCACCTCTTTGGGGTTGTTTGTTCACCTGGCCATGAGACAGGAGTCAGAAACTCCTTTTGTGTGGAAGGAGACAAGTGGGATGAAATAACTGCTGCCAGGAAATGTTTATGGCTCATGGACTAAGCTCAGAGTCCTAGATCAGGGAAATTAATCCAGACTCCCATGGAGTTAGATGTCTTTTCTCTGGTTTGTATGCCAAGGAATCAGGAAACTGAGTATTCCCCTGGCTCAGCATCGCTGCAGTCCTGCCTGCCTGGTGGAAGGAATGTTTGGATCCATGGATCAAACCTGTTGGGAAACAGGATGGGATCCAGCAAGGGGAGCCCCAGGGCTCACGACCTGCAAGGAGGAGCTGGGAAGGGCTGAGGAAACTGGGCTTGTCTATCCAAGGGGCAGCCCCACAGCACCCATTGCTGCTGCAGGGGCACCCAGAGGGGTGTTGGAGCCTGGTCCTGGCAGTGCAGACACTGTAACTGGGGGCAGGGGCCACATCCTGCCCTGGGGCACTTCAGGCTGGGTGCTGGGAAAACCTTCTTCACAGAGCAGAATGAGGTGAGGGGACACATCCTGCAGGAGGGCTGTGGATCTCCATCCTGGGATCACAGGGATCCTGGGATATTGGGATCATCACTGGGATCCTGGGACCATCTCTGGGATCCTGGGACCATCCCTGGGATCCTGGGATCCATCCTGGGATGGCCCTACCTGCAGCAGAAGATTTGACGCCTGACCTCGAGCAGCCCCTTTCAATCAGCATTTCTGTGATTCTGTGAAAACACCTTCCTGCCTGTTATGGTTTGTTTTTTCCCCCTGGATAAAAACCTTTCCTGTGGGTTTGAGCATTGACTCGAAATCTGCATTTCAGATTCAAGGACAAGTCACAGGGATGCAGGGAGAGCAATTCCATCCCAGCCTGCACAGACATACACGTGTCAGGGACATATATGGCATGGCAAAAATTATGGAAGGTGGTGGAAACTGTCAATAACAGCCAGACATCCCTGAGAACCATTGGATTCTCCAGGGAATTTCCACTTACCTTCCTTGCTGGAGAGGATTGACGCTAACAGTTCTTTAGCTTCTGAGAGCAAGAGGTCAACAAGATCTGAAGATGGAAGAGATGTGTCTGTTTTATCCTCTTCTGTTGCATTGTCGGTGCTTATAAATATGGAAAGTGCCATCAATACTTCTGTCATGGAATGGTCATTGAAAATCCTGGCCAGCCTCTGGTGAGGGATGTGCTACAGCTTTGGGCTCCAGGGCCGTGTCCCTTTTTTAGCAGCAGTTACAGTAGATGAGGAATCAAAGATCTCACATGGCTCAGAGCTGCAGAAATAGAGCTCAGGCTCCTGGACTCCCCCCCACCCTCAGCCTGAACCTGTGTGGGAATAAATGTATAATAAATGTGCCATGGAAATTCTGTGAGTTTGAGGGGATGGCAGCAAAAGAGACTCTCTGTTAGACCCATTTGTATTGTTTTGTTACAGACAGATATCAAAGTATTCTTGAGAATTTGTTAAAAACGTTTTCCCCTCGTTATATTAGAAGCAACCAGCTTGGAAAATTAAAAATTGTTTTCCACCCTTCTTAAAAGCTGATTTTGTTTTTAAGGGTGATTATCAATGGGACGGTGAGCTTTCAGTTATTTAATCAATTAAAAACACACAGATAACAATAAACGTGATCCATTTATTCTCACCGTGGTTCAGGTTGGGGGGGTTCCAGGAGCCTGAGCTCCATTTTTGCAGCCACTCCTGCAGCTGAGAGCCATGTGAGCTTTTCCTTACCCTCATCTGCTCTAACTGATGGTACAACAGGACATGGTCCTGGAGCCCAAACCTTTTGGAAAAGCAGGTGGGTCAAAATTCTGCTGCTTTGGAACAACAAGGTCTCTGCTAACAGGGCAACTCAGCCTTTCAGCAACTCACTCCCCCC
The DNA here is from genome assembly GCA_013390025.1 of Pitta sordida. Lineage (NCBI taxonomy): Eukaryota > Metazoa > Chordata > Aves > Passeriformes > Pittidae > Pitta > Pitta sordida. The sequence goes on from WEKX01010573.1 coordinate 817,276, forward strand.
AAAAAAGCCTGAGCAGAGGCCAAACCCCCCCAGCACCAACCCCCCAGCAGCCTCCAGATCATCTTCCTCCCATGGTTTCACTTCCAAAGGGACAAAGCATGTTCAGAAACTCTGGGTAGGTTTTGTGTGAAGCACCTTCCCCTGAGAGAGGTTAGAGAAGGACATTTCACGTTGCTCTTCACCATTCCCAGAAGCCATTTCCTACCTTTTCTCATCTGGCAAATGACTGGGTGTGCTCAGGACCTTGTGAACGTTCTGCCATGCAAAAAAAAAACAAAACAGAGTTTCAAACTTGTAGGAATGAATAATTCCTGAGAACAACCCCCATGGGTTTTCCCTGATGATCAGATTTAATATGACAGTAATCAGCTCCTGCTTATTCATTGCCCTTGAAGGGAATATCTCAAGGCCTTCTGCAGCTCAGGCAACGTTTGCAGCTGATGCAAATCTACAGACACATCTGAACTGTGCATTTCAATACCGACGCTAAAATACATGAAATGCAGCACAAAACCCCTCTTCCCAAGTTTTGCAGGCTGTATCTGATCACTGCTTCCAGCAATCCCTGGCTCCTGGGCTGTACCTGCACGTGTGAGCTCCCTTTACACGCACAGGTCATGACTTCGCAGATGCTACTGAAGGGTGGATAAAAAAGGAAGAGGGTGGATAAAAAAGGAAGATATTTTCCTCTGGTGCTCAAAATCCTGTGATGTTTGACCCCGGGGTCAAGTTAAATCCATTTCCAAAGCCTGACCTCGAACTGCTCGGGCTCTGGCACGCAGAGCTGCGGGTCTGGAGGCACTTTAGCTCTTCCTTTTCTGGAGCAGAGGACAAAGCAACTACATTTCCTTTTGCTTCACTGTTTCCTCTTGATTTCAAGAGGAACAAGCCTTCTGCTCCTGGCAGATACACTGAGTATTAGTGCTTCCCAGGCTGGCCACTTTACTAATTCCTGGTATTCCCAAGACAGGTAGTGAAGTGGACGAACAGCCAATTAAAAGACTGTGTGGGATTTTGCAGGAAATCTGTGGGGGATAAAGAACTGGAAGAGCAAAACAACTCTTCAAGTTTGTAGAGAAGCAACCCCCAGCTGTTTGCAGGGGTGGTTTTGGAGCAGCCTGAACCAGAACATCCTGGGGGACCAGCGAGCCAAGGGAGAGCAGAGCCACCAGCAAAACCTGCCCCATGGAACATCACCCTCAGGGATACGAGAATTCATCACTTCACTCCCTAATTCCACCTAACCAACAGACAGTGCCTTTTTAGGGTGAGATAGGGGTAAAAAAAACCCCTCTTGCTTATGGAGCAGGAAGTTCATTGGACTTGCAAAGTCCCCCTGGAGGTGCGAGGGTGCAGTGGTGGCACCGGGGGGTTCTGCTCCTCACCTGCACGAACAGGAGCAGTTTCCTGTTGCAGATCTCCAGGCGCTTCCGTGACACCTCTGATTTTCGGAGCTGGCCGTCGGCCAGGGACAGCTGCCTCCTCAGCTCCAGGATGTCCTCCTGACACAGGGACACGGCAGGGAGAGAAAAGGGGGATGATGCTCCAGCCCTGGCTGTTGGAAGCACCACTTGTGACATTTGCTACCAACAAAAGCAGCGTCCCTTGGGAAGGGACAGTGGAATCCATGCAAATTATGACACGGACCCAGAGATTGCGCTGGCCTTGTGGTCACACATTATCTGAGTGCTATTTCATTTTCTCCTGTCTGAAAAAGAGGCAAACCTTAGTTGTGGCTGCCCCATCCCTGGAAGTGTTCAAGGCCAGGCTGGACAGGGCTTGGAGGAACCTGGGGTAGTGGAAGGGGGCTGGAACACGATGATCTTTAACCCAAACCATTCCATGGCTCTATGAACCCACAGAAGGTTGTGGGACTTTCCCAGGCCCAGGGGTTGCATTACCTCTATTTCAGAGACGTGTTTCGCTTTCTTCCCCGCCAGCTGCATCTTCAGTTCTGCAATTTCAGCCTCCAGCAAGTGGATCACTTCCTCGTAGTCCTGCTCGGCGCTGTGGGCCTGTCTCTGCACCACCTCAGCCATCTGCAGCTTGTTGTGCAGCGTCCGGTTCTCCGAGAGGAACCCCAGAGCTTTCTGGAAACAGGGACAGCTTCTGGTGAACACCCCACGTTCCCCCTCAGCTGCCAACCACCAAACGCCCAGAAATCCCTTCACTAACCTGGTTCAGCCTCTGAAGCTCATCTTCCATCGACTTCTTGCTGTTCTCCATCTCTTTCAGGAGAGACTACGGAAAATATTTTCACCGGGTTAGAGGCAACAAGTGACAGGACGTTCTCTAGACAATGTCATGGAGCCCCTGCCCACCCAATTTTGGGTTACAGAGGGGGTTCTGTGCCCTCTCAAGGAGGGGTTTGGGGCTGTGACTTGCAGAAATGCCCTTGGACATATAACCATGGTGTTGGAGAGGGTGGGAGAACAGGGGATGCTTCTGTTTAATATGGACTTTAATGACTCATGAGACACTCTTTGGTGCTTTTAAATATGTATTACCTCACTGCTGAGAAGGGACTGCACACTTTGAGTACAAATAAGTTTTCATTCCAGGTTGAGAGCGAGAAAAAGGCCATTTAAGGAGAGTGGAGAGTGAGAGGCTCCTTTGGGAGGAGGAATGCACAGAATGCAGACTGGTGACCTCTCGAGAGGGCCAGGCCACACCACTGTCCCCATGGACAGCCACCACAGAGGGCTCCAGCCAGGAAATGTGCCCCACCTTGAGCCTCCGCACTTCGTGCCTCAGGTCCGTCATCTCCAGCTGCAGCTGCTCCACGTCCTCGCTGCCATTGCAGGGGGGAGAGTCAAAGGTCTGCAAGGAGAGGGGCAAACCCATCACACACCGAGTCCAAACCACCTCAGAAAGGAGTCAGCATCTTTATACCACAGATCAAGAGGCACATCAAATAATTCAGCTCCAGGGTGGGATTTTTCCCCCCAGGATTGGACTCTCTGATCCTTGTCATTGCTGGAATAGCTGTGCTACAGTGAATTTTAATTTTGTGATCCAGATTAAATTAGTTAAAATTGGTTAATTACAGCTATTTTTCCTTCTGCATCACTGCCAGGCTGCTTCCTCATATTATCCCATAGATACTGTTATTTCCTTATTAAAAATAAGAAGCTTGAGGTCTTTCAGAGAATTTCCTATGATCTAAATAATAAATGCATAGTTCTTCCTTGTATTTATAGCTCTAGGACAACTAGAAAATGGTCATTTATCTCTTCCCATCTCAGAATTGCATGGATTTCACATAGAAGATTTCATGTGGAAGAGTTTTGGACTGACTGACCGGGGAGTGAAAAGCTGATGTGTCCAGCAAATTGGCCACTTCGTGCTGCGTGAAGAGCATGGAGTTGGAATCCAGGCCAGCCTCGTCCAGCTCCTCCTGCATCAGATCCCTGAGTGCTTGGAGAACATCTGTGAGAAAAAAACAACCCGTTTTTACCAGGCTAAAAGGAAAAAAAGTGCTCTGTGCTGGGAGAAAACGCCACTGATTTTGGGGCATCGCTGGTGCCAAACTGAGCAGGTTTGGAGATGCCAGACAGTCAATCCTGGGTGCCTCAGCAATCCCAGAAAGTTTAAATAGAGTTGTTGAAAATCTTTATCAGGCACTTGTTTCTTATCCAGGTGAAAAAACCCCTAAACTTTTAAAAGCCAAAAACCCCCAGATATTTTCACAGGGGAATTTTCGTGCTTGTGGTTCTGAGAATTTTAAAACTTCAGGATCTCTGAGCTGCACCTGCCTCCTGCTGTCATTTCTTATGTTGCTGATTTGAACAAAAGGACAACTTGGTGAGGTCAGCATTCAGAAAAGGGGTTAAATTGACCAGTCTGAAAATCCAGGTTCATTTTGCTGTCAGACATGGAGGGGCTGTGTGGGACAGCCAGGAGCCATCAGGGAAGTGGCACAAGAGTCCCGGAGCCTCAGGTCACAGAATCAGAGAATCACAGAGTGGTTTGAGTTGGAAGGGACCTTAAAACCCATCCCATTCCACCCCCTGCCATGGGCAGGGACACCTTCCACTATCCCAGGCTGCTCCAACCTGCCCTTGGACACTTCCAGGGATCCAGGGGCAGCCACAGCTTCTCTGGGCACCCTGTGCCAGGGCCTCCCCACCCTCGCAGGGAAGAGTTTCTTCACAATATTCCATGTAAACGTGCTGTCTCTCAGTGTGGAGTGATTCTCCTTGTCCTGTCAAAGCCACACCAAAGCAGTAAAGCTCCCTCTCACCTCCGTAGGCCACTGTCCCCTGCGAGTCTGTGGTCAGGCTCTGCCGCAGCTGCCTCTTCTTCTCCTCGGTCACATCCAGACCAAGATACTGCAGAACCTTGGGCAGAAACAATGGGCCTTTAAAAAGAAAAATACTGGAAAAGCAACTCTTTGGAGCCACTCGGTGCTGGGTTTGTCCTGGAAGGGGCTTCCCAGGAAGCCTCTCCCAGAGGAGCAGGCTTGGGCCACGTTTCCAGCCTCTCCTTTCCTACGTGTGTCCAGAAATGTCTGTTCCTGAAGGCAGGGGCATGTTCACATCCCTCCAAGAACATTCTAGACAGACTGCAGTCAGACCTGCAGCTCTGATGAGCTCTCAGGACCTTTATCCACAGCCAGTGGAGTTTTAGCAAGGCTCAGCTGGCGAGAGCTGAGCTCCTCTTTCTGTTCCTGCCCAGGAATTGTGCTTGGGACCAAGAGGATAAAAAATCCTTCACAGAGTATTTCCCGTGGTGAGAGCAGACAGTCAAACGTTTTGCTTCCCCACTTCATCTTTTGCTCTCTCATTACTCCTGGTGCCCTGACTTTCACGGATGTTCATCAATTCATCCCCAGGGCACCACGCCGAAGCAGATAAACCTGTGCAATCCCCACTTCAGCGCCGGCAGCTTTTAAAGGACAAAGTGGAGCTCAGCAGACTCTGGGAAAGAGCCTGAGCGAAACCCTCGCCTGTGCCCGGCTGTGCTCACGGCTCCTGCTCATCCGCTCGCCTTTTCCATCACCTGCAATTCCTCTGCTCTCCCATTCGAGCCCCTCCTGCTCCAGGCAGGGCTGCACATCCCGGGGTTTGGGATGCTGGAGGGGCTTGGCCACCTCAAAACCACCTTGGGTCACCCCCCGAGGCTTCTAAAGGGGGGAGCCAGGTGTCCCACTGTCCCCAGCCGAGAGGAGCTGCCCTGTGCTCACGGCTTTAGGGGAATGAGGCGGGCTCGGAACAGCTCCCGGCACTCGGGAGCAGCCACGGGCGAGCGCTCGGCTGCCGTCGGGTGGCAGCAGATGTTCGTCACATCGGGGCCACCCCGGTGTCCCCTGGCCCTGCACGAGGAGCTCGGTTCCCACGCACAGAAGCCGGGGAGCGGGGACACCTGCACCCCAAAGCCAGACCGGGACATGATCCCCAGGACACTGTGCCCCTCTCGGTGACCGCTCGGGCAGCTCCACTCCCTGCCCGGGGAAGGTTTTCCATAAAGGATCAGCGGTTCTGGCGGGATCCTCTGATATTTCAGCCTCCCCTCGCTCACACGAGGCTGTCCGAGGTCACCCCAACAGCGACAGCAAATATTTGGAGTCCAAGGGACGTGCCAATGCCAGGAGAAGACTCCTGGAGCCCCCCAGAGCACTGAGAAATAGCCAAGGTGAGCCAAGGTGTGTCTAAGTGCTGTTTTGAACACAATCAGGATGTTTCACTTCTCATTGTTCTCCCTTTTTTACCTCCAGGGGCTGGACCCAACCTCCAGCACACTCAGCTGAAGAAAGGACAATTTCCTGCACAGTGACCTCGGGGTAAGACTGAGAGGAGACTTTGCTCTGGGGAGAGGGACCCCTTCCACTTCCACTTACCAGTTCCAGTTTCCCGTCCTTGAGCCGGATATGGGGATCCAGTGCTACTTTTGGTTTGGTGGCTGAAGCTGCTTTGTGATTAGATGCTGAAGCAGGTGCTGAAAAATCACAAATAAAAGTGAATGAGGGAGAATTTAGGTGGAGGAAAGAGGTGCCTGCAAAGCAAAATTCAGGTCTTTTGTTGCATGAAGTTTAATGGGTTTGTAGCAGGGCAAAAATCAAAGTCTAGGATTTATTAAATCCAGTTTTGGAAGGCTGAACAAGGTCACTCTTGGGAAGATTGGATAAGGGGGCAAACCCTTCCCAAACTGGGCTTCTACACTGTTTAAAATGGAATGTTTCATCCAAGGACCCAGGACTGCAAAAACAGCACCTTGGAAATTTCCAGTCACAGAGTTTTGTGGAGTCTTGGGGCCTGAAGTTGTGGTGAGCTGTGAAAATAAAAAAGAATTCAACAAAATATCTCTGGTTCCCATCTGCTCTAATTCATTAAGCCAAACTGCAACAATTCATGACACCCATGGGAATGGGCAGATTAAAAGTGATGTGGAAAAGCACTGCTGCAAGATTTTTTTCCTCCTCATGACTGGAAAAATTCTTGAATCCTTTTCCCTCCAGCTGGACAGGCACATTTTTTGGGGGTGGAATTAGCCACATGCACCATGAGGTGGCCACAGGAAGAGAAAGAGGCAGAACGAGCAGCTGCTGTGCTGGTGAAAAGCTGCTGTGAGATGGAAGATCCAGCTGCCAACAGCTGGCTCAGCGCTGCTGAAATGGTCCAGAGCACAGCCCTGCCCCTCCATCCCCGGAGGGAACTCCACCTTTTCCATTGTGATCAACCCTTGCCTCTAGGGATCCATGAGATTCCCTGGGAAAGGGCTGTGGAAGGCATTGCCAGCATGGCACAGCCCAGCTGGGCTCCAGAAAGGTGCAGGGATGCTGTGCCTGCCCCTGCCCACCCTCACACCATCAGCACAGCTGACAACATTCCTTCTGCCAGTGGCACAGGGTTTGTCCAGGAAGCAATTCCTTTTCCCTGCCTGGGATCTGCTTAACACCCCTGGAAGCCCCAGTTTGCTTTGGGTTGGTTAAAACTTGGTGTTAATAACACCAAAATCATGGGTTTGATCCCAGTGAGGCCCATTCACTTAAGAGCTGGACTTGGTGATCCTTGTGGTTCTCTTCCAACTCAAAATATTGTGTGATCTTGTGTTTCCTCTGGAATCTCTGGAGCACAACTCCCCACACTCTCCCAACCATCAGGGCAGGGCCCAGTGCAAGGAGAAGGCAGCAAGGAGCTGTTCCATCACAATCCTCCTCATCCAGGTATCCATCTGCTCTGCTGAGCCAGAGCTGGGAAGAAGCAGAAGGTGACAAAGGGGTTTGCTGGACTGGCCACCAACACTTCAAGGGCAGAGCCATCACCCTTCAAGGAATGGCTAATCAGGATTAGCTCTGGGACAGGCTGTCACTGGCCCAGGCTCCAAGCTCTTTCAAAGCCTGTTTTCATGGATGACAACCCTGACACGAAGCCTCCTCAGCAGTTCACACTAAAAACCTGCAGTGAGTGATAAAATCCCCCAGCTGGGCCAGGCAGCGATGGGGTCACTGCTGTTCCCATCACTGTGGTGGCCATCTGAGACCTGCTGGGGACAGCGAGGACAGAGCAAATCCCTGTGCCACAGCCTCTGCAGAGGAGGGGGGAAGGAGGAGCTGAAGCCTGTCCCTGGCCAGGGTGTGACAGGCACCCCTGGGAGCAGAGCCCTGACACACCCCCAGCCCACACCAGCTGATCCAGGGACAGACTAAACGTGATTTACCCCTCAACCTTCCAGGTGGGAATCACAAGGCACAGGGATTTGTGCCCTGGCAGCTCATGGGGAAGGAAAGGCAGTTGGATTAGGGGCTGCCAGGAGGGTGGGAAGTGCTTCCAGGGAATGGAACTGTCACAGGGATATGGGATGTCTTGGTAGAGGTTGTCCCCCAGTGGGTCATGGAGGTTATTGAGGTTTCCTGTGATTCCTAAGGGATCTGGGAAGCTGCAGGGTGATTTGAGCTCGCCCCACTGCTGCCACCCCGTTGGGTGAACAAGGTGTTTCCACAAAAAGTCCCTCAGAGCATGGAGACAAAACTCAGCACGGCAAAATAAGCATAAAGTGAAGCTTGCTGGCTGCAGAGAGAAACCTGATTTAGTCATTTAGGAGCCATTTCCCAGTTTGGCCAACTGAGGGCATCCTTAGTGCCCGTCCAGAGCCCGGGGTGGCTGGGAGCACCACAACTGCCACAGACTGACTGACTGCTTTCCTACCCTGTGCCCAAGGAACCCCCATTCCCATCAGAGGGGAATGTGGCCTGTGGTGAGACCCGATGAGTGTCTGACAGCTGCAAATGAACCACGGGCTGAGAGTGGAAAAATTTGTGTCCCTGTGAGTACCTCGGTCCTCAAATGCCTTCGTAAAGAGCTTTGGTGCTGTGGGCAAACATGGACATAGTTACCAGTCGTTGAGAAAGCCAAGCTGAGACATTCCCTGTCTCCAAGGAGGCTGAGTCTTGTTAGAACCCCGCTAAATTCCACTAGAGCTGGATAAACACTGATAAAGAAATGTACTGATAGGACAAGGGGGAATGGCTTTAAACTGGGCAGTGTTAGATGGGATAGTGGAAAGAAATGTTTCCCTGGGAGGGTGCGGAGGCCCTGGCACAGGGTGCCCAGAGAAGCTGTGGCTGCCCCTGGATCCCTGGAAGTGTCCAAGGCCAGGCTGGATGGGGCTTGGAGCAACCTGGAACAGTGGAAGTGTCCGTGCCCAGGGCAGGGGGTGGAACGAGGTAATTTTTAAGGTCCCTTCTAACCCAAACCTCCCTGGGATTCTGTAATTCCACCATGCACAGTTGTTTGTCACCCACGCAGGAACAGTTGGACTCTTACCTGACACCGTGAGCTCTGGTGGGCAAATGTCCGGGGACAAAGAAGGCACAGAAAAAGGATTTTCACGTCTATTCTAGAAAAACAAGACAAAAGTAGCACAGACAGTTGCTAAGAAGGAACCGTATAAATAAGGAGCAGAAGCTGGAGGTGTTGGAGGGACAGTCACCCAGCTGGGCTGTGAAGGCACCACAGACATCCCTTGTGCCCATGGACCAAAGACACTCCGGGGGTTTCTCTGGGAATACCTGGCACAGACACATTCCTGAGCCATCCCAAAACCTCAAACACGTGTCCTTAATGGAACTGACTGAAAGCTCAGGCTGAACTTGGCCTTGTCTGGTTTCTCCCCAACCCACCAGTGAGGTCCCGAGTGTGACCAGAGCCAGGTGTAAGATTGACCCAAACACAGATTTATCACAGTGAGGGATCCACCACTCAGACACAGCTCCAGGGGCTACAGCTGCCTCCCAAAGCACCTTCCAGCCTGGTGCACCCAAAAGCAACACATACATGACATTTCTCTGCCTGTCTGTGTCTCCACGGGGCTGGAAAGAAAGAACTTTTGTGAAAGGAACATGTAGCTGGCCTTTCTTTTGCCTCAGAAAACACTCTTTCCTCACTGTTTGCCTGCTTTTGCATTCAGATTGTACTTGTGAGTAAGAATTGTGCCTCACATCTATCAAAATGACGATAAAAGGAAATAAAATCAGACTTTCCAAAGGAGGTGTGGCCACTTCTATGGCCACTTATGCCCACGGGTAGAAAAAACTCCCAATGGCTGAAAAACAGGGGATTAAGGACTTTGATTCCAGGTTTGAAACTTGTTTCTTTAGAGGAATTTTGTCGTTTTGCTCATAGATGAGAAGATGAGGGAAAGGAGCTTCCAAAGGAAGTTTGTGCAGGCAGAGGGTACACCTGGCACGGCACCAGTCCAGGAGAGGAGGGACAAGAGCCCAGAGTCCAGCCACAGACCTAAAGGATCATTGTGATGGACGAGCTCTGCCCAACCACGCAGAGCTGGAGCACTTGTCTCTGCAAACACACCCTGGAGTTCCCAGGGGGAATGAGCCTGGCTTATCATCAGGGCAGTCAGGAGCAGAAATGGGCTGTGCCAGAATGCTGGGGGTTCATCTTCAGCAGAGGCTGTGAGAATAAAGGGCTGTTCCTGCCTTTGGGTAGGAGACCAGATCAAACTGACTCCCGAGATCCCTTCCAGCTCTGACAGGAGTGGAATGAGATGCAGGTTGCTGTCCACAGGAGGGGCTTGTTTTTTAAAGCCTGAGTCTCCTGAAGCAGATCTGAATGCAGGCCCTGGAGATGAAACTCCTCTCATTCCCTCCACAGATCCTTCTCTGTCTCAAACCCAAGAGAGAAGAAACGATTTTGAATTAAAACCGGGCCGTGTATATCAGTATTACAGACTTTCCACTGTCCAGAAATATATCCGAGGAGTCCTTAAAGAAGAGTTTTGTGACTAAAATGGGATCACAGGGGCTGTGCTGGTACATAAGAAGCTCAACCTACCTCTGGGGACCTCACGTGGACCTTCAGCCTGCAGGAGCTCAGGCCGTTGCCCACAGCCTTCGGAGGTGGCGACGGGATGTTGTTGTGAACGGACAGGCCGGGGTGTAACCGTCCCCTTCCAGGAATAAAGGCCACTTCTGTGCATCCCTCGTGTCTTTAACAGGCAACAAAGACAGAACACCTTATTAACAAAACAAAAGGTGCCAATTTGCAGAACTTCCAGGCTCCTGGTTCTTTCTCCAGGGTAATCTCACTTGTAGCTCCGTGCCAGGGTAGCTGGACCTCCGCCAGCTGTGTTCCATGGAATTGTAAAGGCTGGAAAAGACCTCTGAGATCATCCAGTCCAACCACTCTCCCAGCACTAAGGCCACCACGACCCCACGTCCCCAGGTGCCACATCCACGTGATTTTGGAACACTTCCAGGGATGGTGACTCCCCCACTGCCCTGGGCAGCCTGTGCTGGGGTTTGACAATCCTTGCCATAAGTCATTGTTTCCTAATATCCAATCTGAACATGCCCTGGCACAAACTGAGAGTGTTTACTCTTGTTCTGTCACTTGTCACTTGGGAGCAGAGTCCAACTCCCACCTGGCTCCTTCCTCCTGCACAGATCAATAAAATCTCCCCTCAACCTCCTTTTTTCTGCTTCTTTGAACTTCAGTTCTGTTGTGGAGCAGTGCTGGGCAGTGATAGGAGACATTCCCGGGGGCCAGAGCATTGGGAAGGTCTGGATTAAGTTTCAGGATGATCCATGCCTAAAAGATTTCCATCTGTGACCACCCATCAGGACCATCCTGAGGCACCATTTAAGACCAATAATGCTCCTGAAGCCAGGCACTGGTATGGCATGAAGGGATTCTGCCTAAGACTCAACAACACCCTGTTGGTGACAACAGGTAATATGTTGCATGCCCACCTGAATTTGGCTTTTTCAATTACTTTTCTGGCCTCTTCGTGTGTGCTTCCCACCAAAGAATCTCTGTTGATGGCGATGAGTTGGTCGCCAGGCCGGAGCCGACCGTCCTGAACAGAGAGAGAAAGACACAGCATTGGGGAGGGATGTCTCTGCCCAGACCCCTCCTGTAACACAAACCCTCATCAGTCTGGGCGGTGAATTATCCATCTGCTCTTGGCAAAGCTGCTTCACTACAGGCTCCAGGAGAGGTGCCCATGGCAGAGCCACCGAGGGTCTCCACGCTGACTTACCTTGTAACAGTCACCGTCTGGCAAAAGCTCCTGGACATAAATCATGGGCCCATCAGGCCTGTTGGATCCTCCACTGATGGTCAGCCCTAAGCCCGAGGAGTTTGCTATGGAGATGCTCTGGATTCCTGAGTCAATGGAGTAGCTGCAAAGGACAGAGGTTAGCAGGTGACTCGAGGTGATCCGGGTTATTTTCCTGTGTCACTGAACAAACTCTGCCTGGATTTCTTTCCCTGCATCATCCTTCTACCTTCTCCCAACCTTTTCTCTGCATCCTTTCTTCCACCCAGCCTTGGAACGAGGAGGTGAAGGCTCCTGTTCCTTGGCAGAGATTGCTCAGTGTTATGAAGGTGACAGGCTCACATAATCCCAAATACCAGGGAATATTCACAGGATCCCAGAATATTCTGAGTTGGAAAGGGACCCACAGGGACCATCGAGCCCAACTCGTAAGTGAATGGCCCTGGGGATCAAACCCATGACCTGGGTGTCATTAGTTCCATGCTTTAACAAACTCAGCTCATTTGTGTTTAGAAAATAGAGAAGAAACTGAAGTTAAAACTGGTTAAAACCAGAATAAATTAATAATTTGACACTCCTGGTTTTCACAGCCAAAAGCTCACAGAGGATTCACGTGATTGATGCTCAAAACCAGCTAAACCACCAGACAGGAATTTACAGGCAACTCTTGGCAAACATCAAAGCAAAGCTGAGGATGGCTCTCCAAGTGAAGGATGGGAATGGAGCAGCAATCAGGCTGGACCCTTCCCTCCAGAGAGACCAGACAGGACCCAGCAGCCCACCAAGACCTGGCCACAGCAGGTGGCTCCAGGTTTGGCAGCTGCAGTAAATGTGGAAGCAGAGATTTCACTGACTTCCCATGGGCTCGTGGGCAGCACAGCAACAGGCGAAGGTTTGGGCAAGGACCTGGTGGCTTTGAGGGGCAGCAAGACTTTTCCCCCAAGTGGGATGGGTGCGTCTGGCTTTTCACCTCTTCCATTTATTTCCACAGCAGCCACTCCCCAAACAATCCGCACTTTCTGGTGCTCCTTGAATTGTCTCGTAACTTAAAACACGACAACAGCTGTGCCTCCCCTGCCCCACAGTGACAGCAGCATGTCACCACCCCGTGCCCCGCAGTGATGCCATCCCTGGTGGTCAGACACCCCAGTGGAGGGGATTCATGTGCCTTGGTCTTATGAAAAAACATTGCTTTAAAGTAAATGATTTTAGGAAAATGAGGTCATGAAATACAGCAGCAAAACCTCCAATGAAATCAAACTGTCAGGCACTGTCTGTGGTGACTCTGAATCGTATCTGAATCCCATTGCTCAGTGGAGTGGCAGGGCCTCAGGTGACACCACAATGACAGGTCACAGCCTGGGGACAACCTGAACACAAGGGACGGCAGCCACATGCATGAAAAGACCCGTGGCCTCAAATTACATTTTTCTTCTGCCCACCAGTGCCCAGCTGCAATCAGTGCTCTGTGATTCCAGGGGCCTGGCACTGGCTGGAGACACGCAGGACATGGCACAGCATGGNGTGTCACCACCCTGTGCCCACCCTGACCCCCCATCCCTGATGGTCAGACACCCCAGTGGAGGGGGTTCATGTGCCTTAGCCTTATGAAGAAACATTGCTTTAAAGTAAATGATTTTAGGAAAATGAGGTCATGAAATACAGCAGCAAAACCTCCAATGAAATCAAACTGTCAGGCACTGTCTGTGGTGACTCTGAATCGTATCTGAATCCCATTGCTCAGTGGAGTGGCAGGGCCTCAGGTGACACCACAATGACAGGTCACAGCCTGGGGACAACCTGAACACAAGGGACGGCAGCCACATGCATGAAAAGACCCGTGGCCTCAAATTACATTTTTCTTCTGCCCACCAGTGCCCAGCTGCAATCAGTGCTCTGTGATTCCAGGGGCCTGGCACTGGCTGGAGACACGCAGGACATGGCACAGCATGGCAGCAGAGCAGGCCCCCTCTAGCCTGTGTGCCCATTTTCCTGCCCATTGCAGCAGGATTGGAATGAGATGATCTTTAAGGTCCCTTCCAACATTCTGGGATCTGTATCTCAGCCTGGAGCAGGTTAACAGCCCAGCAGGGATGGTTTGTCCCAACCAACTCTAGAAGGGTCTCTCACTCCATGCAAGCAGCTTAAATCTCTGGTGCCAAATATTTGCCCTCTGCAAATCCCTAATAAGCTGGTATTTAGCAAGAGGATTTACTGGTTCTGCAGTGAGGGCTGATTCCCTGTACCAGCAACTTGGCTGGTTCATGCTGGCACAAGGAGGGAAGCTGCAGGTCCTGGGGACAAAAGTTCCCCATTCCATGACTGGGAACACCCTCCAAGTGTCCCTCTTGAGAAGGGCAACCCCGAGCACCCCAGAGACGAGACGCTGCAGAAAAACGAGCTCTGCCTGTCCAACCCCTGACTCTGCTGAATGTCCAAGGGACAGATGACCACATGAAATGCTTCAGGAGATGCTCTGGAGACCAAAGGACGTGGTGTCTGCTGGAAACTGCTGGTGACCCCAAAGCAAAGGGTGTTGGGAATGTTTGCACAGAGAGCTGCTTGTGGTCTTGGTGCACAGGGCCAATGTGCCAGAAGCAGAGCAACAGGAAACAAACACCCCAAACACCTCCTGGAAGCACCACTGGGCTCACAGGAACACTCTGCCTGTGACATGGCTCGTAAAGGTGATGTGCAGTGTCCTCCCAGCTGGCTGGAAAACACGGCCTCTCCCTGGGATTGGGAGGGAAGGAAGAGGAGCCATGGCATGGTTAACCAGATTTATTGCCTGCCTCAGCTGGGGTGCTTTCCACCTCTGGGGCAGAAACTTCCCAGGAACAGCCAAAGTGCCACCACCACAGGTACAGGTGCTGAGGACTCCCGGCCACTGCAGTGACAGAGCAGCAGAGAGGACACAAGGATGACCAAAGCCATTCTCCAAGCACTGGGGTTGTTTACTGGGTGTGACAGTGCCAGGCATCGCGAGCCAGGATGTGTGGGGCCAGGCCCTGGCACCTGTACGTACTGTGCGTGCGGGGCGTGTGCCGGGTTCCCGATGAAGGGGCCGTGGGAGTTGGCAGGGCTCAGCAGCAGCGGGCTCTGGGAGCGCGAGGAGGAGCCCGAGGAGGTACTTTCCAGGTATCGACCTGAACAGCAAAGGCAGAGTCAGCCCAGGGCACACAAACCCAGCATCCCCCTCCTCCCCTGCTCCCCCACTGAGAGCTCACATTGTATTCCCAGTTTTTGAGGGCAAACCACATGGTTAGACACATGGTTAAACACATCACGATATGGCTCATGGAGAGGAAACATTCAGCCTCCTCATGACAACCCCAGCACAGGACTGTCACCCCTCTGCCACAGGGGAAGGGTTGGCAGCCACCTGGTGTGATGAATTCCCCGCCCATGCACACGTGGGTTTGTGTGTTGGTCCCTCTCTGAGGTCAACCTGGTTGCATCTCATTAAACATTTCCCATTTGCAAATGAAAAATAATGATTATTGAGTGAATTACTGCTGAGATGCTTCGACATCCAGAGCAGAAGGCTACAGCTGCCCCTGCAGAGATGGGTACTGATGGGGGCACCTGCCCAGCACATCAGGTACACTGAGTCGGGGATGTGGGGAGAGGTTACAACCCCAGCTCCAGTCTCCCTCCTTCACCCTCCTTGTCCCTCCTCGTGCTTGCCCTGTGCTGGCCACGGTGACCTCCTTCAAACCTCCACCCAAACACCTGCACAAATCCAATCACAGCTCCCTCAGAACTGCTCTGGGGTGAAGGAAACTCTCTTTAGTTCCCCCCCAGAGACACCCTGAGCTACTCACTGCCGCCGTGCAGGATCGGGGAGCTCCGTGCGGAGCCCGTGTTGCTCTGGGAGCCGAACTTCTCCAGCAGCTCAGAGAACTCCCTCCTGCAAACAAAGACATGGTGAGGTCAGCTGCTGCCCCAAACCATCCCCCAGCTGATGACACGGTGCCTCTGATGGCAGGGCCTCAGTCCCAGGGCTGCAGGGCCGGTGTCCTCCGGCAGTGGGGAGCAGACGGAGCCTCCTGGTGCGTAAAGGTGACACCCTGGTTTCCAGAGCTTGTGCAAGGCCTCAGCTCTGTAATCAATCTCATGGAAGTGCAGCTTTCCTGTAATGAGCCAGAGCTTCAGTGTGCTCCTTCCCTGCCCTGGAATGCATTCAGGGTGAACGTGGGCAAGAGGAGATGGGAAGGGACACATTCTCAAAGGCCTTTTCCAGGCTAAATGGTTCTATGGACAGGCTGTGGTGCTGAGAGCTCATTCCTGAGAGAGGGCAGATGGTCACAGGAGCCCTGCTGTGCATCCTGCCCTGCACCCCTGCCTTACACCAACCTCATGGACCCTCCCAGGAATCAGCCAGAATATTTTCACCCCCAACTATAAGGCTCAGAGCTTTGGCAAACACACCACACAAATTACACAGACTGTCAGAAGGAGCTGTAACTGTGCAAACATAAAGCAAAAAGGCTTGGCCTATTTATGACTCCCGTAACAGTTATCTAGATTATTATCTGGTTTTTCTCCTCCTTTCCTGGACAGAAATCAGATCCTGTTAGCTGGGGTATAGATGGGATGTGGTTTGTGGAGCTCAGACAGAAGAAGCAATCCACTCTCTGAATCCATCCATGGCAGCGTCCTCATCAACATAACCCCTGAACAAAGCTCTGCATGCAGC
This sequence comes from Pitta sordida, assembly GCA_013390025.1. Classification (NCBI taxonomy): domain Eukaryota; kingdom Metazoa; phylum Chordata; class Aves; order Passeriformes; family Pittidae; genus Pitta; species Pitta sordida. Next base: position 833,489 of record WEKX01010573.1, read on the forward strand.
CTCATCCATCAAATCCCCCAGAAAGCTGTTCCTGTGCTCGAGCACCCCCATTAATGCTTTACTCCAGGTTGAGTTTGACCACCCAATATTGTCAAGCCCTTGTTGAGCTGTAACCTCCTGCACACCACAGGAGAACAGCTCCGTGACCTTCCTTTTGCCAGGTGTGACACCTGCCTTTTAAACCCCACTGAGAACCACCGTGTTTACCAGCTCCTGCCTCATTTCCAAACCCTTTCTCTGAGCTGCCATGAGCCTCTCACATCCTTTGGGGTGAGGAGACCTGGAAAGGGACGACATCTCCACCACGTTCCTGTTCATCATCCTGATCCGCCCCTGCCACGTTGGCTCTTTGCTGTGACCCCTGCCTTCACAGCCCCACCTTCATAACCCAGCCCCACCTGATCCACCTGACCTTCTGACAGAGGGATGATCCCCAAGGATGACTCATTTCTCACCCATGCCAATAAACAAGCAGCTGGGCAGCGGGAGAGACCCTGAAATCGTTGTTTCTATGGCCACAGCAGCACCATTAGATGCCCTCTTTGAAGGCACCAGGGAATCCCCACGGGAAGGTGCCTCCCTGATGCTGTAGCCCCAGGAAAAACCCTGGTGGTGAGTGTCTCGCTCTCAGGCTTGAGAGTCAGACAAGCCCAAGACATAAACCTTTAGGAAAGCAGCCACAGCAAAGTTCCCTGAGCGAGGAGACAGCTCTTACACACACACAGACGCTGTGTCATCTGCGTTCCTCACCGGGACACACGGCAGGGGTTATTGGCTGGACTGGAGTCAACAATATTAAATGATGAATGAATCACCAGCTCCTCAGGCTCCTGCTGGAATGCTCCCAGTGATTTGCATCTTCCCAGAAACAACCAGCTCATTAACAAACTTCAAAGACCGGCGACTGCCTTATCTAATATTGCCGTCGAATTTATGCCTCATTCATTCCATTTAATGCTAATTTAAAACCCAAGTGTCACACAATACTCAATGACATGCCAATATTTGCATCAACACTGTTGTCTTTATCAACCAGACCTTAAAAAAGGACCATGGCAACGTTCAAAATCCCCACCTCCCGCACAGTTGTTTTGATTTTCACCTCTTGGGCACAAACTCCCCAGGAACAGCCAAGATGCCACCAGGACATCTCGAACACGCTGAGGGCTCCCATCTCCAGAGAGGACTCAAGGATGAACAAAGCTGTTCTCCAAGCACTGGAATTATTTAGTGGATCTACCTCCCAGTGTTAGAAAGGTGGTGATCTCTTCCTGTGTGGGGCCAGCCCCCATGACCTGCACTTACTGTGCATGAGGGGAGTGCACTTTCATAATGTTGGACACCAAAATATATATAAAATATCAGGAATAAATTCTTCACTGAAAGGGTGTCAGGCACTGGAACAGCCGTGGGAACATCCCTGGCAGTGTTCAAAACATGTGTGGATGTGGCACTTGGGGGCATTGGTTTAGTGGGTGGCCTTGGCAGTGCTGGGGAAACAGTTGGGATTGGAAGATCTCAGGGGGGTTCTCCAGCCTTAGTGATTCCATAAGGACTGGGACAGTGGAAGGACAACTCAGCTCCTCCAGCAGTAGGACAATGGTTTGCAGTTCTGTGGTTCCCTGGGCTGAGCCTTGGGTGGATCTGAGCAGAATTCCTCCACTTTCCAGTAAAGCCTCAGTGTTTCTGCAGGTGATTCACCCCAGTTTCACTGGTCACTCACTCAGCCAGGACCCAGTGCAGGGGCAGGTCCAACACGCTGGAATCTGACGTGCTATTTCCAGTGGTTACAAAGCCCGGGTTGTGTTTCGGGCTGGATATTTCTGTGGTCACTTATTGTTGCATTTCCCTCAGATAATAATCCGTCAGAGCACAGAGCAGGTTATGAACCTAAAACAAGGGCTAAAAACACTCTTAGTCAATGCAACCCCAACTAGTCCAGCAGCTCCTGTGCTCCCCAAACCCTGCGGACCCGCTCCCCGACCCGCGCCGCTCTACCCTGTGATGAGCCAAGGCCACGCGTGGGCCCAGCACCTTTGTTGTTGTTTACTTCGTGTTGTTCAGCTCAGCCCCAGAGGAGTATTTATCATGATTTGCTCAGGAGCCTCCCCAATGAGCTGGGAGCCCAGGGCTGCCCCTTGAGCCCGGCTCCAGCCCAGGGATGATGTGACTAAACCGTCCCAGCCCCTGTTTTGTCGGTCAGTGCTGCAAGTGCCAGTTCCAGCAGGGACATAAACACATGAGTAACTCGAGGCACACGCTTATCCCAGCAGGAAGCAACACACTTTCTGGTGTCAATCTCCTGGGAATTAATTTTGTGCCGGGTGCTGCATTCGGAGGAGTTTGCAAAGAGGCAGAGGATGCCCAAACATTGCCAAGTGATGAACGCTGAGGGAATGCCAACAGGCCCGGCTTCGTGCTTGCAGACACCAAGAGACTTCAGAAGATGCCTTTAATATTTAAAATTTGACCCTTGCTGAAACACTGTGAACTGTCAGGTGCCTGCAGGACTGAAATGCCCGGCTTTATTAAAAAACAACAACCATGGGCTTCTATTAGGCGGAAAGTTCATTTTAGCGAGCCCTTCTCCGGCTTTTTTGTTCATTAGGATGCAAACATTTGAGGTGTGGAGGATGCCTGAAACAGAGTTCAGTCCCACACAGCTTTTAGGATGACGGGGTCTGCCAGCACAGCCAGCTGGAGGATGACTGCAGATTAAGCAGCAAGGGGTCAATCGTTCAGCACAATATTGTTGTTTTATCTCATAATGCCTCTTTGTCCTGCCTTTTGTTCTTGGGAGAACAAAGGGTGAATCCTACATCAAAGGTTATGCAAGAACTCAGCGTCTGGAAACCTCAGCTGGGAGAGAAAGTGGAGCCTGTGACATCAGGAATTAATAGTTTGTCTCAAAAAACCTCCAAACCCGCAGGTGAGTGGGAGCCATGAAGCCAAAGCTCTGCCAGAGCATCACAAAAGCAGATTTTCTCACACACAACTCAGAGCAACAGTGGGATCCAGGGCACCCTCAGCCAGTTCGGAGGTGGCACTGAGCTATGTGGGGTCACACACTGGAGGGAAGGGATTGGGCATCCAGGGGGACCTGGGTGGGCTGGAGAGGCTGGAATGTGTGAAACTCATGAAGGCCAACAAGGCCAAGGGCTGGTGCTGCACGTGAGTCAGGGCAAACCTGAGCACAAATCCAGGCTGGGCAGGGAATGGAGGGAGAACAGCCCTGGGAGAAGGAATTGGGGTGTTGGTGGGGGAAAGGCTGGACAAGGGCTGGAGCCCCTCTGCTCTGGA
>WEKX01010576.1:0-81779 GCA_013390025.1 Pitta sordida
CCCGCACCGTCCCGCCCCGCCGCAAACCCTTGTTCCCCGCAGAGTTTAGTTCGGGCTCGTCCTGCCGCAGACTACGGGGCGCTCGGAGCGGCTCCTTCCCGCCTGGCAAAACACGCATCCCCGGTCAGGCAAGCTCCGAGTGCCGTTAGCAGGCAACAGGTAGAGCCCGGTTGGATTGCCCGCCTCCCTTCTTTCTCGGCCGAGCTACAGTAGAGCGGCTATCCCCTGTCCGCTAGCGTGGCTTTAGTTACACAGCAGAATTTGGCTTTTGACATCAGAACCCGGTAGGGTGCATGCTGAATGGCAGAGCTGGACACTGCTAATGCTCCTACGCCAGCACTGATGGATGCCCAGCTTCTTCTTTCATGGCAAGTGTGAGGCTGGTAGAATTCAGTTGTCAGGTTGAGGTATTTGTAGGGCATTAACTATCTGTTGCTATTCCAAATGGAACCTGAGTCTTTTACATGTAAAATGAGCAAAGAATTACTGGCAGAACAGTGACTGGTGTCAAAAGTTGGCAAAATACGGCTGCAGAAAGGGATTTTCAGGGACTCTTCTTGTTAGAACTCTGAACAGTTAGCTCTACATTCAGTGTCAGTTGAGGGAATAAAATTTGAGCACAAAAGGCAGTACCTGGCTTCCTCTCTCCAATACTAAATGGCTTCCCTGCTGCCTGGCATCAGTGAGAACAGGTCAAGTTGCAGAGGATTCTCAGACGTGTTACAGCCTACTGTTCTCATTCACTGCTAGGACTGATAATGCAATATATTATAATACATGAAGAGGCATTAGAATTCACAAGGAATACTAGATTTCTCTGCAAACTTGTGACGTGGAAAAGAATTCCAACTCAGAGTTAAAGTTGACATATGGGCATTCTCCTCTCCCCTCTTTAGGCCACAGACTACAAAGATGCTAGTAAGACAGCTATTGACACTTTGGAGATTTTCTGCGTTCACAAAAAACCTCTTGGTTCAAGCCGCAAGATTCAAGCTATGACTTGGATCCTAAAGCCCTCATCTAAGTGAAGTATTTAAGCAATGGCTAAACCATTTCGGAGCAATGAAGTGCTTAGGACGTGCAATTCATGTGGTCTCCTTTGATTACTCTGTGATTTCCTGTCCTCATCTTCTTCTAAAGACCTTTTTCTCTCTTCTTTTTGACACTTCATACCACATGTTCTGCAAATACTTCCCTTGTCCATAGTCTAGGACATGCACTGCCCCATGAGCACTTGCTGTTTGCCTGTGCAGTACAATCCATGGGATTGTGCTCATGCACAGCTATGCTGCTGCCCGCTCCTCACACCATTCCTCACATGCGCCAAATACATACCCATGTTAGATGCAGTGCCCCCAGATATGTCCCCCTCCCCTGTGTTTAAATGAGCCTGCACACCCATTCTCCCATAGCAAATAAAGGACACATTCTGTTTCGCGCAAAAAGAGAGTCCTGAAACCATCTTGCTGACAGACTCACCAGGCAGCACTGAGGATGTCTCTGTCCCATTCCCTGGTACCTACGGGGAGGAGGAGGAGGACTGAAGGAGATTCCTCCTTCTTGGTTCCACCACTCAGGGACTGCAGTCTGTCTGGGAGCTGAAGCTGTAGCCTAGCCACTGAGGGGCTTTTAAAACCTGGTTTCCCTCTCTACACGTGACTGTTACTGCCTGAATGATCTGCACAGGCTTCCTACGCTAGACAACAGCACTCCCGTATGGCTTCTGGAAAAATAAGGCCTTGCTAAGGAACACCCTTTTCCCCACAAGGTCTTGATTAGCTGAGCCTGATCATGATGTCTGTGGTGGGAGGAATCTAGAAAGCCCCCGCTTATTTCCTAAGAGAATTAAGTCACTCTGCATATACTATATATATGCCTTTAGTTCTTGCATGGAAAGTGTGCACAATCTGGTTAATGTAATATCTGCTGCACCCTCAAGGTAAGAAAGTCCTCAATTGGATTTTATAAAAAAAGTTGCTTAATCTTGAATCTGTCTGGATCTTGTTATGCCTAATGGAGCCTGACAGTGGATGAAGTTGAAGTTGGAGAAGGGAATATGTATTGTATTTAGAAACCTCGATGTAGCCAGGCAAGATGGCAGGGTGTTAGTGGTATTCCAGTGCCAGCTGAGAAATAGGATGTAATTTACTTCAGAAAATAGTTATCAAATTAGTTATCAATTATTCAAATTCTTGTCTGTCATTCTCTGCAATGTGTAGGAGAATATACTGAATGCTCTAACAGTAGGCTGAGGTTGTCATTCTCACACATTACTGTCTACAAAGAAAACCTCCCCAATGAACAACAATTTCATGTGTGTGCTACCAGATCTCCATTTGCTGCTGGTGTGAAAGCTCACTGAGCTTGTTGGCAGCAGGGTTTGAATTCTCCAGGGTGGGCAGCACAGACCTCTGATGCTGATGCTACTGAGATTGGCTACTGTCCTTCCTATGAACCGTCTTTTGAGAAGGATGGTATCAAACAGTGTTTAAATATGCTGGAACTCACATTTTACAGTTGGTGAATCTGAAAGAGTCTTGTTTCATGAATTGTCTGATACACTTGGTGCAAGAGCTTGGCAGCTGAGCCAAACAAAACAGTGACCCAGAGGGGGATATGATTGCTTTATAAACAAATTGAGGTAAATGTCACTGAGGGGAAAAAAAAAACCTACAACCACTACCACCATTTAACCAAGGGACAAAGGAATCACAATAAATTTAGCTAGAAATTGAGAAGAGTTCTAACTATCAAAGCAGTGAATGCCTGGGAACTGGGGTTTAGGGTATTGTCTTATGAACAGATTTGTAGGATAAAGTTGCTTTTGAGAACTGGGATTCGGACTAGAAGACTCAGGACATCAGTTCCTTATTATAATCTAAGATACAATGAAATGAGTAAAAGCAGCAAGGGATATATACATCAAGTATTTATTGTCACATCCTGGTACATTCACGGAAACTCTGAGTACGTTCTGGCCTTGGTACCACCAGCCCCAAAAGACTGAATGTTTTCAAACAAAGTGCATAAGTTGAATGAAGTTAGGTTTGGTCGTTCTATGATAGAAGAAACTTGGGGAATACCCAGTTACTGTGGGAACTGGGAACAAAGCCTTCTGACTAAATCAATGTTAAAACAATTTCACAGTGATAGGAACATGACATTGGCAGAGGCACCTATCTTTCTAGGTTAGCAGGTAAAAGATACCATGCTGTAGACTATCGGACATTTCTTGATGACAGTAAATATATCAGCTCCAACTACGTACTTGAAATTTTACAAGTGGGTTGGGCAGGTTTGTTTAGTAGTGACTCTACAATCATAATACCATTCCAAATCTAGCGTTTCCTTAATATTTAAAAGCTCTATGTTGTATTGTTAGCAGCCTATTGTCATGGTATCTCTTCCCTAGAGCAAGAGAAGGGCACATTTGGGTTGGTCCAGCCCTGCATTTTGACGGTGTCTGTCGTGCTACAAACTGTCATCAGAATTAAAAGAAATATTACAAAAACACTCCACAGTGTTTTGGAATTCTGTTTATGCAAGAATGCCAAGATGTAGGGGAAGACAGGGCCTCTCCCTGTTTCTTGTGATAGTTGCATTTCTATCTTCCTTATCATGTTGCTTGAGATAGTCACAAATACACACCTCTGGAGCTCATTTTACCTGGGATCTGCTATCTCTGGCATCAGATGACATTCTACATGAGTGCCATTAAGTGTCATCCTAGAAAGTTATCCCATGGCATCATTTTAATGTTATAACATATAGAATTTGTGCATGTGTGTGTGTGGAGAAGACAATATTGAAGTCTAGGAGTTTCATACGTCACAATTTCACCACTGCCCTCTCTCTGTAGTTACACCCTCTTCGCCTCCCTTTGGCTTCTTTCCGACTTACTAGTTCTTAGTATCTTTTAAAGATTGTAAGTCTCCTTTGGACCATTTCACACAGTAGTTAAGTTTCAGCTTCAACAATAGGTAGTTTCTTGCTACCTATTTTGAATGTCTAGCTCGGGCTGCTGCTTTAGTGTCAGGCTTATTCCATCTCAGACATAGCTGTATAAGAGCAGCAATTTGTGAAGCTGCATATAAGTGGAGTGAAACTGGAAGCACTCCTAATTTCAGTCTGACTGTACATGAGATGAACTCCATCCTCATCCCTTCATCTTGGCTTGTACAGGAGAGAAGGTGGATACAGGGTCCAAAAGGAAGCAAGGGCACACATTGGTCTAGTCTCTGAACGGTCAGAGGTAACTGATAACTTGGGTCCTTCCTCTGGGTTCACCATGTCATATGTCTGTGCAATGTTTCTCTTTGCTGGTTGGAATAAACCTTTCCTGAGCTAAAATGGCCTAGATTTCCAATGAAGTCTTACCAACCTTTAGTGAAATAGAAATGAATCCCAGGACTGTCAGCCAAGACTTTAATGAGAAGGGGATCTCACTCACCTTTTTCACATCTGTATTAAATGTTTGTCTACAGACAGGTTATAAACGCCCAAGTCATTCTGCTCTGTTGCTTCTCTAAGTCTTGAAGACCAGGTTTAACATTCTATTCTGTTTGCTTCCATCCTATTTCTGTTATGCTAATTTTCCTTTTTTCCCTGTGCGAGTCCCATTCTTCATTGATTTAATATTACCTGCCAACTTCATAACCTCCAAATTTCATTAGCAAACACAAATTTTGGGATGCATTTTATGCAAATATTTAATGAGATCATTCCCATTAACAGATCTTTCAGGATGGGTAATCTCACTCCAAGCCTATAATTATCCTTATAGCACAACATAGTATTATATCCTCTTTAGTCAGTTCCTTTCCTGTCTTAACAATTCTATTTAGCTCCATGTCTTCTGCTCAGACTAACAATTATAAGTGTCACTGTAACATCTACTTTTGTAAAATTGTGATAGATTAATATCTACCACATTTTCCTTGCTTTTATAAAAGGCATTTCTCAGAACAAGATACCAGATTAATCTGTCTTCCTTCGGGAAGCTTGTTTCACATGTAGGAGATTTCTGTGCTTATGCATCCATGGGTAGAATCTGTTGTAACTTGGGAAATCTGTGTGGTCACAGGATTATTTGCATCTCCCTAAATGAGATACTTAATTACTTGTAAGATACTTCATAATTCCTGTCATCTGCATGCTCTGAACAAGACATGTTGCTCGATGTCCAAATCTAGACTGAGAGATGACCCAAAATATCTAATGATATGAAAATCCTTGGAATTTCGTATGTTCTTAAGATTAGATAATTTTACTGCACTGATGACAAGGTGCTGGGTATTATTTTCCTCCTGTTGAAAAGACTAAACAAAACCCCAGAAGCAATCTGTCCTTGCTTGCTGGGAGGCCCTGTCCTTCCTCTTGGTGCCAGTCTCTTCCTGATATCTCTCTGCTTGTACAGAGATATAAATACGTCCAAATGTCCAGGCTGCAAAAAAAAAAAGATTGAGAATCTTAAGTTTATTGTTTACTTTATTCATTAGTGAATATTCAAAGCTAATCTTTATATAGTCTCATTCAGTTTGAGGCATTGTGCACCTGTATCTGATGACACAATAAGACTGACTCTTTTGCCAAATGCGAAACAGTTGATTTCACTGATCACACTGAAGTCCAAACAAACAGTGAAAACATTTACATTTTTAATAGTTGGTACTTTCTGCTAGGCCTAATATTAACAGTTGGTACCAAATTATGTACAGGGATCCCCCGTTACTCGCGGGTTGTTGGGTGTAGTCCAACTCATGCAAATGGTGAAATCCGCAAAGATAGTGAACCCACTACATAGTCGAGTACACCATGTCTGTAGCCACGTGCCCTCCCCTAATAAGGTTTGGAGGATGGTCCTGAGAGCGGGGCTTGTTTCAGATGTATGGCTGTGCTCTGCCGGGGCGGGGGGCGAGCAGTGAGCGGAGGAGTCCCGGTGCCGCAGCTCAGCTTCTCCCCGTGCTGCGGCTTGTCCCAGTGGCTCGCAAGCGGCGGGGCCCGCGGCTGATCAGACTGAGGTCACGGTAGGTTCTGTGCACGCGCCAAGGTCACACAGCTCCCGGAAAAATCACCCGCAAATACCGGATTGCGAATATGCGGGGGCTCACTGTATTTCCTTTGGCACAGAAACAGGATTTCCAACTTCCTCTGTGACCAGTGTGAATGGTATGCACAGCGATGTGGAAATGAAAGCTTTACTAATTCTGTTTCTAATTTCTTATTTCTCTAAAAGTACTCAGAAACAATTGAATTATGCTAAATAAAGTTGCCTTTCAATAAAGGAAGGCATACAAGCAGCAGCTCCCACTACTTAGGCTTACACTGTGGTGATATCTGAGTCAGAGTTCTGTTGTGCTAGATGCTGAACTACACACACAGAGAAAAAGTCAGATTAACCTTATCCACCTAGGAGCAATTAGCTTTCCATTGCTTTAGCTTGAACTTTCCACTGCTCTAACTTAAGAGAAAAGATAATTGTGGCTGTCAGTGGTCCTAAGGCAACTCATTTCCTGAAGCTTTTTGGGCTGTGATTCCATCTCTTTGAGACAGAAGGAGAAAAAAATCCAATAGCTAATTGAAAATAGTCTCCTCCAAAGCACTGAACAAGACCAGTTCTTTATTTCTGTTAAAGGGAAAGCAAATCTTTGAATAAAAACATTCAAAAGGATCCAAGTGTCATAATGGGTATTAGTCAGAGCCAAAAACAATTTTTACTCAAAGTTTAAGAACATTTTTTTGTATGATTTGCATTATGAAAGTTTACACATCTATCTTATGTGTGTCTTCATGTAGTCACTTCATATATAGGTTGAGCTTGAATGGGTTTTACTTATCTTTCCTGACTGAAGTCTTTGCAGTTTTATAGCAACAGGCCCATCAAGTTGTGAACTGATTTAGTACTTGGAAACCTCTAGTTGCCCTCAGTTGTAGCATTTATCCAAGTGCAGGACCAAGTAGCAAATTAGCTTGCCAGCTAACATTGAGTAGTTTGGACAGTTCTAAGTAAATTGTTTTTGTTGAGCTGATTGTTTTAAAATTAAGCCTCCAAGCACCAAAAGAATCGGCAATGCTGAAGGAGACTCGGAGACCGTCTTCAAAGTTATGACAAGTCAGGCACTTGGCAGTTTCCACAATGACCTATATTTTAATATGAGCTATTGGATTATTTCTAAAGAGGCTTCTTAGCCATAAAAGAATTATGCTCATTGGCTGGGCTGTGGCAAAAATACAATTGAATTAAGGATTGAAATAATTTAGGATCCAGCTGGACAAGTTGTCCCTGCGGCTGAGCAGTAACAGATGTATTAAGCGTTGGAAATTGCACAGAAAAAAAGATATAATTGATCTCAGGTAACCTCACTACTTTATATTAAATAAATCAATGCTGATAAGCTGAAAGGTCAGAAACAAAAGGCTGAATTGAAGGAAGGTGGACCTGGGAAAAAGCAACTCTAGGTAAAGCAAGTTAACTTTTAGGTCCTAAATACGGTAGGGACTGTGGCCATTCAATTTCTCTAAGTACAGTGGCCATGGTCTTCCAAATCAGCAAAAGCCTGAGGAGTGTTGAGGGAGGGTGAAGGAGGGGATGCATTTCCTAAGTGAGAAGCAGAAAAATACTATAATTAACCACCTCTGTATTAATTTGTTCATCTACAGTCATATATCACTGAAAACTGTAGGTGGCTCACAGCGTTCACGGTCTCACCTAAATGTACCTGTATTTATCACTGCTTTTCAGCTCCAGGATTCCAAGAGAAGGCTGCACAGTAATAATCATATTACACAGAGCAGCTGATGTTTTCAGAGTGCTGTGTGTATGTGTGCATGTATGTTAAAAGAAACAAGTAAGCCCAAAATGTTGGCCAGTAATGTAGGAGACAGTAATTTCCTTCTAGAGACACTGAGAACCTGAACCATAGCAAATGGAGAGGTACTGGAAGGGGAGCCTATAAAATGAAGAAAAAGAGCCTTTTCTATTTATATGTGTTCTTTAAAAAGTCAGAGATAAACTTTACAGGGTGAGAGCAACATCAAATAAACTTGTGTATGTATTCAATGTACCCGGAGATACTGCAGGGTAGTAGAAGACAGGATTTCCCCCTTGTTGCTCACTTAACTTCAAATTCCTTTTCTGCGTTTTCAGACTGAGGACAAATGGTTTCATAGGATTTAACTTAGTTTTGCAAAGAATGAAAAGGTATTTGAAAAAAAATGTTTTCATTATTGCTCTGAGTGTACTTCTAGTGAAGTGAACTTAAGAGTTGCATGACTGTCGCTGCTTTGGGTGCGCACACACCGGAGGGAACACGGACCCTCGGCTGCCGAATCTGAGGAGGGAGGCACAAGGCCCCAGTGCCCGGGTGTGCTCCAGGTATTCCTCATGGGCAGATGCAGCAGGTGCCCGGCTGGGGTTGTGTTTGTCCAGGCCGGGGTTGTTGTGCTGTCCAGAGGGGTAACAGTGCCCGTGCTTTGGCTCTGTGAATCTCCGCTCCTCTGTCGGGAAGCTTTGCGTGGCTGTAGGGATGCGGTTAAGAGCGACTTTCCAATAAATGCAGGAGGAAAGGCAGAGAATGTCTTTTTGGATTGCCCTAAAGCTCCATCTGCTGGTTGTCCTTCCCTCCAGCCTCGGGAAGGAAGGGGAACGCTCCGGCCTGTGGGCAACAGGGTGCGCAGGAGCCAGGATTTGTGCTGCTGCTGACCCTGGAACTGCAGAGGAGTCCTTTGAGGGAAGCTTCGTCTTGGCTTATAGACCTGTTCTCTTATTCCTATCAAATACTGTAGACCTCTGAAAAGATTAGAGCTCACTAGTTTTCTACAGAAATTAAAGATATCTCAAATCCACCTCAGTACAGTGGTGAGTGTCCCCGTGCCTCACGTGGGAGACTGGGGTTCAATTCCCATCAGGGAAGGCAGTGGTGCCGTTTAAGAGTTGGACTCGATGATCCTTGTGGGTCCCTTCCAACTCAGAGTATTCTGTGATTCTGTGATCTGCTTTGAAAAGAAGGACGATCCAAACATCCCTAATGATGCAGCAAGTCGGCTGATTTAATGCACATCTTTGAGATCCGTGAACGGCGATGTTAAAGGCCAGTTCTAGACACAAAGTCAAGCAATCAAAGTCTAGGAAATGTTGTTAAGATAACGTTTTAAATAAGATTTTGCTGTGGTGCAAACAAATAGTATAGCTGTTGTTAGATCTTGGAACATGGTTGTGCCCCTGACATTCCTCTGTCAGCCACCCCTCTTGTACACCAGACATCTTCTGTCTCTGCCATTTCCAGGAATTGAAACTTTTATGATCTTCTAATTCCATGTAGGTCTGCTGAAGCTAATACCAAATTTTGCCTGATTGCATCTTTTCCTCTTTGATGTAAATGGAAGAGGAATGAAAACTCTGAATTTGAAGTTAGATGTAGATTTGAAGAATCAGTTCTTTCTTACTTCATTTCAAATAAATGAGCTGAAACGTAACCAGCAGGTAAATATGGAGTCATCCCTCCTTGTTGTGATGTTTTTAGTTTTGAAATTGCTCTTAATCAAAGTATGTTTCTTGTATCTCAGCAAAACATAAGCATAGATATGGCAAAACATAGAAGTATGTAATTAACAAATATGATGGTACTTTGCCCAGCTAAAGCTTCAGTTTTTGTTTATGCACTGAGAGTGCAGTGATACCAGATTCATCAGCATGGGAGATCCTTTGTGAGACATTTTACTTTGAAGGGAAGGTGGAATATGTATCTTCAACATTGAAAAAGATCTCTTGCTTTTTGAAAATTTGCATGCTGCAATCTCTTGGTATCCAATTATGATGAGAGAGTGTATAATTCCTCATGGTCAAAATAAAAAATTATCATTCACTGTGAAAGTATGATGGAAAATTTGAATATATTCACCTCTGTACTGTCACTAACAATTTCTTTTCCATTTCTGTTTGAAAGCAGAGTCTAGAACCCTGTTGTAATAGCAAACCTACAATGGACTTTATCATGTGCTCGTGTACTGTTAGGGACAGAATATTATGGTGGCAACAGATTAGAGGGTGAGAAGAGATACATAAACATTATCTCAGATAGAAAACCATGGAAAAGACCATGGACAGACTCAGATGCTCTCAATGGAAATTCTTTCCTTCTGTGTAGGCTGAAGATATGTCTGCAAGCTATACTGTCTCTATACAGCTGTTCTGCCTGAAATCCATCTCCTGGCTATCTTAGTTTCAGGGTAATTGGTCTTCTGGTGCACGTTAGAATGCACAGTTTTTAGCACTTTCAGGAGGGATCATGGTATAAGTAAGGTAACAGTGGGATTCCACTTTGGTGACTGGAGTCCCATTGCACTTCACAAGGAGAACTTGCCCTGATAACAAGAGCTGACAGTTATACTCCTTTTCTTTCTTAGTGAACACCTCCTTTTGCAGGCCCTCCACTGTGCTCTCGTGTATCTCTCCACATCATGGTAATCAGCTAATGCATCCATGTAATATCAGCAGAAGAGTATTCTTCCTACCTTCCTCGTGTCTGCAATTTGGATTTTTTAGATTTAGGCATAGAGAATATGACTGTGCACTGGGAAGGCAAATACAGCTTCTTTCCAAGCATGGCAGAACATTTTGCTGTGAACCCGCCCACCCTTCATCTGTGCTTTTGCCTCTGGGGAATGTGGACGCTGTGCTTTTAGGATTCGGGTACAGAATGGGAACCCAAATGGCATCATTTTACTCCTGTTTTAAGTGACACTGTTCTTACTAAGGACAGTGCAGCAGGAAGGGGATGGGACCCGGGCCTGCCTTCCCTGCGTAAGGGGAGAAACTGGATAATGCAGACAGCCACGCTTCTGACTGTAGAGATAAACCCGGACAAATGAGCACAGGGTAGAAGAGCAGAGCATGCTCTGAAAGGATCTACAGCAGGAGGAAATCTCTTCTAAAGAAGAATCTGAGAGACTGCCAGCCCCAGGGAATGCCTGGCAGCAAGACTGAGTTGGAACAGAGCTGGAGAGCTGGTGGGTGGTGTGGCCTGGTGCAGATGGGCAGCTATGCTGCAGCTCCCCAGGGATCCTCTGTCCTTGTGGGTGGGCCTAGAGCTGCCAAGTTGCCCAAATCTTACAATATTTACGGTAGGTTCATAAAGTCCCACCTTTCATTTTCATGTGATTCTATCTAGTGTCTATTCAAGGATGAAAAGTTACATTTCTTGCTCACAAGCTGGAAAATGTGAACTCAAAAATGAAAGGATAATAAAATTTAATACCTCGCCTTTTTATTGAAGGAAATGAAGATTAATTTGTGAGCGTTTTTTATTGTGATACTTAATGACACTCACTAGAGGGAAACCACTTGAGTCTTTCTGTGCATTCAGAGAGATATCTCAGAACCTTTCTAAGACACTTCATGTTCATCAAGTCTATCATGGTAGGGAGGTAGAGATGGAGAAACAAATGGGATCAGGGCCTAAGTATCTGATGCTCCACTCAGTTGTGCTGTCCTGTAGCTGTACAGTGCTGGAATTCTCTTCATAAAGGAGCACAAAAAAAAAAGAAAAATTAAAACTAAAAATTTAGAAAAGGAAGGAGGAAGAGTGAATTGAATGTCTGTGAAAGGATGTAAAACCTAAAGCAGACTACAGAAAATCAAGTTTTACTGGAATACACAGTATGAGCTCCTGAGAAGTACAGAACAATGAGCCACACACTGTCACTCCCAATTCTTCAGAGAAGCATTTAGATTAATGGCATGATGTTGTTAAATATTAGTTTGGGCAAGGATCAACCTGAGCTTTCATACAACTGCAGAAGGAAATCAAAGGGCCTGTCTCATTTCCAACTTCTGCATTGCTTTAGCAGTTTGCAGATTTTCTGGAGGATGGAGTGTTGAACTCAGTACCTTTATATGAGGGGCTCACAATTCTGCTGGGCCACAGAGCAGAGTGGTTTGCCTGGAGTTCAGAGTCCTTCCAGTGAGGTCTCTGAGTTGAGTTAGAGTCAAAACTTTCAGGGGGAGCTGAGAAATGCAGTTTCTCCTTTTTGTTTTGTTTGCTATAGGAGAGAAAAAAATTAAAAAGAAAATATGAAGGTAGATACTGCTTGGTTAGGACTTGTGTACTCTGGCAGCTATGAGCTGAGTGGTTTATTTAGGCTGCAAGAAGAAATAGACTGGACTTTGCTGGACTCTGTTCTCTGGTAGCACTTCACTCCTTTCAATAAATCAACAAGTAGAGAGGAAATCATGGGAGAGTTTGAGGATGGGAGGATGAGTTGTTTGAGGGTGGGAAGCTTCTTCCTTCTTCCTTTGTTTTCATCAAGGCTGTGCTCCAGGAGACCCTAGACCAAATTCGGAAGGCAAACTCTACATTGCAGGAATATTTGTACATAGTTATGGCAGTACGTATATGCTGACTTAGCAAGACTAGAAGGAAAAAAACAAGTACAACAAAGTGAGTTTGGTGTAGTCAATAACTTCATCAGAGAGAGGGCTACTGAAGCCAAAACTATCTGTATTTTACTACAGTGAGGTCAGTTACTGATTTCTCTGGGTTTTGGGGGGATATAGAATTGCAGCAGTTGTCTTCAACATCTCCCTTTCCTATGGACTTCAGCCTCCAAAGCTCTTGATTTTTGTGTCTGTAAGGAGGCATAAGCAGGGTTCAATGCAGCAACAGCAATTCAGGTTTCTTTTTCTCAATAAATTAATAATCAGTATTGACCACTGATGACTTCCATATTACTTATCTTATACTTTTCCCTATTTTTTTCTTATATTCATTCTTTTTTCCCTCTTTTGAGTTGATCTCAGCAAAACTTTGTTCCAGACCCTACAGGGAGAAGGAGAAAATGGGTCAGAGCTCCAGAGGCAGCACCAGGGCACAGTCTCCTTCCTGGAACAAGTATGAGGCCAGGAACAGAGAAGTGCTGGAAGCTTAGTGCTGTGTTTCTGTGGTATAATAACAGCTCTGATGGCACACTAATTCAGTTTTTTACTTTTAGGAACCACTAAGGCAGTATTGATGCTTCCTTAGCTGTGCTAGTTCATTATCATACAATGTAATTATCTGATTCTGGTATACAGTTTGTAGGACCTATTTTCTGGGTTCTGTTTCTTGGCAGATCCACCTGATAATGCAGCTTCCAAAAATGTACAATAAAAGGTTAGATTTCTCTGATGAATAAATTATTATTTGTATTTCGCTGGGGTTTGGGGCCCTGTTGTTAGAGGCTCTGTAAATGCCTGACATAAAGGCCAGTCCAAACCCTAAAGGATTCAAGTGAAAAAAAATTAAAAATCAGATAAGAATATGTAACGAGCTCACATCAAAATCCCAACTTTTTGGAAGGAATTTGGATGTAAATTGGACCTTGTAAGTTTTGGAGGATTTATGATTAAAAAGGCCAAATGAAACTCTGGTAGCAATCTTACCATATCATTGCTGACATTAAATCTAGACTGCCTTACTGGGATTGATAAAGGCTTTCTTCTTTCTTGTTTAATGATGTATTTCCTCTTGGAGGAAAACTGTGGTAGTAAAATTCAGCAAAGCCAACAATGTGTCTCATAAACAAATTCATTTCCTTCTTCAAACACTGTTTCATTCAAGACCAATATATTCAAATTCCTTTTTGTGCTGGGTCTTTAATTGGTTCCTTTTGAAGGAATGGAGCTGCCATTCTTTGAATCTTCCTTGAAATTTGCTGAATTTGTTGAAATCTGCTGTGTTACATTGTGTTGGAAATGCAGCCTTTACTGAATAGTGGTAAGGGAATGACCTTGATACTTACATACTTTATTTGAAATTTCTTAGGGAAAGGCCCACACAGTGGTGTGTAATTGTGAGCATTTGCCTTTAATATGGGGGGGGGAGGAAATCACCCTTAACTTTTCCGTAGAAAGATGCAGTTGAGTTTCAGGATTGCTTAAGAATATCAAAACCAAACAAATGCGATACCTGTTCCTGGAGTGAGGTGATGTGGTTTCAACTGTCTCTGATAAAGTCTCAGCTGCTCTGCTTCTCCCAGAAGTTTACTTGGTAAGAGACAGGGAAGGGGTAGTAGGGCACTTTCATTTGTTTCACAGTAGGCATAGCTTTTGCTGCATTTCTTTATTCATTCAGTGTTTCTTTTTCACATGCTACTGTGATGTACAGGTGTTACTTGAATACAGGATTCTTGTTGAGACTATAGAATCTGTTTGCCTCCAGTTACTATGTGTGGTTATTTGAAATGTAAATGTATCTGTGTTACTTCCAACGTTTAATGTTCTGCACAGAAGTCACAGAAATGGAGTGAATGAATGAAGGTAAAAGAGAAATTATGTGATCTAAGTTATTTTGTGGCTTAAGACCGAGAGCTGTCTACATCTAGGAGGAATAAGCATCCATTTGAGAAAGTGTTTCAGCCGTTAAAAGAAGTAAGTTCAGCTTATTTTATTTCATAATAATAAAGGAAATTCAAAGAAATTATTGCTTGTTGCCAGACATTGATTGAAATAGTTATGCAACCAAAGTTGTCTTGATTTTAGCATTACGTAATATTGCTGGAAGAACGTTAATATTTCCTGGAAGCCTGTGGTTTAGGTTAGCTTTCTGTATTCCCTCTTTTGTTGGAGGATATTTTTGTCCAGTTGAGGAGTAGGGGAAAGGGCATGTGGTTACAACTATACAGCAAGACTGGTAAGTAAGGCTCAAGCTGTGGAAGACATCTGCTGTGTAACCGAGGGCTGAATGGGTTCAATTAAAGCTGTTCATTAGATGTTCTCTCATGGTAAGTGAATTCAGAGATCAGCAGCACTGGCTGCTGAACTACTTATCAATTAATGAGAATCCAAAGTTGTAATGAGTATGGTGATGAACATGGACTAGTTGGAGTAGAAGCCTGTAAGCAAGAGAAGGTCAGAGCAAAATATGGTGCCATGGTACTGTTCCTCCACCCAGCCTTGAATAATGAAAGAATTGAACAGAAGTTGCCATTGTTGGAAAAAAGCCAACACAAACAGACCTGCCTTGTGAGCCAGCACCCACTCACAGTAGCAATAACTGACTTGGTGTGCTACTGTGCAATGTAAATGAGATGAGCTTCCTCGTGCATAAATCAGGCTTTCGGCAAAGAAAATACATGGGGTTTGTTGCACTGCATTGCAAACACCTTCTATTACCCCCACATCAACGCTGACTGGAAGTTACTGTAAGCCCAGAAGGGTGTCGTACTGCTGCAGTGCCTCTGCCTAATTACCAGGACAAGAGTTGTTCTTCCAGCAGCACTGTGAGTGCTGCCTTGCTTCTCATCAATCTTTGCCCTAAGAAGGCAGTGGAGGAAGAGTGATTTGGGCTTTTTTACCAGTTCTGTGCTTAGGTCCACCAGAGAGCTTATTTTCACAATTAAAATGGAGTTAACATGGATTTTCTTCTCTTCTATGACACCATCTTTGTGCCCTGTGCTTACCTGGGCTGGATTTTCTGAAGAAACAGATTGAAAATGTATTTTAATGATACTTCGTCCTCTAAGGTGTAGGTAACTTTTCAAACATGCCATGTTAGGCACAGAGGCACTTTTGACCTTTAAACAACACGACCTTCTGTCTCTGAATACTTCCACACAGCATTTGTCTAGAGATCAAGGCAAATTTCTGCCTTTCTGAAATGATTCCTCTGAAGTAACTGTTTCTGAAAAAAAATAAAAAAGAGCTCTTGTTTTTTTTAAATAATTTCCCACAGTCCAAAAGTCGGTGCCACCAGTGGGTTACAGGAATCTGTGTAGTGACACTATCTATCCCAAAGCGAGTATTCTCTTTTGATGATTCATTTCACCACTGAGAACTGCAGACTCTACATCTGTATGTGTTTTATTCCTTAGACTTTGGGTGACCTGACTGCAAAGCACCCTTTTTAGGAGAGAAGAAATGCTAACTTGATCACCCAGGCTTTAGTTAGGGTTCCATTTATTATGAAGAGCATGGTTAGCTGAAATATATGTAGATGACTAAAAACTTAACATCATTAGGTTATTTTATATTTTCTTATTTAGAAGATGGTGGGATGCCTTGATGGATAGGCCTGCTGTAGGATCAGACTAGTATTAGCATGTATTTTTCATCTAAGAATAGTGTTAGAGTTCTCAATATTTCAAATAAAGGGGTGAAACACTTAATATTTATTGCACTTATAGAACAAGTTACTTTCAAACAAACACCCAGTGTTTAGGAATGATTCAGTCTTGATGGATTACCTTGCC
This sequence comes from Pitta sordida, assembly GCA_013390025.1. Lineage (NCBI taxonomy): Eukaryota > Metazoa > Chordata > Aves > Passeriformes > Pittidae > Pitta > Pitta sordida. The sequence continues at coordinate 16,225 of WEKX01010576.1, forward strand.
ATATACAGTGATGTAGCTGAAGGACACTTCCAGCTGGCTTTGTGTTGTGTGATCAGTGCGATATATTCCCAAGAGACTGAAGAACTTTCTAAGGAGAGAATATATTGTCCTGGTGGCATCAACAGTCCTTTCTTGGGTACATTGTGACGTCTTTGTCTTGGGATGTGTTTTGTCACTGTGCTGTATGGAAGATATGTGCGTAATGAATCCAGTGGAAATAAACAGTGCTTTCCCCTTTATGAATATTTGATCTGTGAGTTATTTATCCACCCAGACTTAGACTAATAGCATGTTAAATACTGCCTGTTTGTTTTCCTGTTGACATATTTCTATCAGCAGTGTCTTCTGTATTATGGATAGGAAAATTATTATCAGACTTATAAAACAATGGCTTAACGAGACCAGTTCTTTGATGTAAGATAGATGGACTCCACTTGGGAAAATAATAAGAGATTAGGTGGAGGGGAGGAGGTTTTTTGTCTACTGTGAAATTGTTCACATTAGGCTGGAAGAACAGTAAATTGAGACTGACTGACTCCAGCAGAAGGTCAGACACTGACCAGTGCTGGCAGGCTGGTGTCTGCTGGGGCAGAACTCACTGAGGTACCCTTGTGTAACTGTATAGAGACCTGAGACCTCTTTCTTTTGCACCTTGGCATAAACTGAGTCATGATGGAAACAATCAGGCTTGCTTGGTGACATGAAAATGCCTAGTGATAGCATGTAAGTCAGTGATAGCTGGAGGTAAGAGGTACAGTCGGCCCTCTTGCACTTCACGCCCCCCATATTGCGGCTTCACATCTTAGCTGCGTGATTTTTTAGCAATTAGAGTTAGAGTTGCAAAGTCCATTGCAACAAAATTGAGAGTTTTGTCAAAGGTGTCTCCTATCTTATCTGCTAAAAGAGAAATTTCCGCTATGTAGAGCATAGACTTTTGCCTTTAAAATTGGCAATAGCAAAGGTAGGGAAAAAATTGCCCCTCCTTGTATTTATTTCAAACATTGTTTTAAGTTTAGCACAGCTTTGAGTTAATAATAGTACAAACCTCCTCTCAAATCATGTAGGTGAAAATGCTGCTGTTTCTCTCTTCCCTTTGTATATTGACAGTACAGTTTTCTGCTTATAAGAGACGGGCTGTCGAAGACATGTAATTAAATAACATCATGGAGGCTGGCATGCTTTCATTCAAAAGGCCAATGTACAAAATGTAAACATTTAAAATGATTTCTGCTTTGAATGGCTGCTGTAGTTCATGGCTGGTTATCTCCTGTTTCAAAGACTTCCGGCATTGAGGAAAACAGCTTTTCTAAAAGCTGCTGACAGTTCTGGTATGACTCCTTCTAGTCTCCTACACCTTTTCCTGTTCATTTCTTTTTTACATTTTAAGAAAACACTTTGCAGGAAAATTCAATCTTTGATATCAGGAGATATGAGCAGAAACACAGGCTTGTGTATCTAATTGTGCACTTGGCCTTATCTTTGTCTGCAAGGCTGATGTTTACCTTTGAAAAGGAAATTATTCTTTTTGAACAATTATAGCCTTCAAGCTTTCATCATGTCTCTCTAATCTGTAGTGCTTTGCTTCTAATGCACCATCAGATGCTTAGTGATGTTTTAGGAAAATAATATCCTTAACAAAAGGGAAATAAATGGGGTTTTTTTAATAAGAAAGCTCTATTTAACAATAATTTGAGCTGATCAAAATGTTCTTGATAAACTGGCCTTTTAAATTCCGTAAGGATAAAGCTAAGATACTGCAGGAATGAGCAGTTGTAGGAAGAGAGAAGGAAGAAGCTGGTTACAGAGCAGTTCTTTAGGCTGGAGATAGCTCTATAGTGGGCAATCCTGTGCTGCTTTAGAAAAGCCAAGCCTACGCTGGGTATTGACTGCAAACTACAGAAAATTTTCGAGTTTACTAGGGAATGTTAGGCTAGTGCTGAAGCACTCTCTCCAGAGAACCCAAATTAAAATAATCAGTTGTCTAGAAAGTGCAACCCATGAGATAAAAAAGAGCAAAGTTTTGCTTTTTGACTTAAGAAAAGCAGGTTGGGAGATGTAAGAGTGAAACAGGCGTGATGATACACTATGGATATCTATAGGTATGTGCAGATATAAACAGTTACTCTGCAGAGAAAGAGAAAGAAATCAATTTCCTTGAGCAAGGTGAACACAGGACTTTAGCTGCAGAATTATTCAGGTTAGCCCAGGAAAAAACTTTTCTCACAGTAGAAATTGTTAAGCAATGGTCTAGATTGTCCAGCAAGGCTGTACATGCTCTCTGTGCACAGGCCTTTAATGGCAGGTTTAATATAGTGAACTCTGACTTCTACAAATGAATGCTCTTACCCATGCTCAGGTTGGAACAAAGCAATGCATGTGCAGGTGTAGCTTTAGAGATGAACCTCACCAGAACCTCATTTTAACACACGACAGATTTTCAATAGACTGTTTTATGGAATAAAAATTCTAATAAAAGTTAACTGATAAAAACAGTTAATGCTGACTTTCTATCAACACAGTAAAACATTTAACAGCATGAAAAACTAGAACAATCCTGATGTGAGAATAGAGGAGTGACGTATATTTACCTTTGACCATTGCAGCAAGAAGAGTCTTAAAGAGTAGTGCCCATCTAATGCAATGAATAGAAATAGAAAATACTATTTTCTATTATAACATTTGTCATGTATCCCTAAAGTCTCACCAGTCAAGCTGTGGTTGTTACAGAATATCCTGAACTAAGAGGATGGTGCAATAAATAAAATATAATCAGTTGTGATATTGTGCTCCTTGGTGAGGGTGATGTAGTTCTTACCACCATTACAATAACTAGCCACGGAAATTTTTCCTGTTTTCTGATTATTAGTATTGTTGCCTACTTTTAATAAGTACAGAGTATCTGGTTGATACCTACAGGATTAAGTATAGACTTAAGTGCTTAGCAGAAGTTGGGTCCTTAAATGACCCTTCTGTATTTCCTTTGTCATGGCACTAAACCTGCTGTACTTCTTGAACTTTATCTGGGTAAGTGCCGCATACAGTATTTATATCAGACACATTTTATTGTTTGCGTTTTGGCTTTATGAAATGTCAGAATCAATCTTATACTAATGAAATGTTCAAATTTCATCTCAGCTATGAACATAACTGCTAATCTTATAAGATGTTTACTTTCTGCCTCTCTGGCTATGTATAGTAACAGAGAGTCCGCCAACTTAAGCACTGCTGACAAACGTGTCCCTACTGCTAGTCAGTCTAACAAATATTATTTCATTGAGTAAAGATTTAAAAGTAATTATTTCAATGTCATTAAAATCCCTTGCAACCTTTGGCAAGTTTGCCCTTACTGCAGGCCAGCAAAAGTAGTTACCTGAATACAGCATGTGTCCCTGAATCCCACCCAATTCAGGAATTCCTGTGTTTTAATCTTACACTTCAATTGTTGCAGAATACAACTTCTAATGATAGTACCTAGGTTTTAGTTGGAAATGTAGAAAGGAGGAAGGAGAGAGAAAGGTAGGCTGTATGCAGCAGTGCAAAACCAATGGGAAGAAAGTAAGACAGAGGGCACTGACCAGAGCCCAATCTTCCTGGCAAATCACAGAGTGTGGCTACAAACCTCCCAAGCCTTGCTTTAAAATCAGTTTTAACATTTCTCCTACGGCATTCTCAAAGTGAGAATTCTGTAATTCTCATCGTGAAATCCTGGGCTGCATTCCTTGTTGAAGGCTGTTGTCTAAGAGTTCTCAGCAGAGTGTCCAGAGGGGTGGGTGTGTTTGTGTATGTAGGAATTTTTTACATCTAGTTCCTAAACTTCAGTCCCTGATTTTCCACATCCATGGATTCTGAGTAGCCCCTGGCACCTAGGCAAACATCACCAGAAGCCTGTTTAGGCTGAATGGTGTGTTTATTTGCACTGGCATACTGCCTGAAGAATTACCTAGGAGTAGGGCCCTGGCATGCTGACTATGATAGAAAAAAGATCTCAACAAATGTTTCTCAGAGTTCTGATGCCAGATGCCTTTGTTTTAGAAGGGAGATGACCATCGTGGCCAAGCAGCCCTTACCCTGTGCAGCAGTGCTATGAATGGTCATTAAATCTGTCACACATCACAACCTTTCATAGGAGGCTCAGAGGGGACCTCATTGCTGTCTACAGCTCCCTGAAGGGAGGCTGTAGTCAGGTGGGTGTAAATCTCTTCTCTCAGGCTGCCAGCACCAGAACAAGAGGACATGACCTCAAGCTACGCCATGGGAGGTTTAGACTGGATGTTAGGAAGAGAGTTTCACAGAGAGTGTGATCCCTCAGTGGAATGGGCTGCCCAGGGAGGTGGTGGAGTCACCATCCCTGGAGGTGTTTAAGAAAAGACTCGATGAGGAGCTCAGTGACATAGTATAGACCATGGGGGGCTTGGATGGATGCAGCGTGGTGCCCGTGGCTCCAGGGTTGTGGGTTCAATCCCTGGGAGGGCATTCACTTGGGAGTTGGACTAGATGATCCCTAGGGTCCCTTCCAACTCGGAATAACCTGTGAACCTGTGACTCCCAGGGCTCTCAGTTCTGCCAGGATCTCAAGTGGGGTTGAAGGGATAGAGCGCACAACTGCCTTGCAAAATTTCCCACGCAAATAATTTAGAAATCACTAAACTTCCCCTCTTCTCCCCATCCCCTATGCTATATGGAGCAAGTTGATGAGGAAGAGGATATTACACTCACAGGAACATTGTGGGATGATGATTTGACACCTATCTTGTTCTGGTGAGTCCAAAATCTCAGAAGCAGCAGTCACTGTGTAGCTTGGTACCTCTGAGTGGTGCTGCACAACTATTGGCTGTAAAAAGAGTGCGATCCATTTTCAGATGCTTTCCATCAAGGTTACTCCTCATAATTCTACTGACGGACAGCAACCAGCCAGTGATTTTGACCGTTTAGGATCAGGTCTTATAGCAGTGTGATCTAACATGAGACCTGGATGTGTTGTATCTATTTCTGCACTTACTTAGGCAACGACACTGATGTAGCAAAGGAAATACAAATACAGTTTTAATTTTCTAGGATTGGAAGATCTTTATCTCAGAAATCAACCTCTGGTGTGGCCAGTGGAGACCCTGTTGATTCACCTTCCTTAAACTGATCAAGACTTAACAGTATTTGTGTCTTCCCTGTTCCAGAGTGAACAAGGAAGGTTCATTTTTCTAGGTGACTTGGCATTGCCCTTTACATGTTCAGAAACAGGAGCCTAGATTTAAAAAATGTAAATGAGATTTATTGATAGTGTATGTACATAGTTATTAAAAAAACATGAATAACAGCAGTCCACAGGCCTGTGTACTTAAGAATTAGTTGTGTTTTACTCTTGTAATAGACTTGTCCTCATCTGATTCTCACTATTATTAGGATTGCTGGAGTTTCTATAAAGTGTCTTTTGGTATCCCTGAAGGATTTATTGTTAAATCCATGTGAAAGCATGACAGAGAAATGCTGATTAAATAAATGATATTTCCTATGGTAACATGGGATGAAATACACCATTCTACTGTGCAGAACTCAAAATGATCCTTAAGCAACCTGTAGACTTATGAACTCGCATCTCTGGGTCTAGGGCAGAAAGGTGTCATCCCTCAGTGCCTGATTGAGAACCATTTTCTATTTAGTATTTTTAACCTTCTCCTTCTGTTTAGTTTCTGCTCTGCCTCTTAAATGTAATGCCTTTTTATTGCAGACTGCTTTTAGTTTGGTCCTTTTAAAAGCTCCCTGAGGCACGATGATGCCTAGAAATTAATGTATTCCCTTCCCGCACGTCAAGCAGATGTGTGTATATTGAGTTAGTGTTAGCTAATTTCTTTTCAGAGCATAGTTGAATCACTGCTACATACCAACCCCATTTGTGGCCTTTCCTCAAACTAGTGGGCTAGGTGCATTTATATATCCAATACTTCTAGCTTTAACTTCAAACCACTTGTGTGACTTGCTGATTTTTATAAAATCACTAGTGCTAAATATGCCTCATTATTGGGCAGCTCAGCACTCCAGGTGTAGAATGTGGCTGAATTCAACAGGAGTGTGCATAAGGCAGTCTTTGCATTCTGAGACCTTGAAGTGGTTTTCTCTGTCATCTTTGCCCACCCATCCTTTTCCTACTGGTTGGAATAGAAGTCATCTTTGATTATCGCTGGTTGAAAAGCTGAGGGCTTTGGTTAAGCATACTTGCTAAGGAATTAACATGTATTCCAGCTAACTCTACAGCCAGGTTAGCTTAACTCCTGTTTCTGCTCTAAGTGAAAGAAAATGCTCTTCTAATATTTGCATTACACAAAACCATGATTGTTACTTCTGAACTGTGGTTGAGGTCACTCATTTTACCTGTCATGCCTTATTTCCCATGAAAAAATTGAGGTGTGTCTCCACATATCTGAGATCTTCTTTGTATCATATCACCTCTTGCTGAGGCAGTTGCCGGAAGTAACTCTTGGGAAGAACATTGGTCCTGTCCTGCTCTTCCAACCTTACCATAAAGCAAAGGGCCGTCATTTGCAGAACTGAAAATGCCAACTTCAGGTTGCATTGTATTTATCAAGGCAACACATCAAAAGGATGATTTCCTGGGAATCCCCCCCAGCCCCTTGTCGTAGACAAAGTGCCCTTACCCAGTACTCATCTGCTCAAGTGAAGTCTTCTTAAAAATATATATTTATTTTAAGCACATGAAACATCAGGATAGGCACAATTATAAGCAGAGAAAGGTTAAACATCTCACTGAGCTTATGGCCAGACAATGCAGAGAGACAGATGTGACCATTTCACACAGGAAAACCTGCTGAAAATCGGTTATTATTGGTACTAGACACTCTAGGCTTTGCTCTTCTCAATTTTAATTTGAAAATATCTCGTCATCATCCCTTACAAGTTTTTATTTAGAAGTATTTGCATAAGTACCTATATATTTTAAATACTATATGAAGTGCATTCAGATGAAGGATGGAAAAATGTAAAGGTACAATTTCCACCAGAAGATTGAGGCAAAACATACTCAAATCATTGACTAGAAAGAGCGTGGGTTTGAACCAAACCCGAAGAGCACACTGAATAATGGCGCAGTAATGCAAACATGGTTTCCAGGAGATAACTTTAGAGTAGATACTAAGTACTAGAATTATGGCTGGACAGCATATTTGCCTTCTAAGTTTTGCAGATCAAGGTGACATTCCTCTCCTGATAACTGATAGAATAAAAAATATGCAGGAGTTTGAAATGTTCCTCCCAGTGTGATCCTGAACAATTGTTACTGTAGACAACATTCTATTTATTTTGAAATTGACCGTTAATTCTTGGGTCTTATTTTGTGCATTTTCCTGTACACTGTGAGCTACTATTTTTCCTGTAACTCATTTGTGTGTCTCAGAAACTTGAGAAAAGCTAAGGGATATTGCAAAGTAAAAGCAGGAGACATAAAGTGTAGAAACACTTTGGCATTAATTTGTTATGGACCTTCTGTGCTCATTAGCCACCCACACTGGCCTTTTGGAATTCAAGTTAGTGTCTGTAAACTTGGGAGTTGGAGAGACCTGCTACATCTCAGCTACTTATTTACTCAGATTTTATGTGTTTTCTCTGGAATAAGACTGAGCTGACACTTGGCAGAGTGATGTACATGCAATAGTTGGGATTTGAATATTCTGCAAAAACAAACCTCACAGCATCAGTTCAGTGATAAAACTAATACAAAACTGATAAAACATAAACAAAGCTTTATGTTTGTTGTTACCATGAGCTATGCTAAGGGTCCACTGGATTCAGCCACTCAATAAAGGAACATCTTAGATTTTAGTTTTTATTTTCATTAGGTTATGGCACATCTGTTNACATCTCAGCTACTTATTTACTCAGATTTTATGTGTTTTCTCTGGAATAAGACTGAGCTGACACTTGGCAGAGTGATGTACATGCAATAGTTGGGATTTGAATATTCTGCAAAAACAAACCTCACAGCATCAGTTCAGTGATAAAACTAATACAAAACTGATAAAACATAAACAAAGCTTTATGTTTGTTGTTACCNGATGGCTGTAATTCTCCAGTACTTGCTACAGGCAAACTTTCCCATTGCAAAGGAAAGTGCGTTTCGTTTAGTGGCAAGGAAAACAAGTAGCAAACAGAAAGCCATAGTTCCATTTCAGACTGAAACAGGCTTTTACCAGTTTCTTCCCGCTGAAACTGGAAATTAAAACAAATTACTAATTTTATAATCAGTGCACCTGTTAGGATACTGAAGAGCATAGTCTGGAAAACAGAACAATGAAACTACAACAATAGCTTCTAGCTTTGCTACTCCATAGGGATCTGTACTGATAAAACATCCCTAAAAAAAGTACAAATCATTTTCAATAGTTGTAGTGTTTATCTGAAAAGAAGCCAGTGGATATAATGGATTGCCATAAAAATTCTGGTACTTCCCAAGTACAAATCAGTGATAAAAGGTACCCAGTTTATGATGAACATGATCCATATCTCAATATATTATTCAATATGGTTCATAAGACCAGATTAATGGGTAAAATAACTGAATATGTGACAAAGAGCTACTAAAAAATGTCAGGGATTCAAAGCCTGGGCATCCCTTGTCATGTATTGCCTGCTTGTGCCTGAGATGTGAATGGAGTTACTGCTCCTTGACTGCTTCAACTGTCAGGACACCACAGTGTGAGCCTGCAGTTCTTAGATGTGTGTCAATTTTGGATGTGCCAGTCCTGAATTTTTTCTCCCTTGATTTTTTCCCCCTCTTTGTTCAAAGAACAATGACTCTAGTGAGGCTTGACCCACAAGAGGATATTACTCCATCTATTGTGACATTGAAAAATCAGAGCAGAAAAAAACCCTTGGGCAAAAAAACTGCAAGTGCTGCTGAATCATTTTTGGAGTTAGCCTGCCAAGTTACATATTCATTAGTGCCTTCACATGGCTTTTGGAGCCCTTTTCTATGATGCCTGCAATTCTTCCCCTCTCCTTCACACTCTAAATGTCAATTGGCTTAACAGTATTATTCAGATTTGCATAGCAGATTGAAACTATAAACTTATGATTTGAAAGCTAACAGACTTACAGTCAGTCTTGATTTGTCACATTCGTAGATTTACACTAAATTGAACTTACCTTAAATGCCATCTTAATAGTCTCTTCTGTGTTGGCTGGATTACAAAGAATAGACAAACCAATTACATATTCGATGGTGCCATCTCCATTCTGTAACCAAAACATCATGGCAGTAGCTACAGTTAATATTGCAAATCACTTGAAAAGCTGTTTTGTGAATCAAATATACAACATGCAGTAAGACAGTTTACAGCACTTGGAGGTATTTGTTCTTCCTGGAAAAAATAGTAACAGCTTGCTAAATATGCAATGCCAAGGCTGTAGCAGCAGTACACATATATATGTATTTTCAATAGCTAGGAATTTGGTATCTGTTTATATCTAATAAACACACAAATAATAAATAAAACAACTTACAAGTTTTTCTGTACTGTATAACCTTCAGGAGGTCATGTAAGAGGAATTCATGTGTTTAAGGTATTCCTAAGAGGAATTCCTAAGACGAATTCACGTGTTTAAGGTAACTGTAAGAGTGCATGTGGCACTTGCATTTGCTGGAGTTCAGAGGTCAGTGCAACATCCCAGAATAAACAGGCCAACAGTGAAGCTGTTGCTTTGAGTTTGAACCTTCAGCAATAAAACCTATGCCAGTGAAAGGACAAGAAAATCTACTCGGTCTACCTTAATCTCTTCTTTGAAGCAGATGTTCTGCAAATGCAGATGCTATTTTGAAGCCAATACACAAAATGGAGTCCCTACATCTGAGAACAGCACAAAACTTTTCCAGCCAAGTGAGAGGGGATTGGTCTCCTGGGTAAGTCTGTAGCAAACAGCCAGATCTGGACTCTATTTCTGGCTCTCCAACCAACTTCTAATGCCCACTTGAGCATACCAACCTTAACCTTTCTGTTTATGGTTTTGTGCTGCTGAACAGTGCAATGTGCCAGGGGAGAATACCAAGGTTGTTCTGTAGGGCACTAAAACTCCTGAGTGCTGTAAACCAGCTAGTTCAGTAATTCACCCTCGACTAACAAAATATGTGTAATAATGTTTTCAGTACTCGCTTTTCATGGTCAAGCTGTACATTTGACAGGATTTAAAACTGCTAGGATACAATTCTATTTAGTCTTCAAAACCAATGCAGAACTCTTTTATATAGAAGCTTTTATTTTCTTTATATTGATGGTCTAAACAATCTTTTTAATGACAAGAAACCTTTGAACGTCCAGTACTTTAAAAACCTATGAATTTCAGGGAAACTTTTTAGTAATGAATTGAATAAGATATTAACTTTAAAGTTACTTTCATGTGTGCCTAAGGGATATAACTTTTGACAGTTTTTAATCATTAGAAAAGGACAATGTTCTCTCATAAATGTGGTTTTATTTATAAATCTGTGCTGTCATTGTGGCTACATTGTAGTTCTCAGAGATAACAAATCTACCTTTAAAGTGTAACGTTACAAACATAAACTCTTAAAGCAACCAAAGAAAGAGTATAAATAATAATTGTTCAAAGTTTCATGGAATATTATTTTTGGACAGTTTTGTAGACTGTATTCTTAGCAAAGGATTGTGTGATATGATTAGGATATTTTTTAGTTTATTTTTAAACTTAAGGCTATATATCACAGGAAAAGAATTAAGAAGTATAACTAAAATAATCTAATTAAAAATAACTTCCCAAAGAAGTTAACAGAGTTGTGGCTGCACGTGGGAAAATGACAAGAAAAATTATAAAACAAGCATCATATTACTTTCATTAAAGTGCTAAAGCACATTGAGTGCAGTCTGATACACAGAACTCCAGTCATTTTAGTAAGAAATAAAGTTACTATGCTTGCAAGATCATGTTGTGACTAGCTCTACTAAACCCTAGGATGCTGGCTAACTCCCAAATGCTCTGGCATTTTGGTTATGGAGAAATCATGGTGGTGTTGCTTGGAAAAAGGGAAGGGAGTTAAATTGAAAATGCAGGAAAACCTGTGGTGCTTGTGTAACATCACAGCAAAAAAGCATCTGAAATTGTCTTTCTGTGCATATGTAGCTGTGTTAACAGCCTATGTGCCCAAGAATATTTTAATGAAGCAACATGTAAGCTGAGCTCCAATTCTCTAAATGGGAAAGTAGAATGCGTAGGAGTAAAGCGTTTAGGTACGTGTATTTATGTTACATAAAATAATCAAAACATAGTGTAATCTTAACTCTTCTTTTTTCTTTAAGGAAACTTTCCGTGCTGCTATTTTCACCATCACATGCTACGATAACTAGAGTTTGTTGTTGTTTTTTTATATAATACAGTAAATCTTAGGCTCTGGAAAACAAGAAAGCTGCATTGTCATAAACATTCTCCATTTAAGTCTGCACAAGGGCCACAAGACAGATGCAGTATGAAGTCCTACTGAATCAGTGCTTTTTTCTCCCTGTGTAAGTCAACAGGAAAAAATCAGGGGTTTATTGCGTGTGTGCTTGTAATCCATGTTTAACTGAACACCCTGAGTCACTTACAGGGTACCACAGAGAACTTACAGCTGGAGCATTCGGGGAGGAACTGCAGATGCACCTCTCGTGCTCATATGCAGGCTCACCATACAAGAAGCGAATGCTATAACTCCAAAATTTCCACTACGTGTTGCTACATGCAAGTTCTAACTAGTCAGAAAGGGAAATTCTGAAACAAACCTGGTAGGATGGTGCTCACCTGGTGGTATCACACTTTACCTCATGCTCACATTTCTGTTACTCAGAGCCCAAATGGCTCTATGTGCTTTTCCACTGAATAACTGCGAGGGGGGAGTGAATGCTAGTAGGAAAGAGTTGACCTCTTTCATCACAGCTTGCTATTAAACTAAGACCATCAGGAAAAAAGTCTGAGCAAAAATTTTACGTTATTTTCTCCTAAGTTTCGAGTAAAAGGCTTCTCCAAGTAGACCAGGGAGGACATTTCATCAATCTGAAAAATACTATTTGCCAAATGTAACTGCAGGATTTAGAAATCAAAGCTATGGAAATTTACAAACCACAGCAGTCCATTAACATGCAGATGCCCTGCAGGTCTTGTGTGGTATTTCTCAATGAGTCACCCCAGACAGTTTTAGTTTAAAGCAGCAGAGTCCTACTGAGAAATCTGTCTTGGGCAAGAGCTGTTTTGATCAACTGTGTGAGCCTTAATTCAAAGAAATGTACCTTTGACAGTTCATGTTATCCTTTTTATTTCCTTCTAAAGGGACATCTTAGCCAGAACCGCATAACTAGCCAGAGTGGGATGTTGCACCCTGATGAAATTTAACTCAGATAGCCAGAGGTTGATTTGGGCTGTCTGTCTTCTGTTACTGCATCATTACAGCAAATTTCTGTAAATATAAACGAACTATCTTAAGTTGTTTGCATTATGACTATACTAAGGCTTCAAGGAAAGAGAACCAAGACTAGTCCATAGAATGTAAGGAGAAAATCATTGTCCAAGTACCCTCATGTAAGTCTTCAATTTTGCCCTGGCCAGCAAAGAACCAGGTAGAACTGATAACTCAGGCATTGCTTCAGCAGCCAAGCATGAAAAGCAGAATTAGGAAGGAAACTAAATAATTATGTAAATTCACTGATCATTACAGTTATTGCAACTCTAATGTTTTTCCTCTTGTTAGAAATAACTACATGACTCTCTTTTCCAGTGACTGCCTTCAGGCAAATAGACCTTTATTCCAGCTTAGTGACTGCTGACAAATCATAATAGCAACATCAACACCAAATTAAAGAGCTTTTTATATAATAGGAAAAGACTAGAGCTCTATAGCACAGGATTGGACTCTTGCATGTCTATCTTCCAGACAAAGCTTGTTCTTCTCCTCTCTGCCTTCACGAATACATGGTCAGCTTCAGCCAGTCTTCCATGGTCACTTTGATCTGCCCGCTGCCGTCTCGGTCCAAGGACTTGAAGGTCCGGAACATGCTGTCCAGTCGTACCAGGCAGCTGATGAAGCTGTTGAAATCCATGCTTCCATCATCGCGGGCGTATCTGCGCAGGATTACCTGGCAGAGCTGTTCGTTCAGGTGGAACCCTGCAGCCTTCAAGGCGTTTGGTAGCTGAGCTTTCCCAACAGTGCCCGACTGATGGGTATCATACTGCTTGTACACACACTGCCATTTCTTGATGTTGTTCCACAGATACTTAAACTCATCAAAGCCCAGTTTGCCGTTTGTATCACAGTCCATGACGGCAACCATGCTACGGCAGGTGTCCAAGCTGAAGCCATCCGTCTTCAAGTCTTGATGCCGGGCAATGACTTTGTTCAGGATGTCCCTTAGCTCTGTGGCACACACTTCCATATCATCTCCAGCCAGCTGGGCAAAAAGGCGACGAAATCGTCTGATCTCTTCACTCTCATAAGCTTCCACATTTGTAAAATGATTGTGAGGAGGTGGAGGCGGCTCTGGATTATACTGAGCTGCTGCTTCACTTATAAGATTGACAAGACCTCCAACAAGTCCTGCAATATTACCTCCTTGTCCACCTCCTGTTAGGAGTCCTCCAAGGCCACGTGCAAGGCTTCCTCCACGGCCACTACCACTTCCTCCGCTCAACAAAGCTTTAGCAAGGAACATCATAAAATTTTTTTGAGGATAGTTGCTCAGAGATCCAGTGCTTCTGTAACTCTCTGAAGTCGTGTTGTGTCTGACTTGGGCGTGGGCAAAGCACAGCTTATCTGCATGCTTAGACTTCACCACGTCTGTGCATGCCTCTGGCTGCCAGTTAGGTCTCACTGGTTTCTGTCAGGTGATGAAAGTCCTGTATTTCTTCTTTTCTCATTTGCATAATTAGCTTTATATGATTTGAGGAATCATGTTAGAGAAAAAAAATTGAGGTTGAAAGCCAGAGAGCAGAAGCCTCAAAATACCTGTGCATATACATCAAAATACCTGTAGCAATTTGAAAAGAGCCATGCTACATGAGCCTAACAGTTGCTCAGTTATGCTGATGTCCTAAAAGATGAAAGCAACCTTGCACTTGTTCTTGCAATCTTTTATTCCTTCAACTTTTTAATGAATTGAGCATTACTTTGATAGTTCTAGTCATTGGTGTTTGTTTGCCACATAAGTAAAGTGGAAGGACTCGTCATTGCACTTACTCTGGTTGCCACATTTCTGATGTATGTATTGTGCTTCAGGACTCAGACCACATGCTCACAGGAATCAATGGTCCAGGATGAGGAGGCAAGAAGGATGAAAGGATGAGAACCTAGCTGTGCTACAGCTTCAATGCACTCAGCAATTCAGGGAATGCATTTGACTCTTCCCTATTTTACAGCTTGTAAAAACCTTTTATCTGGAAAAATCCTGAAGCAGTTTTAAAAGGCATGTACAATACAATGACCTCCCAGGGACAGGTACTGCTAAAGCTAACCTGGTCAGGGGAAGTGATGCTGAGTTGGGAAAGCTCCTATGGTAAGAGACATCCATGAAAAAACAATCAGGGTGTTCTAGTAAAGGAATTTGTCACTTGATGACAATCTGGAGCAATTCCTATATATAGTATCTGGTATTCAAATGAATTGTACTTTATGGATATATGTGGGATTCCTGGATATAAAAGAACAGTTATCAAAGATTTTATTGGTGATCAATTACTTATGTTGCCATGGTTGGTCCGACTGTTGGCAAAAAGAGTGGGATCATTCCTTTCTTCCTCAGTAAGAACATGAACAAGCAGAAACTGAAAGGCATGAGTTGCCAATAGTCACCACTTTATTAGCAACATGAACAATTTCTTATTCATATTCGATTGTGGGAAAACAGGAGGAAAAAATCTGCCATGCAATGAAGGAACTGGGCACTAGAGGTCTCAGCCGCCTTAGAAACAGCTCTGGCTCTTCCACCCTACCACGCAAATGAGATTGAGCCCAAAACTACCTCTTAAGGATTGGTAGAAGCTTCTTTTAATACGAAAAATCAAGCCCCCAGAGGAGGAAAGTATAATAAATGCTTACTTACTTAGAAAATTAAAAGCTGCATTGGTAAGAATGTGAGTCTGAAATACTACTGCAGACTCCTTTCCAAAGATCCTTTATAAGTGATGTTATACATATGTATACTGTAATAATGTATGTGAGAGTTTTAATGTTTTTAAATACACAGTGTAGTCCCACCTCATACCTGTTAATTGTGTCTGTGAGCCTGTGACTGATAAATTTTCTTTACATTTTTCATCCATGACAAAAACGTTAAGGAATCATAGTTCTGAGCTGTAAATAATGCATTAACTGGATACAATGCTGTAATATATTGGAACTCCAAGGACAGAGTAAAAATCCCAGAAACCTCCTCTCCACTTACACCTAGAAAACACCCCACATATCTAAATGGCAACATGTTTACTGTGGAGGATTTATTCAATATTAATATGTAAGAAGTTCAAGTACCTTTTCACTAAAGTATCCTGTAGAGGAACTAGTATCTAGTGTGGTGTGAACCAGCATGTTTGCAAAGTCATGTGTGTGGAGGAGTATTTTGCTTTTTCTACTTCAGCCTACAGCGTTTGCTCACAGCTCTGTTTGCTGTGCCTTTTCTTAGAGATGGTTATTATTTATCTGAGTTTTGCTGCTCCCCACCGTGCTGTCTTCCCCTAAATTCCTAGAATACAGCAATTCCAAAATAAGGTGTTGCTCATGGTTTATTGGAAGACAGAGCTGCTAATTATCAGTCAATATGTTTCTTCAGTTATATTGCAATTGCTGGTGATACACTATTGCCATGGTAACTGTCCCACATAAATGCAGTCCGTCCTCAACAGCCTTTCAATGTTTGTTTTTAAGGAATGATTCCTCTCCATGATTAAAACCGGTAAGTATACAGAATTGGTTATATGTCAAATACCCACAACAATTTTCTGTGTATAGTTAAAAGTTGTCTCTCCTGCAAGGAAAGCAGGCCTGCAGTTGTTCACATGAATATTTGAGATTTCATTCCTTCTGTAAGCAGTTTCCAGTTCTGTTCAGGTCCCTGCTTATTACAACTCCCCTTCAGAAGTCACCTAACTCTTAAACTGAGAAAACACAGGCACACAATATACAGCCACAGAAAACTCTGTCATCACTGGGTGAGATGAAGTCATAACTCTAAGAAGTTTATCTATGCAACCGTGAGTCATCGTCTTGAAAGTGGTCATGACATCACTTGAGGCTGAAGTCGGGCTCAGAGAGCAATGTAAATCTCTGGCAGGTTGAAGACCACCTCCATCCCCTTCAAAAAAACCATGTATGATTAAAACCTGTTTACCAGAAACCACAGCTGGGCAGGAAGAATTTGGTTTCTTGACATTCTGTAGACATTCTTAAGAAATGGTATCAACAGGAATGACACTGCTATCTGTGTAGCTACTTTATAAGGATTTAAAAATACTGACATTATTGCTACATGATTTAGTAAGAAGAGGATTAACGATTCCAGTCAGGGGAAGTCATGGTGTTTAATTTTCAGTTTTAAGTTCTCATTTCATGGTGAACTGGAATATCTGAGTATTTAAGTTTTTGGCTTGGATGTTGCTAGACAGAGAAAGTTTGCTGGCTCTAGTTTATATTTGGTCTTACATTTGCAGCATACAACCAGCTCAGATGAGTCTCCCTAGCTGACACAGAGCTCCACTGCAGAGCCTTCTGTCACTAACCACCTGTCTAGAGGCCAAGTGAGACTGTTAAGCTGACTAAATTGTACTCTTGCCCTTTCAAATACCAAATCTCATACTGAGTCACAGTATTGCTGCAAGTGATCCTCACTACTCCTTCTGGGAGCTGGGTACGCGCAGCACTGTGTTTGCAATTGTGGTTTTCCCCCAATGGGAAGTGAGGACGTGTTGATACTGTTGATATTCCACTAAATTAACCAGCAGAGGGGGCCTGAGATCTCTGCCCAAAATATCCAGATCGGGCTTCAGTTATTTTGATAATTACATAGAGGTATTTTAACTTTGTTAGGCTGACATGCACCACCAACAGTTAAAATATCATTGTACTATTCAAAATGTTGTAATGTCTTTAAAAAATGCAAACCCCCACTACAAATACAGTATCTATAGAAACACTAAATCCTTAAAAAAATAAGAGCCCAGTAGCAAGGCAAGTGTTCCTGTATTTAGTCTTTGAGGCTTAATTTTATTTCCGTTAATTCCAAGTATTTATTTTGTGGGAGTAAAGAGAATAGAAAATAATTCAGGACAGATTTTTTGTTTTCTTCCAAAAGAAGATACGTAGTTATCTAAACTGTGAGGTTTTTGCTATTATTTAAATTGAACAGAGGCTCTCTGTTCAGAATTCTAGTTGTAACAAGAACTGAAGGCTATGGTTCTGTTAGACATCAATTGGTCACACTAGTGGTGTGTGTTCTTTACTACCACAGGCTGATGACTTTGATAGAAATAGAAAAGTACGAATCCAAGGCCTGTGTTTCTGTTGGAGTTACAAAGCATGATATGACATGGTAAAAGAAGTTTTCTCTTTGTATCTGTGGTGTAGAGATTAACCTTCAAATAAGTGTTACTCTCAAATAAAGCACTTGATAATTTACTTGATCTTTGTATTTATCCTGAAGAACTCTCTTCTCTATCTTTGTTCAGTGCTCCGTCCTCTCTGACATGAACTTTGCTGCTTTGAGGTGGCTCTTATCAGTCAATCAATCAATCAAACAAATTTGATTTGATTCTTCACATTTCTGTGGTGTTTTCTTAACAAACAGAATTTCCATTTCAGTGTGTTACCACATACAGTCATCTCTGATTTTATACCTGCAGAACCAAGCTTGGCCAGATGATGTCACCTGAGTTTTGCAAAAAGGTTGACGTGTTATCAACGGTCTCTCCTACGTACATGTCCATAACATAAATTTCGGGTGCTGTTAAAAAATGGAGAGAAACTACCACAAATCACATACACACACTGTAAAATTCGATGTGATTTATGTGTGCTTCCAATTTATGAACTGGATAATCTGAGCAAGAATCTGATTAATTCTTTTCAAAACCAAATTTTAATGTCCAGAGTAGCCTAAGTGGTTAGTTTTGTGGAAAACACTCTCCTTGTCCTGGCCCTGATGGGTACAAAGACATGCCAGTGAAGCCAGAGGCCAGCTCTCTGAGTTTCCTGAGGAACTGTACAAGAAGAAAAGATGCTTCCAAAGCTGAGGAAATCTACGTTCAACCATAGCCGAAGTGTTGGGCTCCTGTTCTGCAGCTCATGGTGCAGGTGCCACAGCTGGCCCTTGGCTGTTCTCTGGCATAGGTTAAAATGTTGCTATTTGGACAGACTTCTAGCCTGGAAATTACATTGGAATGCTCCTGGAGGAGCTTGTTGCTGGAAGGAGATGGGCATATACTATTAGTCTAGGTGTTCACAGAGATATCCTGCTTCAGCCTCGTTGTCAACTGGCATTCTTGGGTAAGACAAGGGTTTAAACAATAAATCAGTGTTTGGTTTCTTTAGTGGTGGACGTTTTTGGTCCACCTCCTCTCCACCCTGTCCCCGTCTTTTTTTTTCCCTTTCCTTTTATCTGTATTTTTTTTGCTTTGTTTTTTTTTTTTTAATGGACATAGTTGCCTGCACTGGATACAGCTTGTTAAAATTTGCATCTCTTATGTATTCTTGCTGTTGCTTTTTCCACCCCTCCTCTTCCCATTACTATTTCGTTTTCATTAGTTCTGAGCAACCATTTCAAGAAAAAGGGGCAATATTGCATTTTTAGAGCAATGTGAGAAGAGGGATGTGACTTTCTTGCACACAGAGCAGGTGAGGGAGTTCTAGAGTGTGACAGGAGGTGCTTTCATCCAGGTGCAAATGTGGGTAATGCCACAGTCCTACAGAAAACCTTCAGTGGTTTGATGCTGTTATAGTAAGTTGTTGTAGCACAGCAAATAACACTGATCTGGAGTCATACAGTAATCACTTTGTCTTCCCTGTTATCACCGGTAAAAGTAATGCATCCTCCACAGACACCAACTTTGTGTAACCCCACCTTAAGTCTAGGAGTTTTTTGAGTCTGTCTCTAACCACCTACCATGAAAATAAAATAATCAGACAATACCTGGTGACTCAACTGAATGACTGAAGTGCTGGACAGTAGTGGGGTAGGGTAAAGCTGTGGTGTTCGGGTTACAGAGTTGGTCCTCCGCACATGGCCTTGGGTCAGGTTCTGAGCTCAAATTCACTTGATATATTTGCTAATCAGATCTTTTCTGTGCTCTCACTCTATTAAAATTAGAATCTAGTCTTTTGGCTGGATTTTCAGAGACACTAAGGCATGATTAAAGTCTTCCAGGGTTGGGGCTTATGTTGCATCATCCTATTTTAAACCGGATGGAATAGTTCTCTCTTACTCTTTGCAAGTAGGATATGTAAAACAAATAAAATCAGTGCCTCTATCCCTAATTCTGTTGTTGCCATGCATTCAGAAACAGCAGAGTTTGCCAGGAGTTTTCTGTCTGCTATGATATCCCCTGTGAGTTCCTAGGGCATGTACACAGAAATTTCCTCTCATTTGCAGAGCCCTGTTTATGAATAGGGGATGATTGCTTTATTTTTTAAACTCTGATAACACTAGACAGTAAAATCCTAACACTGCTGAAAGAGTTATTTATTTTTATAAGTTACTTATTTATTTTTATTATGCCTTTGTTTATAGTAAGCCCTGTGTCTTTGAAATCTTTGGCTGCAGTAGAGCAGATGGCACCAGTCAATATTCTGAGAGTTTCTCTGGTGACATTAAAGGGAAGAGGGTGTAGAACCCTCTGTAAAAACCACAGGGACAATGTGGCATTGCTGCCCTTCTGGTAGGGCACATTAGGAGAAGGGACTTCAGTTTCATTTTGGCTTCAGTTTCCTTCTGATTCCAGTTTCCATGTGGTTTTCCAACCACCTAATATAAAAGTAGATGTACTTAGTTATCTTCATCTCCTTTTCTGGAGTGGGAGTTAGTTTTTAAATGGCTATTTCATTTGTCTTTTCCTTCTTTCATTTTTTTTTAAATTTTCCAGAAAGGCTTTTAGAGACATTCTAGTGTCATTCTCCATGAATGCTGGTCATAAATATTTCTACCTGAATCAGCTGCCAACTCATCTTTTATTCATCCTGCTGATGAAAACAATCTCCTGGGAAATTTCTGTTGCCAAGAGAATTCAAAAACTTTCCAGTTGTGGATGTAACTAATCCTTTGTCTTCAGCTTAACATAAGAATTTTGTATTGCTTTTTAACACATTTTTTAAGAAGTTAGCAAGTTCTGATTTACTTAGAGCAAGAAGAAGAGTGCAATCTAGTAAATGTAGCAACAGGTGAACCTGCCACACTTTATATCCTTATTGCAAAGTGCCCATGTGGTACCACTTTATAACCAGCCGATAGTTGAGCTGTTATCAAACATCTCTCCTCAACTTGTAGTCTGCAAATATGCTTTGTAAAATCTGTATATTGTTACAAGAGCTTACATATCTAGATGAAAATATAGAAAAATTACTAAACACATTTGAAACAGGTTCACCAGACCAACTGGTTTATGCAGATGTATAAAACATACGTATTATGTTTGTATATGTGTAGTTAAAACAAGATGACTTGATCTTGATGAAGAGCAAGAACTGTGGGCAAGCTGGTACCCTGGATACAGGATCTTCCTGCTTTAAATATACATAGTTCTGTGATATGAAAATATTATTTTTATGCTTTGTGAAGAAAATGGAGAGGTATGAATATACATCCATTTAAACTTTTATCTAAGGAGTTTTTTCTATACCTGACTGGGTGAAACTTTAGCTGCTTTAAGAGCTTTCCCATGGACTCAGGGGCATGATTCTGTGTCTCTGGCATGTTCCTTAGAACCTGTCAAAGGCTGGCTCTAATATTCAGGATGCTGTTGAATTAAAACAAAGCATACCTATGCTGTAGACCTTGCATCTGAAGTCAGATTTCACTGGCCAGTAGGTTTGTCCTACAAGTAGAATACAAAGAAAACAAATGTCCATCTCTAAAACATCTCATGATTTTTGATTCTCTGGCATGGAGTAGAAAATGCACTGTTGATTTTTTCCTTGAGAAGACCTGGGATTTCACTGCCATGACATCCTAGGACTCGTCCAGAGCCAGTTGACCTCTCCTTGAAAAACTTGGAAGGAGTAGGAATGTGACACCCTGGATGTACACATCCTAAGCAATGCAGTTTGGGTGTGAGTTACCTATGGATCCGATAGTTACAGATCTATGTTTTTATGCCTGTGCAGGAGTATATTGGTTATTGGTTGATAGAGTAGATTTTTGTTTATTGCTGATGAGTTTTTGAACTTTGCTCTTCTTTCTGGTAGCACAGAATTACAGAATCACACAGAATATTCTGAGCTGGAAGGGACCCACAAGGATCATCGTGTCCAACTCTTAAATGGCACCACTGCCTCCCTGTCAGGGAATTGAACCCTGGTCTCACTGCTACATGTACTAAAGTGAATTTCAAGCAGAAATAGTTTGGATCAATAACCTATTAATAGCCTATTCAAGCTCAAAGTTCTATTCATGTGCACTCTCCAAACAAGGCGTATTTCCATTGTTCATTATTATGTGCCACTTTCATTTCAACCCTGAACTCATCAATCATAAATGAGCTTGAAGTATTCATTTCTCTCTTTCAGCACTACCTTTATCTGGGGTTTGCTGACATTATAAGTTATTTTTGAGCACAGTCAGACTTTGTTTTCTGAACAAATGAATTCATTGTTGGAAAATACTCTATAAATAGAATTTAGGGGCCACCAAAATGAGAAATTCTAGCTTATTAGGATCTCAGCTGGAACAGCATGATCAGATACACAGAAATTTTGAGCCGATGAAATGAAAGCAAAGACTTAGCTAATTGGTTCTAAATCTTTAAACAACACATGGGCAATTTTTGTATTACTGTTAAGGGTGATAGAAACCATCTGGAAAAAGAGATTTAAGGCAGAATGTACTAGAAGGAGAGAAATGAATAAAAAAATGAGGTTAGTTAATACGTATTAAGGAAAATAAATCAAGTGTATACAGTGGGATAAACAAATGACTTCTGGTATATTCTGGTATTCTGAGCTATCTCCAGGTGAGTCTTGCATGAAATTAAAGTCTTGTTAACCCCTGCCAGTCTTCCTCATATATAAGAGGCAGGTATGTCTCCTCTATCAACACTTGGGGTTGGAGTGGTGAAGTAAATTTATGGATATGTGACTCTATTTCACTATCTCAAGTAGGATTACTAATGGAAAATACATCAATTCTCTAAGCTACCTCCAGTCTCTTGGAAGACTAACGACTTACTGCATCAGCCCAGAAATATGTCCTCTGGGAACACTGTAGATAACTGAGGGCACATGGTGCCTTCCAGAATGGAAAATACAGAGTTGGGGTATCGAGACTTGGCTCTAATTCTTCCTTTACTGTCGAGTTTCACAGGTGGTTAGATGCCAAACAAAGTCAGTTTTGTTATAATGAAGTAACACCCTAACCAATCTTGTCACTCCAATCACTTGTACACATGGAAATGTGGAATTAGAGACTGATCCACCACAGAGAGCAGTACTGGAACTGGAGGTATGAAATCACACAAGCAGTTTGTTCAGGTGGTGAAAAATAAGCTACAAAAGCAGCATTCGACTGTGTCTGCTTGCAAGAACAGAGTCAAGCTGTAACCCAAATGCAGGGTAGAAAAGAAGTGGTAGTTGTTCAAATTTAGTTAGCTTTCAAAATTTGGCTAGAATGCCTAAGTAACTGACCTAACCAGAACTAGAACAATTCTGTTTAGTGGTGGGACTGCCTAAGAAAGCAAAGTGGGTGCCTCATTTCTCTACAGTACAAATGCAATATCATTTAGCTATTTTGAGCAAATTTTTGTGCCTGTTCTGAATTTGCTAGGCTAACAGCCTGTTTTCAGCAAATGTGTTTCAGGAGGAAGAGTCTTTTCTTTTTTACAGTTCCACTTAGGCAAAAAACAGATCCTCATCAGCCATCTTACACATTTTTTTTCCCAGGTATATGTAGGAAATGGAAGAGTTGAACTAAATACCAGAAGGAATCATGTCAGTTGGGTGTAGAAAGTCTAAATTCTCTGTGTTAGTCAAAGGAACAAAGGCATCTTTCCAGATTTGTGCCTCAGGAAACAAACAGGTAATTTTGCTGATGCCTCACAACTTGTTGATGTGGGCAAGGGATCCTGTTTGGAATCTGATGCTGGGCACTGCCTTGCAAGAAAAGTATTCCAGGACTTCCAGAAAAGAGACAGTAAATCTACTGCTGAAATCTGGAGGAAAGACGAGCAGAGGGACTGTGTTCAGATGTTCAAAGATGTTTGACTTCAAGGAAGGGTAAATTGTTTAGGTTTTGTGCCCTTTGCAATGAACAGACAGGGCTTTACCTCCAGGAATTCTCTTGATTTCCAGCTGTAATGGGGTCTTGTGCCACAAATGTGCTTTCCAGTGTATCTATTTTTTAAAATATTCTTTAGACATTTATAGTTCTAACTATGGAAATACTCTAAATTATGTAATTTAATTTAATTCCAGTCCTTATTCTATGTGTAATAAATTTGCTAAGCTACACTGCATTCACATCTGCTGAGACCTGTTGGAACCTCCAGTTCCAACTCTGGTCTCTCTGGTAGATCAATCTCTTTAATTCCACATTTCCATGTGTACAAGTGATTGAAATATTTGCTCTTTAGCAGGCAGATTCTGGCAATGGTTCTTCATAACTGTGCCTTTACATTACAACACAACAATGTGATGCTGTGATATAAGCCCCTGCTTTGCTGCTGCTGTGGAGATGGCAAATCTTGCTGTGCATAAACTGATCTATTTATGTCTGATCTGGAAAGGGAGAGTTCCTCCTGTGTGAGCCAAGAAGAAGGAAATACACATGGCTGGCAGCTGGTGCCCATGTTACAGATAAATAGAATTATTCAGTTCTGGTAACCCACCTACTGAGCACAATCTGCCTCTCACTTCCCAAACTGGCATCAATGTCTGTCTCTCTGTCAAGTGTGAATGCTGGGCTTGTGGTGCATTTGTCTCAGTGCTGAATTTTACACTCTCAGTCATCTGGGCTGCTGTCAGCAGAGCCCTCCTTTCCCCCTGCACATCAAGCTGGGGATGAGGAAAGCCTCCTGAAAGATTTGACGATTGGCATGGGATGAACTCAAACAATTGACACTATGTTTTTTCAAAAATCTTGGAAATAAACTGATTGCACTTAAATGTAAAAACAACAATCTGACATTGCTTTTTGATCTCTATTTGATAGTTGTTTTGATTCTTCCTCTCTAATGGCTGAATTTCAGGCAGTAATTAGGAGTTGTCTGTAGCTTGCATAATGGTATTCACCTTTTTTGGCATAATTTCATGCTGAAATAAAGAGTTTTCAGAATTATTTCACTCTGTTGCTGACCTGCTGTCAACTGCAGGTTTTGTGCATTGCTCCAGGAATGCTTATTGCTCTGAGTAATGTAATCGTAAAATTTCAGTACTTGAGATGTATAAATAGTGACCCAAGATAAAAACAGATCACCAAGCCAGCAGAAAAGGAAAAGAATCAAGGTTTTGCCCTGTTATTTGGGCATGAGTCTGGAAAAATTCTTGTTCCTTTAGGGTCACTTAAGTGTAATTACTGTGCTTGGGTTTTTATAATATATCAGACAGTTATAACCACCATCCTTTGAGGGGGATATGGAAAATGCTCAAGCTATATTAAGATGAGTAACAGTTGCTTTGCGCAGGCTGTGTGGCTGTGGCTGCTTCACTTAGCTCTGCTTGAAGCAGGTTTGCACCATTTTTATTTGAAGGGGAACCTGTCCCTTCTGCTCAGAGAATCTCTGTGCACATGGGCTGGTTTTCTTTCTGAGGTGTTTGCACGCAGGAGGTAACGTAAAATAGATGATAAGTGGCATTTCCTTCTTACTGACCATGCTGTACACAGGCCTGTTAGTCACTGCTCAGCAAGGACACCCTGCCCTAGAGGAGTTCACAAAATAGGTTTCTTCTATTTTAATTTTTTAACTTCCAGATTTTAAAACACTAATGAAAATGAGAGAAATCTGGTGTATGTCAGTGTGGCTGAATCTCTCCTAAGTTTTAATATTTAGCAGTATCTTAGTATGTTTTCTGACTAATGTCAGAATTAAAAAACACAGCTGAATTTCTAAGAGAAAGGAAAGGAACTTTCTCCTACCAAACCCAGCTCAGTGTTTTATTATATATTTTTCTGATGCCTGTATTCTGTTTGACAGTGTAATTTATGGCTGCCTATTAATTTTCGTTTGGCCTGTTATTCTGTTGTTTTCCCAAATAGAGCAGTTCTGGCAGATACAGCACAAGATACTTGGTCTTGTGGAGGCTGTTCCCTGGGGGCAGACTGGACTGTGGACACCTGAAAAAGACAAAGAAATCTGCTATGGCAGGGGGATATACATCCACAGATATGTGCATATTCATTGTATATCAGCTTTTAGAAATTAAAGGCAATTTTCCCCCACTTCTCTTAACCAAAAAGCATTATAATGTTTCAATCAGTTTGTTTTCTTTTGGTCTTTTCATTTGTTTAGAGGAAAAGCTGTCCAGTGGAGGTCGTAGTCTCTTTCAACATTTGAAATGGTCAGATGCTAAAGGAGATTATGTACCCAGAAAGAGAACAATTTACCATCTGGGTTAAGATCCATGTCTAAATTCATTAGCATGCCCTAGGGCAGAAAGGCTGAAGGACTAACTTTTTACTGAATGACCAGTAGATTTTAACCTCAGTGAGCAGCTGAAATGGAGAGGTATAGGAAATTGTTCAGCTGTAGCAATTGCTGCCCAGGCTTTGAATCTAATCTGGTCAAATTTTCAATCCTTTGAAAGTAATTGTGAAATGAATTGCAGTCCATGGTCTTAAAGTCTACCTTGAGTATATCCAGTTAAATAGGACAAGTTGGAATCACCCTGTTTTCAGCCCTAGCAGCCTTAATACACTGGTATTTAAGACCATATTTATTTGCAGAAGGAATAAGGCCATTTTAACAGAATTCTTGTGAATTAACTTTTAAAATTATTTCAAATACTGTTAACACTGATAACACTGATCTTTTCCCCTCGCACATTTATTGCTTAGATTTGCTATGAAGTCATATTTAAAGTTAACATGAGCAAGAAACTTTAGTGAAAATAAGTTTTAAATTTAAATTATTTTTTATTATTTTCACTGTAATTCTTTACCTTCTCACAGTTTGTCTGTCCTGAATAATGAATGGAGACTGCTCTCTTTGCTCTGTGTCTGGTGCCAGGTACAGGGATTAGAGACTTTCACAACTGCAGGTATTAAAGAGCAGCAAACCCCAGCAGTAACCAGCAGAAAGCTGCTGGGCCTGAGGGTAAGTTGAAAGCAAATCTTCAGTCCCACAGAACTGAAATGAGACCCCATGTAACTAATAATTCCTGCTACAATTGAAATTATTTATTGGAAGTCATCAAATGAAACAAGCAACTGCTTTCAATCATAAACAACCACCGTAACTCTACAGGCTGGTATGGGTCTTTGTCAGCCAGATTCACAGCCTCCAGCCTTGGACATATCAAACTTCTCAGTTAATCTGTTTACTTTTCTTAACCATATGTGTTATAAAGACTGTTTTTCTTAAGCCTTTCCCTTACTGCAGCTTGACTCCTTGTGCTTTTGTTGCATCCCCTTGAGAACAGTCTGTTGCTGCCTTCTTTGGAAGCCTCAACTTTAGGTACCAGAAGACAACACAAATTCTTGTTTGGCCTTCTTTTCTCCAGGACAAACAATCTCCCTTCCCTCACCCTCTTCTCATATGTCCTTGTAGATGCACTCATCTGCAGTGGAGAGTCTTGGGACGTCCAAAACTGGACACACTATTCCAGATATGGCCCCTTAGAAGGCCTCTTTTCTCTTTTAAAGTTGTCCTTCCAGATTGTCTTCTTGCTTCTGTCTCTTGGTATTATGATTTCCCCTGTAAAAGTTGATTTACTGGTCTGGACTAGTATTTGATCAGCTGCAAATGACAAGTTTGTAATAGAAATTATAATCTTCCTTTGAAAAACCTTACCAGTGTTATTAAGATTTATAAGGACAGGAAAATTAAATGACATTCCAGATTCTGTATGTACTGTGGTAAACTAGGTCTAGTTTGGCAAGGCTTTCTCAAACTATAGAGCATTTAGTAGCAATACACCTTTCCTCCAGATTTGGCTCTGACTGGTAAATATCAGAAATATAGTTCCCTAGAGTGTTGATAGCAATGACTAAAGCAGGTGGTGCTGCCAAAGTGTTACCATTCTGTTACTCAGATGTACTGAACTGATGTGAGAGAACATAACAAGAGCTCTGCCCACACAGTATATTCTAGCGCTGTTTGTGGCTAGTAAGAGTTGTACTAGAAGTAAATTCTCTTTTTAAAAAAAAAATAATTGGAAAAGTCTTTAATACCCCAGCAACAATTTGGAAAAACTCCTTGATAGTACAGGCTTCATTTTCTAGGTCAGCTGGTGTTCTGGTGAATACAAACATTCAGAAGGATAAATGTACTCCCTATCTTCAAGAAGAGCCACAAGTGCTCTGACAGCACCTGAGCTGTGTGCAAGAGCAGTCGTGCAAGTTAAAGATCAGGAACGTTTCTCCAAGCCTCTGTGCCAAAAATAGCATGTTTGGTATCTGAAATCAAAGAGTTGCTATAAAAAGCTGCCTGTGTGCCTGTGGAGTATCCATGTCATTCATCAGGAGGATTTATTTTTGGCAGGAGCGTTGACACAACCACTTACAATCAAGGCAGACAGAACATTAGTGAGCCAGGAGCTCCAGGAGATGCAGCTGGAGCGGCACAAATAGCACTGTGACTCTCACGTGAGGAAAGCCAGGGAGTAGTACTGTCTGAGAGAAGAAATGAGGATTATATAATGCAGAACTGTGCCATTCCTGGAAAAGTCTTCTAAGATCTGCAACGCAGAGCTCTCCATGTGGTGCCCCTTTCTGTAGGCCAGAAGGACCTACAGATTGTTTATCAGTGAGTAGGGCTGTGTAAGTGTCAGAAGACATGTTCATTACCCAAGAGCAGAGTTTGAAGGTTCTCTCTTATCACAGCCATTTTTGACCCCCATACTTGAACTCTGGTACAGTTGGGGGGGTTTTTTGATAGTTGAAGTAGAAAGCTGTGTTTCCAAAAAAAAGTTTGTCCACTTTTCTGGTCCTCAGCACCATCGTAATTGAGGACTTTGCAATCTTATCCTGAAGAACCCCTGTAAATATTTTTCACACAGCAGACTGAGGCAGAGACAAGTCAATTCAAGGTCACAGAAGCAGCATGTGGAAGCAAGTTCCCTGAGTGTGTCTGTCATTTGCAGGACTGGCAACTTTTGACAAAGGGCATCCTTTGGAAGAAGATTTTATTTTGATGCATAGGCCAGGACAATTTATTATCACAGAATCCCAGAATATGCTGAGCAGGAAGGGACGCACAAGCACCATCCAGTCCAACTCCCGGCCCTGCACAAGCCCATCCCCAAGAGTCACCCCATGGGCCCCAGAGGATCATCCCAACCCTCCTGCAGCTCTGGCAGCCTTGGGGCTGTGCCCACTGCCCTGAGTAGCCTGGGCAATGCCCAACCACCCTCTGCGGGAGGAAGAATCTTGTCCTGAGATCCAACCTCACCCTGCCCTGACCCAACTCCAGGCCATTCTCTGGCTCCTGTCCCTGGTCCCCCCAGAGCAGAGATCAGGACCTGCCCCTCCTCTGCGCCTCCCCAGGAAGGTGTCACTGCAATGAGGTCTCCCCTCAGTCTCCTCTTCTCCAGGTGGACACACCAAGTGACTTCACCTGCTCCTCCCACGCTGCCCCTCAAGGCCCTTCCCCACCTTCATTCCCTCCTTTAGACACTCTCTAACGTCTCAAAATTTTTCCCATATTGTGGTACCCCAAATGCCCCAATATTGGAGGTGTGGCTGCCCAGGTCAGAGCAGAGCAGGACCATCCCCTCCCTGGCCCAGTGATGCTGTTCCTGATGCCCCCAGGACACGGTTGTCCCTCCTTGCTGCCAAATGCATAAAAAATGGGCAAAAACCAACTCATGTTGTCACAGCAAATATTTTATGTTAGAGGTAGAATTCTGCTTTCAAGATATGTAGTTGAATATAATTTTTGCTAAGATTCATAACTTATTTTTATTCACATTCTTGCCTTCTTGGAGTGATCTGAGCCTCCTCATTTACTGTAGCTATGTTCAGCTTTTGCTGATGATAATATTCAACTTTTGCTGATGGTAATAACTAACTCTGTTCCAGCTCTTCTCTTTTCCCTTTTAATGAGTTTTCTAAAAAAGGCTCTTCCCAAAAATAAAACTTTCCTCATGAGCAAGCAAATCATGTCTTTTTTGACTGGATAGATTGTGATGAGTTATTTACTACATCTTGTCAGGACGCACAGTTTGCTCTGGCTTGGCAGCAGCATTTGATGATTACACAGGTCTGGGTGCTCTGCAATTGTTTTCAGTCATTGGTTGTGGTTCAATTTCTACCTCCCTGTTTCTAGCATCATGGACACTTAATGCAGCCCAGAAACTGATGAAAATGTCAGAAAAATAAAAAGAAACAAAGAGGGTGTTCCCCTCTTTTCCACAGATTATTAGAAGTAGAGACCAAACCCTTCCTTTCTTCAGGGCTCTGCTTTCATTTAGAGCCATGTTTTTAATGCTTCTCTTTCTCTGGTTCACATACGGTCCCATTTGAACACGGAAAATATTTGCATCCAGTCCTTGCATATATCACTTGGTTTGCTTGCAGCCTCAATGTTATCATCTTTAAAATTATGTAAAAAGCTCGGTTTTCTTCCTTATGAAATGATCAAATAGACTAAAATAAATCTTGGTGATGTCAATGCAACCTGCTCCTAGTGCAAATATGAAGCAAATATTAGTAAATTAAATTAATTAAAAATCAATTTAATCAAAGCAAAATTAGACTTTGAATATTGCTGACAGCAAATTTCTGTTACAGGTTGATAACACAAGTCTCTTTCTGAAAAAATTAAATAAGTCTAAACCCAATACGGTGAATTTGCACCTGAATTCTTGTAAAATGAAACCCCTGCCAAGTTTCCAGGGAATGTGTTTGATAAGGACTAGGCATCCTTGTGACCTTACTAAATACTCTCCTAGTGTGGGAATCTCTTACACACTGTGCCCAGGAAGCATAATAATGCTGCTAAGTTTATAATAGATAACTAAAAATGGAGTACTTCACACCTTGTGTGAATTATTCCAGTATCTAGAGGGTGATGTGCGAGAAAAGACATGTGAGACAGGAGGTTTGATTTAAAAATGAAAGGGCACGAGAAGAAAGGGCTCAAATAATGACTCCTGTTTAATTAAAACTGACTAAAACTCTTTTCTGACTTTAAAGCTACACGAAGATTTGCGTTGTGACTCATGATGAGTAGTTGGATGTACTCCTTGATGAGTAGTTGGATGGACAACTGAGGAGTTCACAGCACCTTATTTCCATAGTTTGCTGATAGAAAAATAAGACATCAGAGATTTAAAATGGAAAAAGTAGAGATGATTTCACTTTAAAAAGCACCACAAAAAAGCCCTTCCATATTATGTTGGGTTCTAGAAACACCCCTTTTTCTCCTCTCCCCTCTTCCCATGTATTTTATATTTTTAGTGAACTACAGATTCTCATACAGATGTCTGAATGCTATGTTAACTATTGCTGGTTTGTTAGGAAATTTTGTTAACTCTCTGTTTCTAAATCAAGCACAAAAGGTGGGGTTTTTTAATTCTAGTTGTATAAAACTCTGCTTTGTAACACATTAAACGCAATTCATACAATTTTACAGTTAAGCCCCAGTACTTTGCTAATTTAGCCTATTATTGAAGATGGCTTTGAAGACACTCTCTATGTATTTTATTGACTTTTTGTATTTCTATGTATTTTACTGTTAGACTACAAATTTCACTTTATAACAGGGTTTTGTAATTGTGCAATAAACTGAAAAATATGTTGAAAATAGTACAATTTATTCTTGGATTTTCGGAACTAGCCAAACCCCCCCAGAATTTAGAGTGAATCTACCGTCTAAAATAGACTAGGATATCCCATCAATACACAAATTAGGCAAGGTTGTCAAGTCTGGCTGAATGCACTGCCATGAAAATGGTCATTGTTTTATACATTTTTATATAGACTTGACCCAAAGATGTGTCCGTATTCAGTGAAAACCTGTAATGACTCAGTGTAACACACTTTGTAACAGAATTGAGAATCTTCTTTGTTTTCAACAAAATTCAGCTAAATTTTTAATATGGCTGTTATTGAGTCTGACTTTCAGAAATTCCTGCTTCACACTTCAGGAGCGATAAAGCATTTCAAAATTCAGAATAAGATCTGTCAGTTTACCTATTTCAAAGCACCAAAACGCTTTAAGTTTGCATGACATAAGATTTGAGGGAAAAGAAAAAGCTGCAGGTGTTTATGATATATGTATTTGCATGGGAAACAGTCATCTTGAGTGAAATATGTGTTTTACTTTTGTATCTGTGTGGCACTTCTGTTGGCTTTTCAGGCTTTTTTAAATGCAGCTAATGTTTGGGGCCTTTAAAAAAGATATAAAATCACAATTATTTGGAAAAAAAATATATTAACTATAGCTACTCTTCATTACTATACATAATCTTTCCAAATTTACCCCAGGTTTTTTTCTGTGTGTGTATATCATATGCGTTTATGTAGCTATAACTGCATGGCACTCATTCTGCTAACAATGAGATTTTAAAAATACTGCTTTATATATTCCAGGCGATGCAGATATAATCTTCAGCTGGAGTCTGCAGTGTTCTGGGAATCCTTGCATAATCTGGGATGTGCTATAAATAGCACATGCACTCTGTTGAAGGGAAGCATGACTTATTAAAGGAACTCCGTGATTGCCACAGCTCCAGCCTCCATCCAAAGCCAACCCACTCTTGGCAGGGCTGCCAAGATGTCAGGAAACTCTGCAGTCTGCAAGGTGACTTTTCAGACTAAAGGGAGAGGGGGAGGATGGCGGTTTTCCACTGTGCTGGGTATCTGATTCCAGTCCTTTTCCTTGGCTGTTTGCAAATTCGTTTTGGGATATCCCACAGGTCAGACTCTGAAGAGGCTACAGGGCACTGTCATGAGTTATGGACTCTGGTGAGTCCCTGCTGCTCCAGGGCTGCCACTGAAAGAGCTGAACTTTTGCAACTCTGCAGTTGTGTCAGGGCAGGGTGAAGTTGGATCTCAGGACAAGGTTCTTCTTCTTGCAGAGGGTGGTTGGGCACTGCCCAGGCTCCCCAGGGCAGTGGGCACAGCCCCAAGGCTGCCAGAGCTGCAGGAGGGTTGGGATGATCCTCTGGGGACAGGGGATGGGCCTGTGCCGGGCCAGGGGTTGGACTGATGATCTTTGTGGGTTCATTCCAACTCGGCGTATCCTATGGTTCGGTGATTGTGTGAGGTCAGGGAGTAAGAGGAAAATCCACTTTAGTATTGAAAATCCACTTTAGTACAGCAGTGAGTGCCCTGCCTGGCATGTGGGAGATGGGGGTTCAATTCCCACCAGGGAGGCAGTGGTGCCATTTCAGAGTTGGACTCGATGATCCTTGTGGGTCCCTTCCAACTCACAATATTCTGTGATTCTGTGACACAAGAAGTTTATTACCCTGTTTCTGTGTCCCATTCATAGTCTCTGATTGACAGGAGAGGTATCAGGGCTTCCACAGGCAGGAGCCCTGTGGACACCACTACAGCCATCTTGGCCACCAGTGCCTAAGAGGAAGTGTGGCTCCCAGCAAGGCAGATTCCATCCCTTGCCAGCCTTCCCATCCCAGTCTTGCCAGGCCTGGTGGCAGCAGGGAGAGGTGACAGCAATGCAAGAAATGGAAGAATCAGTGTCTGAGTCCACATTTCTGTCTGGTTGAAGCTTGCTTGTTTACTTTGTGTTTGTTAGGTACCAGTGTTTGAAGGGCATTTTGGAAGAGGAGGATGGCTCTTTTCCACTTATTCAGATTTGTCTTCCTTAGGTCTGTTCTTTTAAATATTTCTGAATTCATAAGATTGACTTGCTTTTGTTGTTGCTATGGAAATCTCTGAAATACAACTCTATTTTGTTTCTTTTTTCCTCACTTTGTCAGTGAAAGACAATTCCTTCTCATTTTCTTCTGTGAATTCTCCTCAGTCAGGTCATAAAATAATTGTAAGGTCTCCACTCCCAATAGGTGAAATGAAAACATCAGCCTTTCAGTCAATTTTCTCCAAAACTCCAATGTATCACAAGACCTAAACTTTTGCTGAAATATAAACCAGATTGAAAGATGATAAGGAGATGGACAAACAGAAGCTTGTTTCCATATCCCAGCTTTCTGAGTGTGTCACTGAAATGACTGGATTTTGAAAGCAAAAAAAGAGCAGAAGAAGGTAATTTTTGGTTTGTCATCCCAACTGAATGAGGAAAAATGTTATCTGTAGCTAAACAATTACTACCAGGCCGCCCCTCATGAAGTCTTAAGGAATTTGGTGCCATCACCACAGTGAGGGGAATCCTCAGGAGCCTGAAATTTATGTTACAACTCCAGTGCACCCTTTCCTCTCCTGCCAGGAAAATTTTATGTGGCTGCACCACTTGTCTCAACTATTTCTATTTTAATAGGCCTCTTAAGTTTCCTGGCAGTAGTGAAAGCAGACCGTATACCACTGCTCGTTTTGTCGGGTGCCTTTGGTCTCATGTCCAACGCCATTGGGAACGTAAGACCTGTTCTGCAAAACTGCTCAGAGCTGAGGTAGACTACAATGGCATTCTGGAATGGCGTTACAGAATACCTGTAAACTCCAAAAATAGGTTTGGAAACAGTTTCCAGAAACATGGTTGCAACTGGGAGGAGTTTTGGTGACTTGCACAGCTTAGTGGGGTTTTTTATCTCATCCAAAGAGAATCAGCCACAAATTTCAAATGAGTCCTATAAAATCCTACCTCTAGAAAGGAGAGCTTTCATG
This sequence comes from Pitta sordida, assembly GCA_013390025.1. Classification (NCBI taxonomy): domain Eukaryota; kingdom Metazoa; phylum Chordata; class Aves; order Passeriformes; family Pittidae; genus Pitta; species Pitta sordida. The sequence continues at coordinate 50,352 of WEKX01010576.1, forward strand.
TAAAGCACAATTCTAAGCTACTAGGAAAGAATTACAGTAATCCCTCACTACTTCACGCTTCTGCATTCACTGCTGCCGTATACTGCGGATCTTTTATCTGCTAAGCAATTTTTACCGCTTACTCTTCATTTTACGGGGGGGTTATTTCACGTGACCAGCACGAGAACTGGAGTTGCTGATTGGCTCAGTGAATATTCACACATGTACAGCATTCCTCTCCCATGGGGGGGGAAGAGGACCCACCATGGCCCTGCAACAATTTTGAGTGTTGGGGGGAACCTGCAGCAGCCCCACAGCAGGTGGAGACAGGCGGCAGCCCCACAGTGAGTGGACAGCACCAGCAGCCGGCCGTCCTGGACACCGTGGCAGTTCATGGTGTTCTTTCCAGAGGGGCCCAACAACACCATCAAGACCAAGCTCACTGACCATGCCAATGATAACTCCGTGACTTCTAGAAGGTCATAGCAAATGGTTCTAGAAACCCTCAGCTCATCATTAGGTTCATCTCAGACACACAGCAAGAAACCTACACCTCACCAGTGTCCTAAGAGACTTTCAGTGCCAGAGACTAAAATATTACAAGGCCAACTGTTCTAAAGTTTCACCATTATCTTTGGAAAGCTTTCATAATGTCTAGCCTGAATATTGGGGTTTTTTGCTATAATTTAGGCTTTTGTTTCTTGTCCCATCCATCTGGGCAGTACTTCACTGCTTTCCCAGTTCTCAGTGCTTTAAGCAAGAAAATCCCATTTTGCTCATTCTTGTACAGAGTATAAAAGGACTCTCATTGTAACTCTCCCATGACTTTTGTTTGCCTCAGCAACAGCTTTCTTAAAGAATGGCCCCCAAAACTGGGGTCTAAAACTTATTCCAGCCAAATGCACTATTGTAGAGTAAAAGGTTATTTCATGTACATCTTCTAGATTGCACTTTCAGCTAAACCTCTCAGCAGGCCATCTTCCATTTTTGTGACTGCATTAACAGTTTTGACTCACATCCAGCCTGTGAGTCACTGGTTCAGCATTAATATTCATTTATCATTTATTCCCCATCATTTATTTTTGTAGTTGACTGCTTTTGTTCGGGTCAGTATCGCACTTCTTCTCTTGACCCGTGTTTCTTTCCAGACATTTATTTTCCAGATTTATCCCATGCACTTGCAGGTTCAGCTTGCTGGCACTTGCAGATTCAATAAGGACACACTCTGGTCCATCCATGAACACCCCTTATCTGGGGCAGACTGCTGCAGAATCCACGTGGTAAGGCCTTCAGGTTTCACTAGGAACCATGGAAGATTCAATCTCAACATCATTTCCCATCAACAGCCCTGCACCCATCCTGCAGTAACTTCATCTAGAGGATCCCTCCTTCTGTGTATGTTATATGAGACAGCAGCCAAAGCTTTACTGGAGCCCAGACATTTGACTCCTGCTACTTTTCCTCCATTCCTAGGGCCAGTTGTTCTTTATAGAAGGGAATTAGATTGTCTTAACAGGATTTGTTCTCAGTAAATCTGTAATGGTTTTGAATCTTTATGTTTTCCCACATGCTTTTATGTGTTTGAAAATACATCAACATTTTCCCAGGAATTTTAATTAATTTTAATTAATGGGTATGATTTATAATTTCCCAACTGCTAACTGTTCTACTTTTTCTTAGGATAAGAACCATTTTCTTCTTCGTTTTCTATTTGGTACCCTCTGTAACATTTTTGAAAGAGAACTATTGTGAGCTGCAGAACTACTTCAGTTACTTCATTAAATGACAAGGTTCACCCAGCCTAGCTAATATGAAAATTCCTTAATCCATATTCTTTTTCTGCCATGTTAAGATTTTATCCCTCCTTCAATGGAACTAATTTTGTTAGGCACATGCTATTGCAACCAATCTTTTTTAAAGGGTGATGAAAAAGCTGGTAAACACTTCAGTCTTTTCCAGAGCTGCCATTTGTTTCAGGTTACAGGCAACATAATTTTTCAGAGAAAATAAGTAGGTAGAAATTAGGGGATTGTCTTCACAGAGATCATGAATTTAATCACAAGATTGCTCACAGGAACACAGATGCTCAAGTAAGAGTCACATGAAGGATGGAAATGTCCTCAGCACTAATGACATCTTTAATTGCTTTCCTTGCTTACAGACAAAATTAAATCAGTATAAGGAATTGCAATCTAGCTATGTTTATACTATTATCTATACTATAAAAATGAGGATCATATTTTAGCTATTTTGAACAGGATAAGCTCATAGGAGCATATCTCCTATATTCTCTTATGTCCTAGGAGTTATACCCTCTATTTTCCTATATATCACAGAATACAAACTGCATTTATACTTTGTGTGGAACAGGGAATGACCCATTTTGATCTATGTCCCTTGAACTTCCATATATATATGTAGCATTATGGGATAAGTACATGAGTCATCCAAGAAAGGTTCCCTTTGTGTGTGGATCCCTCTTCCTCTCTGACCTCTGCCCTCCAGTAAGAGCAGAAATGGTGCTGGAACACAACCTGAGATGCTTCTCCTTTCTACTGAGTCTAATCCAGCTCCTGGTGAAACCTTATGCAAATGTGAGCACATTATCAACTGATTCCACTTTATCAGATATTCCACAAGAGCTTCAACTTGTGTGCAATTAGGACTCACCTTCAAGGTCAGACTCAGTAACAGATCTATTTCTAACATTTGGATACTTGGTCTCAGGAATAGACTTCATAATCCAGTGCTGTGGGACAATTTGAAGGAACAAGCAGAAGGGATGTGGAGAGTCTCTTGCCAAGCCTGGAGCTCTGTGCTGGTTTTACAGGTAGTAGTGGAGACAACTGGATCTTACACACTGAGTTGCAAGTGACTTTATTGTCTACAGTCAGGAAGAATCTTCTGTCCATTACGACTCCAGAGCTCTGATTCCTCTTCCAAACTATGCCTCTGCTTCCTGATCACTCACAGAGCAGTGCAAGGTTTCCTTTGTTATCTTGAGAGGTTCCCTGAGAGGAAAGGTGTTGGCGGTGTCTCCTTTTCTGGAAAAGGCAGCTATTCAGGAAGGAGGTATGTGTGTGACACAGACTTTTTGCTTAAAATATGGCAGAGTGAAAGAGCTCAAGACTGATTTCCATATTCCTTATGCTACAGGGTTGTTCTATTTTTATGCGTCTCAGAAAAACAGGGGAAACTATGAATGTCAGGCTTCTCCAGATGGTTAAAAAGAATTCAGAATCACTGTTTTGGTGTTGGTTTCAAATTAAATCCAAGTTTTATTTTAGGTACTAAGGCCTGGATCCTCAGAGGTTTAACTTCCTAAACCCTATTTGACTTTCATGAGAGTTTAATGCCAATTAAGTCCAAGATACTCTCATGATTCTGGGGAAGTGAAGGCTTTGATTTACCGAGGGCTTTGCCCTCAGTTTTGAGCAAATGACACTTGGCATTTTGCAAGATCACTGGAGTGAGAAGGTAGGGACAGAAATCTGTGTTTTGGTCTTTTCTATTTGATTGCCTCTTGCAACTTTTCTTGAGTTCTGCGAGTTCATGTTCCTCTGTTATACGAGAACCTCCTGCATCTGCAACTTCCTGATCTAAAGTGCCCTGGATTAGCTGAGGTTACTGGTTCCTTTCTGGGTTGTTTATGTGCTGCTCCCTTGTCTTTGCTGTGGGGCAATTGCTAAAAATAAGAATTTGCTTATCTAGTTTGTATGGATCTTTACAGTGTATGTGACTTCACTGTCTCCTTTCCCCTTGAGCAGTGGAAAGATTTTCCAGGCCTTATGACTGTGGACTGTGCATTCATTGCTGTCATGAGCCAGAGGATTTTTCCTTTCAATACTGACATGTCAAAATAAGACATCCCAAATTTTTCCATGGGGAATACTTGAAGTTTCTGTTTGGTCTGGGTCTGGACCTACTAACTTTGTTCTGATTATACATCTTTATTTCCTCTCTTGGAAGTCTAATTAACACCTTGCAGAATTGTTTACTGTCTGTGCCTAAAAACGTGCTTATACCTATGAGAAGATTTTTGTTTTACTCTAAGTTATATGAGTAAATTTTACGTGGTGTCAGATTAATAACTCATACAACGGAAGAAGAATCAGGGTAAGCTTCTCTTTGTTGACACCCCAATGCTAAGAGCTTTGCTAGAGATGCCATCTCAGAGAAAGATCAGGTTATTCTGCCTTCAAGCCTGTCCTATCACTGATCATTCTATTGAAACAGCTTGATATAAGTTCCTGTTTGTCAGCTGCAACATTGTTTTTTGAAAAAGCAACTGCAGCACAGAGGTCACCAAATGGTCTTTTTCTGGTCTGGTTTGGAATTAATCAGAATAGACACAAATTTCAATTATTTCTATTATGAATCAGTAAAGAGTTTCAGAAGGTCACCTGGAGATGGCAGCTTGAGACACGGAGATGGTCATTTGAAGTTGCACAGACACAGTTCTTTCTGTACACTTACAGATACTCCAAGTATGCAGCCAGTTTAATTCCTGTTTTAAAAGATCTAATAAAACATATTTTTTCACAGCAGGAAGGATAACAGTCAATGCTGGCATTTACAATGCTGAGTGTAAGTCTTAGGACTACCTTATCTGATATCTCTTATGGACTCGGATCAGTAAAAAGTGAAAAAGAAGCTACAGAGAGTAGGGAACATTAAAAATGCATTCTGTCTTCTCCCTGTATGCACAATTCTTTTTTTTTTTATTTGAACTGAGGAATTGGTATTTAAAAAAACCCTCAGAGCAGTAAGTTATATTTTGACGGTTTCAATCTTCTTTGTATAATCAGTGATAGTGGAGGTTTTTTAGAAATGTATTGTTAAGTGACTTATGTGTGGACCTATTTACCTCCATGATTATGTCCTCTCATGGCTGGGATTTTGCCTATGGAGGAGCAGACCTGGCACTGTGTTTGAATAACAAGCTTTTGCTCAGCAAATGCGCTCCAGATGTCAAAAACACCTACACACATACACACACTTATTTGGAGCCTTCGGACCAAGAGCATTTTAAGAGCATTGAAGGAACTCAATTCAGTGCCCAGTTTAGTAACCAGGTGCTAAACTGTTGGTTTGAGAGCAGATCTTCAGCCAGATTCTGACCCTAGCCACACTGCTATGAAGACATATTCATTTCCAAGACTCTGAACTCATCCAGTGAATCCATTGTCCCTCAAAACAGAATTTGGTCCTTCTTGTACGATCTCAGTTTTATTCTAGGATAGGTCAGGTTCCTTGAGGGAATAATGAAACATCTAAAATACCTGGTAAATCTCCTCTTTGGCAATGATACAGTGGTAAAAGAGGTCAGTGCAGTTTAGGACTGATTCTGAATCCATGAAATAGGCGACACGGAGCCTTTTCTAATGCAGGAGTTTGAATCCTGGAGACAGTGAGATCAGTTACTACATGGAAGGTGTAGAGTTATATAAGAGAGCTCTAAAGAAAGAAATTCAAGAGATATTACAGCTGTAAAACCAGACAAATTAAATGCAGCATTGGCTGCTCTTTACCAATACTCGCAAGATAATTTCTGAAGGAATATGTGTCTAAAGTAAGTGTCTGACCTGTTCTCATGACAGACCCAGATCATTGAAAAAATCTGTTTAATGAAAAAGTACAAGAAAAATAATGAGTAGCTGGAATTAGGTCAAGGCCTACAACAGAATATTTAACTTGGCTTGAATGAAGGGGCTTAGATTATAATTTGTTGTTAATCTGGGTACTCTGCTTGCCTTCATTTATCTTCCCTTCTGAGCTACTGAGAAGACCTTTAAAACCACATTTCAGCACACTGTGGAAAAAGTCTATGCTCAGAACTAGTAATGAAGAAATAATGTAATTAATTGCTGTTATATAATGGCACTTGGCAAATTAATGTGGACAGCTACCCAGTAAATAAAACCTAGTGCTATTTCTGGAACACTGCGTAGAAATAACTTGACCAAAGCATCCAGACATTTGACTGATTTTTTTTACAGAAAATTGATGTCAATGACTGGTGGTTGTAAAGGTGCTGTAAGGAGGACCCCAGAGATCAAAAACTGAGCAAGGCCAGCACAGTCCATGTGCTGTGCCCCAACAGCTGCCTCTGTCCTAGTCCTGCATCTTCTGGATTCCTGTCATCTCAGCCCTGCTGAGCTGGGGGGCATCTCCTAATCCCAGCAGCTCCTGGGGATGAAGTGGTGTGTCTGGAATGAGGCTGCCCGGGGCTGCCCAGGGATCCTTGGAGGACAAAATGCCACTTTCCACTGAGATGCATTCTCAGCTGTGAAACTTTTGTGTGTGGATAACAGGAGCTGTCCTTTGGAGTTAATAATTTAGGATTTTTTTCTGTGTACTCCTTTCACAGAATATGCTGAGTTGGAAAGGATCATCCGATCCAACTCCCGGCCCTGCACAGGCCCATCTGCAAGAGTCACCCGGTGGGCCCCAGAGGATCATCCCAACCCTCCTGCAGCTCTGGCAGCCTTGGGGCTGTGCCCACTGCCCTGGGGAGCCTGGGCAGTGCCCAACCACCCTCTGAGGGAGGAAGAACCTTGTCCTGAGATCCAACCTGCCCCTGCCCTGACCCAACTCCAGGCCATTCCCTGGCTCCTGTCCCTGGTTCCCCCAGAGCAGAGCTCAGGGCCTGCCCCTCCTCTGCTCCTCCCCAGGAAGGTGTCACTGCAATGAGGTCTCCCCTCAGTCTCCTCTTCTCCAGCTGGACACACCAAGGGACTTCAGCTGCTCCTCCCACGCTGCCCCTCAAGGCCCTTCCCCATCTTCATTTCCTCCATTGGACACTCTCTAATGGCTCAATATCTCTCCTATATTCTGTGCCCAAAATGCCCCAATATTGGAGGTGAGGCCATCCAGTTCAGAGCAGAGTGAGACAGTTCCACCCCAGTTTCATGCCCTCAGTGTCCACAGTCTGCCAGGGCCATGCTGAGCTCCCCCAGGCAGAGCTGGAGCATTCCCTTGAGGGAGCCACACACGCAGAGTCATCAGAAGCTGCAGAAAAGCTCCAACATCTGTGCCTGGGAAAGGGGCTGCTCAGGGAGAGCTCCCTTTGACAGGAGCTGTGGGTGGAATACATCAGGAAGGCTGCCAGGCTCCCCATGACTCAGAGGGGGAACTCCCACCTAAGTGGGGGGAATTGAGAGCCAACTGGCTGAAAAGCTGAGGCACAAATTGTGGGTGGTTTAACTGGCTTCTGTCACATCCTTTGGAGATCTGATCCTGCATGGTTGAGCCTGGTAACATTAGTCAGCCTTTGCTTGTTATCATCCCCATCTTTGTCCTAAAAGCTAAGCCAAAATTAATCTTTTTTCTTCCCTGTAATTGGGTCAAAAAACAATATCTCTATCCCAATGACTAAGAGATGCATGTAACCTCTGTACCTTATTTTGAGCAACTTTATAGTAGATTGAATTGTTTGTTGCTGTTATTCCACTCTTACATCACAAACTGAATAAATAAAAGTATTTTGAGGGGATCGATTTTCTTTTCTTAATTAAGCCTCTTATAACATTTCCAATACACTATTTTAAAAGTTTTTATCTGCCCATTTACACTGATTTTTAAATTCCTTGTTTCTTTCTCATTTGTATAACAAATCCAAAATAACAAATTTGAACTGCTATTTATAAAATGCTATGGGTGAGTTGGAGTTTTTGCTGATTACAATTTAAAATCTATTCAGTTTTCAACCTCCATGTTAAATCAGTAAGTGTTTATTTCCTGTGAATCCTATTGTGAACAGAAAATCATCTGCATTGATAAGAAAAGCAGTTGGGTAAATCTGATTTTACACCAAGGATCCACTTACTTGAAATTTGATATCTGATTATTTGCTTTGACTGCTAATAACTCCTTCCCTTTTGGACTCTTAGATAGGAGCCGCTCACCAGAAATCCCACGGAATAGTTTATAAAGCTGTAATACCTGAATATTAACTGGCATTGCAACTCAGCCACTGTGGTGCTGGGAGGATGGGACATTCAGTGGATCTGGATGGAAGGATGGCCACCATTGCCTGTCCATGGGCTGCTTTCCTGAAGGAAAAGGGGCTCAAGGATACCCTGACGCCCCTGGGAAGGTGCTGCTGGACAGAGACACCCCTGGCCTGGGCAGTGGCACAGCATCCCTTGGGAGGGCCAGGTATGCCAGGCAGGAGGTTGATACATACCTTGGATACCCAAATGCCAAAATCGCACCTTGCTAAAGGCTGCCCTCTGCCTCTCTCATGTTCCTCCGTCAAGGAGCTGTTTGTATGTAGTGATGTTCTGTGTCCATGAAAAGGGTTCAGCCAGCAGAAGGAATCAAAGGGCAGGGATTGAACTAGCCCTTGGCAGGCATCCTCAGGGTCTGCCAACAGTTTCATCTGTGAGAGCGGTCTTCTTCTTACAGTTATTATTGCCCAGTTTTAGAGACACACCTCAGTTGGTAACTAAACACAGATGCAGGTTTCTCCTTAATCTTTGAAATTGAGCATTTTTTTCTAGATGAATGCACAAGTGAATCCAGATCTTTGTTCCTATAGCAGTGGTGCTGTGACTTGTATGTAAACATTTGAAAGCACAAACTTTAGAGACTTTGAGATATTGTGCTTCACTGTCATGCAAATTATATATTGTAAATACGTATATCAATGATGGGTCTTAGTAATTGCTCACATGGGCAGTTCTTGTGGCCGCAAGACTTTGCATCAATAGCCAGAGTAACTCTCTTCATCCCCTGTTGCCTTGCACACAATATTTATTCCCCATAGCAGTATCTACCTCCCATGGCTTTTCCGGGTGAATTCCAACCTCAGGTGACAAGTCTGTGAGAGGAATAAAGAATGAATCACAGATCACAAATCTTATCACAGATTTTTAGTAGGCCAGCTGTCATTGTAAAATAGGAACTTGGATATGTATATTTTTTAGACACATACAGAATGGAAATGTGTATCCTTGTGTTCATCTATTCGAACTCCCCGAACAGGATATTAGTGGATCACTACTGGTTTACTGAGCAGATCCCTAACAGAAATTAGTCTATATAAATGCATCTGGACGTCAATTGGAATTATCAATATGATGCTTACAAACATCTCTTTCAGTTCCAGAGCAAACATTGGTCTTATTTAAGGTGTTGATTATTTAAGGTTTGTGATTGGAAAAAACTAAAAATATGTTTCAGGTTTACATTCCTTGTACACAAATGGATCTATTCTCATTTTTGGTTTGTTTATTTAATCACTCATTGCTCATTTTTTAAGCTCCTTTTGGACTGGAAACTTTTCTCATTTGGCCCCTTCTGAGCTTGTGTTATTTCTGGGTCTGAGTCAGTGTTGCACATTTCCTCCATGAAAGCAGAAATTATGAATTGAAGATTGAGACAACTTGTCAAAATCATCAGTGTGTCACTATAAATGCCTGACATTTGAACTGTCAGGGTTTAGACTTTGACAAATGCAGTTTCAACTCCCCTAACTGCTGGAATGTTGAGGTAATTCTCGCAGAATGTGCTTTCTGGACTGCTAAAAATAGGAAGTTCATCTTAATTAGTAGAGTCCTGATGTCCTGGAGACATGTTGATAAAACAGTTGAGTCAACTCTTGTTACATCTGAGTAAAGAACACCTGGCTGCCCAAAGCAATTGTGATAGGACTAAAATGTCCTTTATTTAATTAGATAATACCATCAGAGCTATCAGCTACCTCTACTACAGTTTGTTACATTTTTTGTAGAAAGGATCTTGTAATAATAAAAACCTGACTTACTTCTTACATACCATTAACTTCTTATATCACTCAGGCTTCTTTGATCTTCCATGGTAAACTATTACTGCTCATTGCCTGTTTGTTTGATCCAAGATAATTTTAATAATTTTTAATAATGTTATTTACAGTGGATTTCACAACTATATATTGTGATAGCCATGCACTGATCCTCCTTATAAGGAAAGAAGTCCTTCCAAGACTGCAAGGAACAGTAGACATGAGTAGCTCCTGAGGATATTTCCACTTTAGTACAGTGGTAAGTGTCCCCACCTGGCGTGTGGGAGACCCGGGTTCGATTCCCGCCAGGGAGACAGTGTTAAGAGTTGGACTCGATGATCCGTGTGGGTCCCTTCCAACTCAGAATATTCTGTGATTCTGTGATATTTCTGAAATGCATTAAATTTTGCTTGATTCCATCTAAGCAAAGCAGGATTCTCCAAAGGGCTCCGTCTAAAATATTTGCCAAATATTGCTAAGAGACTTGGTTCATCTTCATTACCATTATAAGGAAATGAATATTCACAAAGAAAAGGGAATCCCTGAATATCTGTTAGGGGAAGTTGTATCCAACTGCATCCGAACTGTTGATTAAGTACATTAGTGATAATTTTGCTGGGAAATACATAATTTTCATGGAACAAAACCAAACAGTAGTGCCTCTGATTTGCTTCCTTAATTGTCTGACATAACATTTTCAGAATCTTGGGCTAGGAAAAGATACCAATACGTATTTTGTCCTTTCTCTAAACATTTCACTTGTACTTGGCAGAAATATATGCTAGGAAAAAAAGTTGACTCTGTCTTTAAGTCATTAAAAAAAGACATAAGTGATGAGTTGTTTTTCAAAAAAAGTAGGAATCTCTGGGTAAGGAGGGGAAGTGTCCTTCCTCTGAATGCTCTGTATCTAAACCAAACAGTCCTTTTCTCGGTAAGCAAAATGTAATTTTCATCCAAGTTTTCTCGTCAGGCTTGTGTCTGTTTTGTAGACCCTTTATTCAAGGTGACAGTTCCTTCTCTCCCCCAAAAGCTCATTAGATTAACTTAGAGGAGTCCTTACCTATGAGCTCATTTAGCACCTTTTGTCTGGTAAACTCTTGAGACAAAGCATCCCACAAGCTCCCGCGGGTTTATAAAATTGGCTCTCACAATATTTCTACCTGATTTCAGTAATCTTTTTTTCTAGATAGGTGTTTTTAGTTCTAAAATGACTGGGAAATGTTCTTTTCACTATGTATGTGTTTTTTCTGTTTTCAGTTTAATTTCCATGAAGGGTTCAGTACCAAGCCTGAACAGAACAAGCTGTACTGCAGGTCCCTGGGGCACTTCCTCTGTCTCCCTGACCTATCATCTGCTGTGTTTCAGCTGGATTTCCAGGTGAGATCTAGAATCACAGAATAGAATCACAGAATCACAGAATATTCTGAGTTGGAAGGGACCCACAAGGACCATCGAGTCCAAATCTTAACACTGTCTCCCTGGCGGGAATTGAACCCAAGTCTCCCACACACCAGGTGGGGACGCTTACCACTGTACTAAAGTGGATTTACTGGAAATAGGTCCAAACATATAGGTAGTTAATTTAATTATTTTACAAGTTCAAAACTATGAAATCAGACTCAATCATAAGAAAGCTTTCCCACCCTTATTACAAATCAAGGGAAATTCTCTCACACAAAACTTCTTTCCTTGTTGCAAAATTGCAAAAGCACTCGTCCAAACCACTCAGGGTGGATATTTGTGTTCTATGAATTATAAAACAGAATTCTCCATTGTCCAAAGCAATCTCAGGTGACCAGCAGCATTTCAGTTTCCAAAGGGAAAAGGAGCTGAACTTTCCTTCTACTGGTCTGAAGTGCCACTGTAAGTATAGACTGCATTTATTGAAAGTAATTTCCACCAGGCAGTAAAACTAATATTTCTGCTGAACATATACAAATTGCAGTTCTACAGAAAGCTGTTGATCATGTTCAACTTTCGGATTAGCTAATGAGAAGATGTTTACTGGTACCAGGGAAAAAATGTGTGTTTGAATTCTTGATGCTTGACTCAAGGTGAGTTCTCGCTGTTCACGTCCCTCTTTATTGTGAAAATGGGGGTACTGGTTTCTGACATGGAAACAGCTTCATTATAAATAGTCCTGCAATATATTTCCTACCATGGCCTAAAGTAGCAATTTTTTATTTGCTTAAAAAGGTTTCAAGTAGAGAAAGGATTCCTTGGCCGCCCAAAAATATGGCCCAAGTAAATTCATATTTTCATGCTGATGGTGGTGCAATGTAGAACAACAGTACTTCTTACTGAACTCCATTATTGAAGAATGGGGATACAAAATGAGTGTATCACTGCCTTAATTTCTTGTGAAGCTTCTCTATTGTCTAACATCCCACAGGTACAGTTTTGGTGTAACCAGGGGGATACTTTAGGAGACAGTTTAGCTTACAGATCACTTTGCTTATCAGACACAACCAAAGGGTCATTTCATTGCAATACTGAGTAAACTTTACGGGATTTATACAGTTTATAAAAAAAATAAATCTCATAAGCTCTGATCACCAGTTCTGTTGACTTCCTTTGTATCCCATAAATTCACAGTGGATATAAATTTGCAAAAAAAAAGGCAGAAAAATCTGTAGCTCTCCAAAGTAATTCTTTATTTAAACACATGTCCTCATTTCCCACTTGTACTGGACTGTGGAGCATACAGAGCAGAGGAGAATTTTCTAACCTTTAGAACTTACTTGTTAATAATTAGGAACAAGAAGCTAGGGAGCAGGAAGGAGAAATTCCCATCTGAGGAAACAGGGCTGAGAACTTTTTCAGCAGTAATGGTTGTTTGAGAACATAACCTGTCACACAATGACGAAATACAGTGAATTATCCGTGGACAATGTGATCAGGACGTTCTATTGTACTGCCACACACAGCAATGCTACTTTTCTCATCAGGGGCACAAGGCTATTTTCTAATAATAGGTACCTCATGTGGGAAAAGGGGGAACAAATTCTACCCAATTAGGCTGCCATGGAGACCCAACTAAGGTCTCCTTTGAGTCTGTCATGAGCAAATACACTAAATAGGAAGAGCACAAGATCAAACTGCCTCGTGCTAAGCTCTAGGACCCCCAACACAAGAAGGACATGGACCTGTTGGAGTGAGTCCAGAGGAGGCCACAGGGCTGGAGCCCCTCTGGATCAAAGCACTGGAGCCCCTCTGCGTTAGAGCCAGGCTGGGAGATCTGGGGATGTTCACCTGGAGAAGAGAAGGGTCCAGGGAGACTGTAGAGCTCCTTCCAGAGTCTAAAGGGAGTTCAGGAAGGCTGAAGAGGGACCTTGGGAAAAGGGCTTGTAGTGAGAGGACAGGGGGGAATGGCTTCAGACTGAGAGAGGGTGGATTTTTAAGAGATTTAAGGAAGAAGCTGTTCCCTGTGAGGATGGTGAAGCCCTGGCACAGGTTGCCCAGAGAAGCTGTGGCTGCCCCATCCCTGGAAGTGTTCAAAGCCAGGTTGGAGCAACCTGGGATAGTGGAAAGTGTCCCTACCCATGGCAGCAAGTGGGACCAGATGATCTTTAAGGTCCCTTCCAACACAAACCAGTCTAATATTCCATGTGGAAGCACATTCTTGTCTGAAACCCTGGAGATTATATACAAGTCCTGCAGTGAGACCCATGTGAAAATGTAGCTTTTAACAGACGAAGCTCTCACTTGAGATGGTCTTAATACTAATAATTATTAATATTCACCAAAAATTTCTTGCTTTTTTTGGTCATTATTAACAAGCAGTAAGATAGTTATTTATTTTTCGTTTGCCAATTTTGGAATAGAGTGGAAGAAAATATGTGAAAGTGTTTCTGAATATTCGCAGAGCAGGAAATTCCAAGCTGGCACCTAAATTTACCTTTGCTTTCTTTGCATTCTGGAAATCCATGCAAAGGATAACGAGGCAGAAGGGAAGACCTGAGTGTAGGGACCTGACTTAGGGGTGGACTTGACAGTGGTAGGTTAACAGACTTTATCTTAAAGGTCTACTCCAATCTAAAAGGGTTTTTTTCTATTAATGGTTGTAGATGGATCAAACTCTAAGGGACAGCTAAAGGTCAGGTCAGGTTGCATCTTATTGCAGGAAGGACGAAGAAGAAACTAGCTGCCATGTGATTGAGTGTCACACCAGCTTGTGTGCGTGTACACCCTTCTTTTGAGGACAACATTCAGCCTTCTCAGTGCTCTAATAACCTTTTATTCACAAGTTAGGAGCTTGTTTTATCTTCACCTTCATTTAAACGAATTATTTTTGCTCATGTTTTTTCACACAACCTTGTTCCTAGGCAGATATATGGTTGGACACACAGAGTGTCAATTGTGAAAAACCCCCAACCATTTTCCTGCTCTCACCTACTGCCCTGGGGAGAAAGGGAAAAGTACTCCATGTATTTTTAGCTATGACCAGCAATGTGACAGTGAGAGATCCAGCAAAGGCATTGCTGGTAAAGTTGCTTTAAAATAGTAAGGACTTCAGCAATAACAACTTTCCATCCCCACTTAGCACAGTCAGCTGTATAAACTAACATTTTTGAAGCAAGATCTTGGATTAGACTCAAGTTTATATTTAGCAGCCAAGTTTCAGTTCTGAAAACGAAGGTTTAACCCTAATATAGGATACTGCTAAACATTGTTAGAAGTGAGTGAATTACTTGAAACAATTAAATGGTGAATTGTCTGCAAATGTCCGCACCTACAAAACTTGCTGTCAGTCAAAAAGGTTTGGCAAATGTTTTGCAGCAGGAAAAAAGAGATCTGATAGCTTCAACTCTAAGTACAGAAACAGTCTTTCAGAATTCAGTCAGAGACCCAAGTTTTGCCAGAAGCTGAACATTTACTATAGATTTTACAAATGCACTGGGCAGCCTGTCTGTAAAACCTTGATCCAAATGCTTTTAACAAAGAATCCCTCTGAATCTGTAGCACAGTTGATCCTAATCCTTGAAATACATATAAGGACTGAGAACTTAGATTCAGTAAGAGACTAGTTCTGTGTATGGGCAATATATAAATTTATACTGGTTGACACTTAGACAATTTTAATTGGTGTGTTCATGTCATAGTTCAAGGCTTGAAGAATCCCCTCCCAGTTTAATGACTTTGACAGGGTGCTGCTATAGGGTCCTTCTGGGCAGGGCTGCCATGACCAGTGGGACCTGTCAGTTCCTCAGCTGGTACTGGGTGAAGTGCGGCTCTGATTTGGTAAAGTAAGCATATTCATATTTTATACTCATTTTTATTGCTGACAGAATCGAGATCAGTATCTCCCCTGCTCTCTTGTGAGGCTGTATTTTGACAACAGTCTGATTTCTGCAGCAAAGTCCATTCAAGGAGATTTTGTGCTGTGATCTGCTGTCCCTTTATGTTAACACAAGGATCAGTGATGGTGTTTGTACTGTAAATCCACACACAGTTGTGTGGGCATAATATTGAGAGGACTCTAAACTAAAAGACATGAACTACACCTTCAGGATGTACTTGAACCAGGAGCAAGAAGCTGATGCAACAACCCAAAATTATGATTGATGCAGCTATGGCTGAAGCACGCACACTGTAAAAGACTTGCCTGAGGGTAGAAAATTCTTTTCTTTTGTATTTCATTATTTAACATTGTTTCATCAGACTTTCAGCATTGTAAGCGTGCTAGCATTGTGCCTGAGAATTGTTTATCATTACTTGTTTTTACAAATCAATTACTGCTACATTTTATTATGTTTAGTACTGTCTTTTTAAAACAAGAGCTGTAGGATAGTGATCTGGTTTTATGTGATTGAAACACAGTAAAATAGCATAGCATAAATATTAAATGTTTCCATTTATCTTCTCAGACTGTTCACACTTTAGGTTGTTCCACTTAACAACCCTTAAAATAGCCACTGTAAATGATTCCCTTTCAAACAAAGAAGAAATACATGGAAATGAATCACTGCAGCAATTTTTATAACAAATATTAAAACTTTGCAGGGACCATGGAATGCAAGCATATACTGAATCATGGGCCCTTAAAAGTAAGTACCTACTGACCTTGTAAGATATAATTGGGCTTTGGAAACATCTTAGGGACTCAGCCAAAACACACTGCAGTGCATTAGCTATGACAAAACCCCGAGCTCATTAAACTGGCAAGTTGGAGTATCAGACCATTGTGCAACTTCTTCAGTTTCCAGTTCATGTAGAATCAGGGATCAGGATCCCACTGCAAAAGAAATCTTATGGAAAAATGAAATTTCATGAGAAATACAGTCCCTGCAGCAAATGTGTCCTTAGATCAGGCCCTGAGTAATTACTGTGCTACCTGTGCATGTTTTGAATTCACTTTGGGGTCCTTACCCACTGACATCCCCAACCCATATTGCCAGGTCATTGCACACCAGTGCCAGGCAAGGCCCAAGGTAGAACTTCTCATGTCCAGGTTCATCAGTGACCAGGTGACAGCTGATGCAGTGGCCCAGTTACAAAAGGAGCCATGTCCCTGAAGGCTCCTCTCACAGACTGTGGCTGCTGTAGCTGGAAGCTGTAAACCAAAGAAGGAAGCTTCAACTGTTCTTCACATTCAATATATGCGTGATGCCCGTGGTCATGCTTATTTTCTTCCTATAGAACTTGTTTAGTATGACTAGACTCGTTTTTCACAGAGGCATTGAAGCTCAGGCACTTAAGAGAAACCATTGTTTGTATTATCTGTGGCTCAGTGTGGTGCAAATGTTGGTGGAGGAGTTGAAGGGGAGCTTTGGTTTTGGCATGTTAGATACACACTGAGTAAAGATGACCAGTCTGAAGTGGGAGCTGAATACGACCCAAAAGGTCATTTCTGGTTTACAAAGAGTTCTGGTTTACTGCAGTTACAAACAAGGGCCTTAAGAGGAAAATACTGCCTCATTCCAAGAGGAATGCTACATCTCCTGAGTAGGTGGATGGAGTCAGTCTCAGAGGTGTCATGGAAGAGTTTCCTTTTGATTTGAGCCCCTTGCGATGTTGAGGGTCATCAGGGAGAGGGGACTCCATGGCTGGTACAATTCTGCAAACTGTTTTGTATGTGGAGAAATGAAACACTAATGAGCAATATTCTGGGAATAATGAAAGAAGAGCATGAAAATAATGTAGGAAATAACCTTTTAGATGGTCAGTAAGCAATCTGTCCAGGACAGTTGTTGTGAATAGGCAGTACCCTGTTCTCCAGCTTCAAACTCAAATGAATTTATCCAGCAGCCCTTCTTAATTTTCCCCTTTAATCTTACCTTGAATAGAAGCACATACGAGGTCTTAATCAAAGGCAATCAAGGGAGCTCTGCACAAATTCCAGCTGGCTCATATAAGAGCAGAGCAGGTCACTCTCCTCCTATCTGAGTAGAAATAATTTTCTGTGCACCAGCAACAGTCCTTGGCCTTTCCCCACTGGTGAGTAAAGGCCTGGAGAAACCTGTGAGCAATATTTATAAATGGATTTTGTAGGTCACTGATAACAGCAGGGAAAAACATCTGTTGGCAATCTGTTCTTCATTCTATTTTGAGATGCCTTGACTTCTTCAACAGCAGGTACAACAACTTAGCCCTGTAAGGCCAGAAGCAAAGGTCAGTGTACAGTATAAATTGAAGGCTGTTTTCCTTAGACTCCTATTATACAAATGGTGAAAGATGCTCTTGTCCAGATTCAAATGATGACCCATTCCACAGTCCTGCTTTGACTCTGTTTTCATACTTCAGTGTTATTTGCTCTGTGTTGTCCCTGGTTCTGCCTGCACTTGGTAGCCCACCAGGCAAGAAGTGTCTTTTCATGGATGTGGATTATGTAATTTCTTACCTTGTTCAACCTCCCGTGTCCTCTGCCCTAAAATACACTTCACTAAGTCTGTCAAATAAGTTTTACTATTTATGCAGACTTGTTTCTACCAGCTTCTATAACTTAGTTTTGTGATTTCATCTCATCCATGGATCAGTCTAGCTGGATACAGGACACAAGTTTCTCTGCTTGTTTAGTAACTCATTTGTCTTCTACAGTGAATACCATTACTGGAAATCATTGACATTATCGGCCCGGTTTCTTCCAAATACCCTGGAGCTGCTTTTCCACCCAGTTGTCACCATATGTACTTGAGTCTATAGAATGGAAAAAAGTTTTAGGAAACTCCTTGCTAGTGGGGTGAGCAGATAAATGCCATAAATATTTTTCATTACTAAAATCCATTTTTCTCATTAAAATACATTGAAATGATGGAATGTTAAGACATCAAATGCACTTAATCTAGATTGGAGGTGCAAGAGAAAAGGCAGCCTTGGACGAGCTTTATTCTCTTTAGTTGTTTCCTTCACTACAGGTAGTAAGACAGAAACAAGGCCAACAAAATCATTTACTGTCTAGATCCTGCTGAAAATGCAGGTTCCTCACCAAAGGCAGAGGCAAGTGCTTAACAGTAACGTAGAAACTGAAGAGTTTTTGTTCTTGGCACAAGATGAAAGATGACTTTCATGTGCACGTTGTCAGATGAACAAAACTGCTTCTCCTAAAAGTATATTTAGGGTGTGTGGTGGAACTGAGAAATGTTACTTTACTGCCCCCCCCCCACATTATACTCATTGTATGAGAGAGAGACCCACGGGAGGGTGGTAGCCAGGGGTGGCATCTGTGCTCAAGATGGACAGGGAGATCAAAGCCTAGAGAGACCCAGGAAGTATATGAACCCTCGTTTTTAAAGTCATTGAAAAGTACTGGCTCCTGAGGCAACAGAAACACTGGATAAAAACAGGTTTGCATTTTTCCCCACAAGGTTTTCATAATTTAATCTTGTCCCTCAGATACAAGGTTGCCATATTCTTCTTGTTCTACTTCAGACTATTTCTGGAGTCTCTGCTGGGATTCAAAGGGTTTTTGATACTCTCAGGCACATGGTGTGACTCTTGGAGATGGCCCTGTGCAGGGTTAAGAGCTGGACTCAATGATCCTTGTGGACCTCTTCCAACTCAGCATATTCTGTGATTCTGTATTACATGTTAAGGATACATGTCTTTTAGATGGCAATATGCAACTCCTTACTTTTATAATCTGAAAACTGGATAAATCTCTGTTTTACCTTTTCAGATTTAAACAAACATGTAATTTGAAAGCCTAGTTCTTCCACTTCTGTTCTGAACAGTTAATGCTGAAATTGATGTTTTATAGTCACCAGCCTTGTCCGAGTCTGCACTTCTTAACTTATTGACTGAGAACTTGCTGGGTACCTGGGTCTGAATATTCTGTTTTACCTTATGCCACTTTTATGAGGAGCTAAAATTTCCTTGAAAGTGATTTGCAGTGAATAAAGACAGACTGTTCTAACTGACCTCACTGAGAGGATATTATCACTTCCAAGGCTGACTGCTCACTTGTCATCTCTTGTAGTGACGACACCAAAAAGCCCAGCTTTTAGCCTTTGCTTGACGTCAGAAGCAAGGAAAGGCTAGTTTGCACAGGATAGAGCTAATAAGGATGTACTGCATTACACAATTACTAAAAGATAATAGTTTTTTTTCATTGCATTTATTAGTGACTCAGATGGTCCCAGCACAGAATACACACTGTGTTTTAATGATTTCTGTCACTTCCTCTTAAACTTGAAGGAAAATTAATCCCTACAGCTCTGTTCATATCCCTCACCCAGCAGGATTCCCACTGGAGTGGGGAAGAGGTTATACAAGGAATGTAAGGCTAGGCCTTTACAGCCCCATCTTCTATCAATGGAGATAACTGGACAAATAATGCAAGTTATTTTTACCAGTGCAATGACCTAACTGTTTACTTACTCTGTAGAATCACTTGCCACTTCAATTAAGGCCAAATTGCTTGATTAAAGTAAAGGAAGAACTAAACACTAATTTCCAGGTGCTTAAGGCTACATTTTGGAAAGACGTTCAGGTTTGTAGATCAGGCTGGGCTGCTTCTAAATAATCCTTAATAAATCTTATACAGTAATCCCTTGAATTTCACGGGGGTCCAGGACCGGAAGAGTCCTGTGATAGCTGAAATCCGCAAAGAAGTGGTTCATACGCATGCAGATGAGCCATGCCCACTCAGCCCCAGTGAGCACAGGGATGCCTTTGGTGCAACATTGGGGTGTGTCAAGCAGGGGGAGCACAGCCGCCAGCCGTGGGGCCACCATGGCAGGCACTGGACTGGCCTCCCTCCATCCCGTGCACATAAGATGGAGGGAGGTGAGGTTCAAGTCATCTCTACATTCTTGGGGTAGACCTGGTGTTGTCAGCCTCAGAGCAGATGTGTTCTCTTCATCCATGGGGTAAATGAGGTCTTGGCATCCTTAGGGGTAGACCTGGAGTCCCAGACCAGATTTGACGTATGGATGTATGGCCTGGTAGACCTGGTCTCTTCAACCTTGGGGTAGACATGCTCTCTACATTCTCTGCATCCTTAGGGTAGGCCTGGTCCCTGTACGGGATGGGGCTCACCTCTCCCTGTCCCATGTGCATGGTGTGGGGCTCACCTCCTCCCATCCCGTGTGCATGGGATGGGGCTTGCCTCTCCCCACTGCAGCAGGCACAGGGTGGGTCTTGCCTCCCCCCTGGCAAGGCAGAGGCACTCACTGCGCATGCTTGACTCACACAGTCTGGAAAAAAAGCACAAATGTCTGAAAGAAGGGAAAGACATTTTTGCAGGAAAAAAAATGCAAATACTTGAAGCCAACTACACCCCAACAGAGAAATAGATACTAGCAGCCCATGAAGGGGTTCATGATGCCTCAGAAGTGACTGACACAGTCACAGCTTCTCCTGGCACCATGACTACCAGTGCTAGGGTGGATGTTCAGAGGGAAGGTTCCCTCCATGCATCATGCCACTGACAGTACATGGAGTAAGTAGATTGCTTTGATTACACAGTGCGCTCGTATCAGAAACCCTAATCACCCTGGAATCTTAGAGATGAGAACAACTAGCCTGAAAGTGATGACTTTGATCTAGTAGATGAAGATGAGGAAAAGAAAGTAACACATGCTGAGGAAGATCCACCATACAACCAGCCTTCGAACAACAAAAAAGTGTTACTTTCTCTTCGCTGATGGTTCCTGTCGCGTTGTAGGGATGAACCAAAAATGGAAAACAACCATATGGAGCCCCACATGATGAGTTGCAGAAGCCACTGAAGGGCAAGGTGGATCTAGTCAATTCGCAGAGCTCAAAGCTGTGCAACTGGCCCTAGACATTGTAGAGCGAGAGGAGTGGCCAAAGCTCTGTCCCTACGCTGACTCATGGATGGTCGCCAATGTGGGGATGGCTGGACAGATGTAAGAAGGCCAAGTGGCAATGCAAAGGAAAATCCATTTGGTCTTCCAAGATACAAGATATCACTGCCAGTTTAGAGAAACTGATCATGAGAATCCACCACATAGATGCACATGTGCCTAAGAGTCAAGATAAGGAGGAAGATCACAACAATGACCAGGCGGATCAAGCTGCCCAAGTTAAAGTGTCACAAGTAGATCTAGACTGGCAGCACAAGGGAGAGTTGTTCTTAGCCTGATGGGCCCATGATGCCTCAGGTCATCAGAGTAAGGATGCCACCTATAGATGGACACGAGACCGAGGATTGGATTTGACCATGAACATTATTTCCAAGGTTATCCACAAGATTGAGACATGCCCTGCAATTATGCAGACTAAGAGTGAAGCCCCTGTGTTATGTCGGGAGGTGGATGAAATACAGGTATGGAGAAGCCTGTGAGGTTGATTACATCACACTCTCACAGACCTGCCAAGGTAAGTGCTACATGTTCACCATGGTGGAAGCAACCACTGGATGGCTGGATACATACCCTGTGCCTCCTGCCACTGCCTGGAAAAACAAGTTTTGTGGCAACATGGTACCCTAGAACGGATTGAGTTGGATAATAGGACCCATTTCAAGAATAGCCAAGTCACAGATCCTCTGCTGCATCCGAAAGAGGACAAGAGACCATGTGTTCTGCCCTTTTAAATGACTCTGCATTTGCATTTCCATTCTCCCACAAACCCTCTGCACCACAGATATCCCAGAAATCCCTTGCACACCTACCCCTCACCAGCACAGTGAGAGGGACGTGGGGAACAAAAGCGGCAGCACTGCACCATCCCTGCCCACACAGTCACGCCCAGTTTCAGGCAGCGTAACAGTGGCTGGGAGGGACTGGGAGTGATCCTGCATGTCCCTCCCCTCCCAGGAGCTGTTAACCATGCAGAAATTTTTTCAGAAAAATTCCTCTAACCATAACATATATCAAATTCAAATGGGTAATAATGAAACTGAAAGGAAATAACACAATAATGGAATTCTTCTAGAACTGTGGGACACATTTGCACATTGTACATAGTGAAATCTTTTCATCATCACAAGCCAAAGCAAAATCAAATCAGTGAAAGCTTTGGCTGACATCCTTTGGCAGATTGAAAAGTAACTCATTTTCGAATTGATTTAAATATGAAATTGAATTAGTGGAGCTAAAAATATTTCTGCAGCATTGCACTGGTGAAAAGCAATAAACACATCCATGCCAGACAGTCTAAGGAGGAACCGTCAGCAATCTCTGAGAAAATTCTAATTAATTTTTCTGCTGTTACCATGGCAATGTAGCTACAAACACTTGTGTTTAGACTGTACAGTCTTCATGAAATACAGCTTGTCAGTTGTTTTTATAAGTCATAAACCCTTTCAACTCCATGAATGCAGAACAGTTCCAAACAAGGAGAAAGGAGGAAGGAGAAGGGGCCTGTTACACATGGGATGTGAACAGTGCTTCATCAACCCTCAAAATGAAATGCAGACCCATGATGGAGGCCTCTAATTTAAACATGGTTGTGCTGGCATTTATGAGTTTCTTGGGTGACTTTGTTTAGATTTCGTGCCTTGTAACCCAATATATTACCATATTCCCAAAGTATCTGGATACAGTCATGCAACTCAACTCCCTCACTGCATTTATTGCTTTGCTATGAGGAAAGTCTCTAATCCATGCTTAAAATAAGATTGTTATTTTAAGCAACCTTTTCCTACCCCTTTTGAATCTTTGCATGCCTGAGGGTTTCCCTTTAGAATCCCAATAAATAAAATAAGAGCAGGCTTTACTCTGCCTTAGACAGTCTGTCACTCTCGAGCAATGGAGGCTGGACAGGCAGCTCAAGTTGGAGTTGGAAATGAACTGAAGATAACTCACATTCAGGAGCTCTGAAGGGGAAATGGCACCTGGAGCTACCTGGCTGTTTTCCACAATTGCAATTTCCACTGTGGAAATTTCAAGGCATAATTTCCTAGAGGCTGTTTCCCCAAATCTTTTACTTGCATAATTTGATGATAATTGCTCCCCTGGGATGTGTCTAACACAGAGCTGTCTACAATAAGGGAAACTTATCAAAGACATTTATAATTCTTTTGCAAATGCATGACAGCTAGTCTAGGAACATGAAATTAGGTTCCCTTTCTTGTTAATTGCTGCTCTAAAATCATAGCATCTACTTGCTACAGGTATATTTCTGTATTCTTGGGGTTTGTGTATTTTTCTCTATTTCTTTACTGATGGTTCACTTCAGTTTTGTTACTATCAGCGGTAATAAGGTGGTGAGGCTGTTCCAAGAGAAGAATTTCGTGGTTCTGGGTCAGTCCTTGATTTTTTTTTTCCATGATATCTACGTGTCTTTCAAAGGCTTGTAATGATTGTACTGACATTCACTGCTGATAATCCTGGGTTACTGCCAGCTCAGTCTTCACTTTAAGGTGCCTGCAGAATCTGCTGCTGGAAAGAAAATGAAGCCTTCTCTGGAGAAGGTCTTTAGGCAGTCCTGGATAAGAGGTGCCAGGAGACAGAAGCACAACTTTTTGGCTCTGAGGGGAAAGTTTTCTGCTGAGGAACAGATGAAGGAGTCTGTAGGCAAGTCTGACAGTCTCTTAGATCTCAAAGTGATCTTGCTCTGGGCAATGCTGTGGTCTGTGTTCACCATCACTGATCTGGGGTGATGTTTGTTTTCATGCCAATATGACTGCACACCACAAAGCATGGAACACCCCTTTGTTACTGCAGAGAGTCAGGGGGAAGAGCTTTCAGAATCTGGATGTAGGAAACTCCTCGTTCCCATTTCCAATGGAGGCACTCATTTAGACAAGCTAATATAGCTGCACTGGCCCTTCAGGCACCAGGCATCCTGATGTGCCTGGTGTGCCAAATGTGCTGGCTATCACCAAGGGCAGGGATGATGTCAAGCTGACTCATGTTTCCTCAGGTAAGACAGTCTCAGGCCCCTGAACTCCAGCAATTTGTCACTGCTGCCTCCTACCTCTGCCCTGCAAGCCCTTCCCAAACTGCTGTGCATGGACTTTTCTTCTAGTTCAGAACTTCGCTAAGTTACCTTCCTGCTTCCTCTGTACAAGTTATCTCATTGACTGGAGTCAGGAATGTCATGAGTGGGAGGGAATATAGGGCTTAATCTTGTATCAAAGACCCAGGCAGAGGGAGAGAGATTTATCTTCGAATATTTTTCCCTCCTACATTTGTGTTGAGCTGGTGATGCAGCTTTCTGTAATGATTCTGTAGTGACTAATACCTGAAAGTCATAGAAATTTCTCTGAATTCTTGAATGAGGGAACATGTGCCCTTCTGTTATCACAAGGGAGGGGGAGGATGCTTTTGTGTTTGTATCAGAGGCTGAGATTTATATCAGATTGCAGCCAAGAGAGAGAAGTTTGAAAAGCCTGGTATTTTTTAATCTGTTTACCCAAAACAGAGTTATATGGATGATGTGTTCCACTGTTAAACTGTTCCTGGAACAAAAGAAATCAACTGAATGACAGCTGTGTTTTAGACATCAGAGGAGCAACATTAGATTAGAAGACTGGAAAAAATCTAATTCTATCTGAAGCTTTCATTTTTGTATTTGTTGCTTAATTGTTCAGTGATAGTTAGAACAGCCTTCATATAAATCAAGAAACTGGTTGTCCAGATTGATCATTGTTCCTGAGTGTTATTCTGACCTTATCCTTCATCTAAAACAAAAACAAGGACCTCAAATTATGACTATCAGCTGGTTTTCCATTGGAAAAACCACTTTTTTCAGTTCCATGAAAACACTTAAATTCCTGTCTCAGCCTTAAGATTTTTTTAAGTGCTCTTCCCATTATGGTGGTGATCCTTGCATTGCATATGGAAATGTAAAAATAAGTGAAAAATACATTGAGAAGTTTAAATATTAGAATTTTTAATTTTGTCATTGAATAATAAGGATTTTCCATGTTCTTGCATAAAGAATATGGAGACACGATCAGGAATGCACCTCTGTGTGCTATTGTACCACAGTGCAGAGATGGACATTTAAACAGAGCATTGTGACCTGCATACACTTCTTAAAAGATGAGATTGCTCTGCCTTCCCAATTCATTCAGTTATTGCTTTTGAGTTGTCATGTTCTACTGTTACATTCACAATATTTCCAGGAGACTTTTCTCTCTATAAAATGTCATTTGCAAAATGTCCAAGGCAGGAGAATCTACTGCAGAGCCAGCCCCTTCCAGCCCAAGCCAAAACATTAATTCCTCAAGTGATGTAAATGTAATTAAAAACCTCTCAGACTGGATATTCTGTTTTGAGGAAGCAGGCGTTTAACCTTTGTGGTTCACTTTTGCAACATTTGACATTGATTAATTTGGTTTGGGTTTGGGTTTTTCTCTTAGTATTTTTGCTCACTTTCCCTCCCTCTTTTCTTTCCCACTGATGCAAAATAATGTGCAGTTTGATGACACTATTCCAAGCTGTAGGTTTAAAAAAAAATCCTTATAGATTTATTTAATCTCCATCCTATATATCTCTCTTTTAGCTGCACTTTCCAAAATATTTTATGGCTGCCATGTTAGTGTGGATTTAGTCTTTCGAGCATCTCCTGCAGCACATAATGACTGCAGGCACACAAATGAACTTCAAAAAACCTTTCACTACAGTGCAAAAAATCCAAGTCCAACCAGTCATTATTGGTGGTGCACTGTGTGGCTGTATACAAAGCATCAGTGTTTTTCAAGGATACAACTTTGCACATTCTATGATCTGCGGATTCAGAAAAAAATATGCTATAAAATAAAACCTGTTGGATTCCCAAAGGAAGTGAAGGTAGGAGTCTTCAGGGGTAGTATCATCTGGTGGATGTGCACTGGGATACAATCCGATAGAAAGCTTTCTGCATGGAGTCACAACAAATCTCAGTGTTGCTGAGATCATTATGAAGTGTCACTCAGTGAGTAATGCCAAGGTATTACATTTCTCCTGCTTTGGTAACGTAAAGTCAGAACCGAAAACTTGATGGAAAATTTTACACTCCATGTGACTAAAGGACCTTGTTTCAATACAACACCAAGGAGTTCTCTGACATGACAACTGCTGTGTGTGTGCTCTTGTTTCTCTGCTATGTATTAATTTGGTTATTCTGAGTTTTAGCCCTGGAGTGGTGTAGGGAGTTCAGACTGTTTATTTTTATGGTCACAGCACCTAAACAGCTCCCCAAACCTAGAAGTTATTCCATGCCACAAAGAGACAGTATATGCTTGAGCCTCTAAAAACATTCTTTTGTTTAGTTCACGTGCTTGTCTGTGTTCCACATGATCTCAAAATAGATAACTGACTTCTGTTTCCTAAAGCCTAAGGTCTATAATTGTTCCAGCCCTTCAAAATAAAACAAGACAGAACTACGTACCCAACTGTATCTTACCTTCTACAGATAAAGAAATAGCCCATGTCCTTGAATCCCTCTGGAACATATGCTCTGAAGGGTGACTTGGAAGGATTTTATTCTGTTACCCAGTGTTTGGAGTGGAAGGGAGTGGTGGTTTAACCCCAGAACAAGCACTACACAGCTGCTTGTCCACTCCAACCCCTGCCCTGCAGTGGGATGGGGAAGAGAATCGGAGACCAAAACTGAGGTTGAGATAGAGACTAATTAATAGGCCAGAAAATGAGAGAAAAAAATAATAATAATGATAAAAGAATGCACAAAACAAATGATGCACAATACAATTGCCCACCACCCACTGACCGCTGTCCAGCCAGTAGCCAGGCAGTGACTCTTGCCAAACTCCCCCAGTTTGTGCTGAGGTCTGGAATATCCCTGGTGCCAGTTCAGACATCCTGGTCATGCTCCCTGGCTGTCCTTCACTTAATGTAAGCACTACTTAGCAACAGCTAAATCATCAGCCTGTTATCAACATATTCTCTTACTAAATCCCAAACACAGCACTGGACCAGCTACTGGGAAGAAAATTAACTCTATCCCAGACAAAACCATACAAAGGGTCACAGCCATGCAGAAAGGATATTCCAGGCTCACAGCCTGCCAATTGGTTTGGTGGCACAGGAGTTCTCCTAAAACCCAGTGGGATTCACCATAACAAACACTTGTTATCCACATTTGTTTTCCTAGTGAACACCTGCCTATCACAAAAACATTAAATGCACTGTATTCATAGACATTTTGTATGACAGTTTGGTGGGTTCTTTCAGGCTGCTTTATGACCAAAACTTGTCCAAACTCTGCCTTTCCTTAGCTGCCAATGTAAGTGGGATTTTCTGGACACAGTGGGAAATCTCCATGTCTTTGTGGCTTATGGGATCACGTAGAATTTGCTAAGAGCTAATTGAACAGTGGTTTTGGAACAATATGGTTTGACATGCCGGGGGAATTTTGAAGCACCTGCCTGGTCAATAATGTGCCTCTTCTTCTTATGTGGAATAGTGCAGGTCCAATAGTGTTTTGAAGAATTGTTGTGGGGACTCAGCATGAACAAATCAGCCAGCTCAAGACAAGATATTTCCATTAACATGAAAGTGGAGACAGGCCATGTAAGGGTTAGTATTGGGGGCAGTAGTAATATTTTAGAAAATAGCTTTAAAAAGCATAGTTACATGAAATGTCAGCACTGTAGCACTGTGGACTGCACCACTATGTTTCTACACTTATTTTTCCTTTGTTCTCAAAACTTCTTTTTCCAGATTGGAGCAAATGACAAGTACCCATTAAAACTCCTTTAGTCTTTACAATATGAATCCTGTGGCAAGAAGGAGCTTTTGCCTCTCTTACAAACTTAGGGAAATGCACGGAAACTCTTTTACAATGTCCACAATATAACAAATATTGCTATTGAAAGCCACCTTTTAAGACAAAATAATGCAAACCAGCATGACCAGTGCAAGCCAAAAGAATGTATTGAGGAAATCATCATGCCACAGACAACTAAGTATTTCAGCCAGTAACAAGGTTCTTGTGGTTAATCAAGGATCTCTGGTTTACACCTTGTTTTCATCCATATAATAAGCCAGAGCTCAGTGGAGTTCCTCCTGATTTATAATAAAGAGAGAGGAATACAGTAAGTACCAAACAGGTCACATTCTCTGCTGATTTGTACCTCACATCATGACTGCCTGACATGTGTACTGGCTTTAAAATACTTCCTTTTTCATGTAAGAGCTTTTTATACCATTTGTACTTGCTGTAGAGGGGAGAGGAAAATTAATTGCTGCCTAAATTAAATCCTTTTGGCATGCATTTAGATATGACTAAGAGGACTTCTAAAATTATGTTAACTAACATGCTTTAAAAGTATATTGGGGGGGAAGAGAACATCTTAATATATGTTTGCAGGTAGATGTGATCTATAGATGGAGTGTGTCTTTACAGGATCTGCTGAAGAAATTAGTGTATTATCTTGTCTGTCACCACTCCAGTCTTTGGCAATGCCCATAATGTGCTAACCAAGATGGTGTAAAGCCAATTCTTTTCCATTGTGGTCCACACACTGAGTTGACTGGGGCCTGATCTTAGTGAAGATGTCCCTGCTCGTTGCAGATGGGTTGGAATTGATGACTTTTAAAGGTCTTTTCCAACTTAAATCATTCAATGATTCTATGAATTCCCTCTATTGAAAAACTGCAACGTAGCAAGGACTTGGCTCTTATCGTTCCATGTCATCTTAATGCTCATTGGAGCATTTTCTTTCTGACTGGTGACCTGAAGATTTAGACTTATACTTTCCCGTTTTTCTGTCAAGCAGAATAATTTTAACACAAAGGCTTAAGTACACTAGCAGTTTCAAACACCAGCCTAACAAGGTTAAACTACCCCATCCTGTATAAAGGTCCTGAAATAACCTCTATTTCTTCACTAAAACACTCTCTGCTTTTGACTTTACATTGGGCTAAGCAATAATATTTGCTCTTCAAAAATATGTTGCAAAGTTTATTTATATAACTAATGATAGAACAGACAATGTTTCTAAAATAGTCTCCTTTTAACCTGCTTATCTCTTCCCTGACATTTCTTACTGAGCATCAGTGAGCAGCAGCTTTGTACTGACATCTGAAAGCTAGTCTCCAGCAGCAGACTGCAAAAGGGTATGGAACAAACAGTCACATGGTTTCTATATTTTCTCTCTTTGTTTACTGTGCTTATAATGCCAAATGGCAAATTAAAAGAATGCCTTAATCCCAGAGAGTAAAGCATGGTATTTCTCCTTCCCACATGGATGGTCGTGAGTCTCTTTGGGGAGGAATTTTGATATTCAGTTCTAGTCTTCTCTCTAGGAGAGCACATTTCTGAATTCATTAGTATAAACACCATGTAATTTATATAAACTGAATTATTTAAATGAAATAAATTGAAATTTACAAAGATCAGCACGTGTGCTGTAAAACCTTTGGCTTTGAATGCCAGAGGAAACACAGGAATGTGTGTTAGAAAGGAGCTGGGAAGGTTGGTGTTATCTTGCTATGTTAAGAACTGCAGAGAGGAAAGACATCTTTGGTCAACACTGGCGTTTTGCTTTTTTTCATCTTTTACTGCTGGTCAAGGAATTCAGTTCTGGCTGCTCACCTTCGTCTTTTCCAAATGCTAATTTGGAAAACACATGATACATGTGATGGTACTGGAGCTGTAGGAAGACCTTTATTAGTTTTTACAAGCAAAGGGCCTGTGACGTTTAGATTTAAAATCCAACAAAAATTAAAAAAATTAAAATACAAGGAAAAGAAATTAAATGAGGTATGGACATAAACTTCCTCTGTCTCTTCTATCTGAAAGAGATAAATTCAGATAGGATATCTGAATTTGTAGGATATCTGAATTTATCTCTCACATGTCCCTTGGAAAAAGGTAATGGGGAGCCTAAATCAGGTTCCTGTTGAGATCTCCAGGTCCTACAGTTGCTGGGAGTAATATCTCAGAGACTGAAATAAGACGCCTTGCCTACAGGTAGATACTGCTGCTTAGTTTTTCCGTTCAATTATCTCCAAGGTTAGTGTTTAAGATCTGACATAATAAGCAAAGACATGACAAATACAAAAGAAAAGAAAAGAGATTTGTAAAACCCCATTTTTGGTAGATGGGCAAAGCATACTCTGGTTGTAATAAGAATTGCTGGGGAGGGGGGTTAAGCAAGACAACTTTAAGGACTTAGTCTGTATTCAATAGTTACAATGTTTACAGAAATAGATGTATCTGGATGTAATTTTAAAGAGAAGATAAATTGGTATCAAAATGTGATTTAATTTGTTATTTAAATGTGTTCCACTAATATTTTCTGAGGAGCCTTTCAAGATCAAAAATACATCTAAAAATACTTTTCCACATGCATTTCATATTTATTTCTGTGCACAAAACTCGACTCTGCTCTCACACTTGGCAGTTATGCGCTCCAAACACACTTCTAGCTCACACAGAACATTTTTAAATCCTCTTTAAAAATATGTACTTTAGTTTTACTCTGTGAAAAATAGTGCAGTTTTATTTGGATGATGTTGTTGCTTATGAATTCAGAAAGGGCCAAGTGGAGAAAATAACACTGAGACTGAATATAAAGTTCCAGCACTGGTTACACAAGCCTGGAAAATGTTTTCAGAGACAAGTGACATTATCAGCATTGACTTTAAGGGTCCTGGGAGATGGTGCATAGCACAGCAGCAATAAAATGGCAGAGTTTTGTTCAAGGTCAATTTAAATACAGAGTAAATGAGTCACTGAAGTGCCTTCTAAATGACAGATGATGCTTATGACTGGGAAGGAGAATGGTCATTTCTTATTCTAGCAAAGGGTAATTACGGAAGTCAGGTTGTTGTTAGGAATTAAAAGGCAAACAGTATCAGTGGCATCAGTTTTGTTTTGATTGCAGCCTCCATGATAAGGTTGAGCAGAACATTTATGTTAAGAGGACCTTGACTTTGTTTTCTTGAATAATTATGATGCCTTCTCCAAAATCCCTCTGGACCTTATGAGATCCCAAGTACACAGCATACATTTTTTCAAAATATATTTTAGTTGGGTGATTCTAGTCAACATTATTTATCCTGACAAACGTAGGACATTGTATGAAATTCCCTACCATTTATTGTGCAAAGATTATACATATAACATAATAATTGTAAACCTAAAGGTGGGCCAGCTGTGTTGAATTCTTCATTGACCAATTGCTGACCAAAAACTGCAAAATTACAGCTTTAAGTAGTAAAGAATATATGTATTTGGAGACCCTCAGAGCCTTCTAAAACGTATTCCCTTATAGAATATCTTATCTCTCCCCTCTCCTCTGTGGACTTGCCTGCCTATTTTTGATCCATTGCTAATTTATTTACTGGGGGGGGGGGGGGGGGGAAAAAAATTGGGGAACC